>JAJJWW010005813.1:0-229072 GCA_023531295.1 Papaver armeniacum | reverse complement strand
ATTTAATTGAACATGTAGGAACAGAATCTCGCAACAACATTATCTCAGCGAAGTTTCAACTAAAGGTGGTTGCGAAAGTCATCGCAGAGTATTAGAGAAGTGATGTAGCGAATGACGTCAGCATAGTCATAAGGAAAGTGTGAAGATTCAGCGAAGATTGGGATTACCTTGCGAAGGAAACCCTTGTAAGCTTGCGAGAATGACGCAGATCAGATCCGAAAATAAAGGCTGGCTTAGCTGTCATCCACTATGTAATATCCTATATAAAGGACCAAGCAAAGTCGAGAAGAGAGAGATTTTTTTGGTAGAGTGAGAGGAAAACAAATAGGAGAGAGAAAGTTCAAAGAGCTATTTTTGATTTCCTTGTATTCTTATTATGTCTGTGAGTTTCATTAAAAAGATAAATAAAATTGATCATGGAATTTGGTTAGAATAACATATAATCTTGGAGGGGTGTGGTTGTAGGAAATCCTACAACTACATATTGGCGCTATAAACAAGGACTGAAATCAAAAGAGATGATGAAGCAGGTCAGTAAATTGATCGAGGAAAAGATTATCAAAATCAAAGAAGATGGCAAAAAAATGGAATGTAACTTAATTACAAAGACAATGATTAATGAGTTTCATGAAAATCTCAAAGGAAGAATACATAAACGAGATTTTGAAGGAAAGAAAGTTATGACAGAAGAAAAAATGCCGTCATTGAAGGAGTGGGAAAAACAAGAAAATTACATTCACAGCAGCAGAAATACCGGGAGAAAGTTTAAATCACACATCTCCGTTGGTAATCACAGTAACTGCAACACGAAAAGAGAAAGATGAACCAGCGAAGTCTAAAGAAGAATGGGCGGTGAACAAAACCCTAATGGATACAGGAAGTTCAGTCGATATAATATTCTACCATGCATTCAAAGGGATGGGGTACAAAGATGAAGAGATGACTTGTTCAACATATCATATCCATGGTTTCGGTAAATTTACAAAAAACCTAAAGGAGAAATAGTGGTGCGAATACTATTAGGAGAAATTGAAACACATGTGACATTGTGTGTGGTGGATATGGAGTCACCTTACAACATGCTAGCATCCGCATTACATCAGTGTATCAAGTTTCCTATGCCTAGTGGAGTAGGTGAAATCAGAGGAAATGGTAATGATGCAAAAATGTGTCATCAGGTGGAAGTGGAAAATTATGAAGGACGTGCAAAGAAGCGAAAACTTCGCTGGAAGATGGCGAAAGAAGCAAGGAAAGAAGAAGAATTTAGAATTTACATGATAAAAGCAAAAGAAGGAAAAGGAATACCAAGCGAAATTTCGCAAGGAGGAGACAAACCGATAAAAACGATAAAAGAGCAAACACCAATAGGAGAACCAAAGGCGACCTGCACAGCAGCGGAACCAACTAAAGAAGTGAATGTTGAACTGAAAAAGAGCCAAAGATGTTAAAAATCGGAACTAAAATGGATGCAGATGAAAAAGAAAGAACAATTAATTTATTACGAGAATTTAAGGATGTCTTCGCATGGAACATGGACGAAGTGCCTGGGATAGATCCTTCAGTTGCATGTCATCATTTGTAAATTAACAAAAATGTAAGACCATTCAAACAGAGAATAAGAAAAATAGCAAAAACATATCATCCTCAGATAGAAGAAGAATTGCAGAAGATGTTGGATGCAGGAATTATATGGAATGCAAAATAACCAGAATGGATTGCAAATATGGTAGTGGTACCTAAGAAAAATAGTGGGATAAGGATTTGCATAGATTTTACTGATCTAAATAAAGCTTGTCCAAAGGACAACTTTCCTTTACCAGACATTCCACAATTGGTTGAGTCAGCGGCAGGGAATGATAGAATGTCTTCTTTAGATGGATATAAAGGTTATAATCAAATTCCTCTCGCTGAAGAAGACCAGGAGAATACCGCCTTTTTCGCACCAAGAGGATTATATTGCTACACGAAAATGACGTTTGGCTTGCGAAATGCTGGAGCGACATATTAGAGAATAGTAGAGAAGGTGTTTGCGAAATGGATTCATAAGACATTAGAAGTGTACGTAGATGACATGTTGGTGAAAATTAAAGAAGCTAAAGATCATGTGCAAGATTTGAAAGAAATTTTTGAGCAGATGCGGCATTTCAACATCAAAGTAAATCCTGAAAAATGTATTTTCGGTGTTGCGTCAGGAAAATTCTTAGGATATATTGTGTCAAAAGAAGGAATACAAGTTGATCCGGAGAAGGTGCGAGCAGTTCGCGACATGCCAACTCCAGCGACGGTGAAAGACGTACAGAAATTAAATGGACTCTTGGCTTCGCTGGGAAGATTCATTTCGCGATCATCAGACAAATGCAAGCATTTCTTCAATATACTCAAGAAGGGAGCGAAATTTAAATGGACAGATGAATGTGAGAAAGCATTACAAGGAATAAAGGAACACTTGATGAATGTATCCATCTTACAAAAAGCAGAGCCAGGGGAAGAATTGCCGATCTATCTAGCGACCACTTCGCATGCTTTAAGTGTTGTTTTGTTGCGAGTAGATGAAGGAGTAGAAAAGCCAATCTATTACATTAGCAAGACATTCAATGCGGCAGAGATGAATTATTCGAAGATTGAAAAATTAATACTGGCATTAGTTTATGCAGCCTTTAAGCTTCGCATATATTTTCAAGCTCATAGGATAAGAGTGTTAACAGAGGTAACCATCGAGTCAGTAATGACAAATTCGAAGAGATCAGGCAGGGTCGAGAGATGGAATGCTCAAGTAGGGCATTTTAAGATCAAATGTGAAGTATTATCTTCGCCAAAGTCACAAGTTGTTGCGAATTTTTTAGCAGAATTTCCGTTAGAAAATGATGAAGTAGTGGAAGAGATGGTTGATATAGAAGAAGAGCATGGGAATCCAAGAGACTTGTTGACAGAGCCTGATAGATGGGAAATATTGGTGGATGGATCATCAAATGGAGAAGGTAATGGAATTGGAATTGTCTTGATCTCACCAGAAGGAATAAAAATGGCTTTTTCCTTTAGACTGGAGTTCGCATCTACTAATAATGAAACGGAGTATGAAGCAGTGGTGCATGCTTTACGACTCGCAATAGAAATGAAATTAGAAAACGCAAGAGTCACTAGTGAGTCGCAGTTAGTCATTCGCCAAATAAAAGGAGAATACACTGCAAATGAACCCTCATTGAAGAAATACAAAGAACTTGTTGGGGAGTTGTCAGCGAAGATCCCACAAATAAAATGGAGGCATATATCAAGGAAGGATAACAAATTAGTAGATGCTTTGGCTTTTATCCCAAGCATGATGGTAGATCCGAATGCGAGGTGCATAAAGATACAAACGCTTCTTTTGCCATCAATCAACAAAGAGGAGGAGGAAGAAGCAGATGTGATGATAATAGAAGGAACGGAAGGTGAAAAAATGAATAAGGAGGCAGATTGGAAAACTGAACTTCATGCATACCAAGAGAAAGGAGAAGTACCAAGGAATAGATTAGAGGCACATAAGTTAAAGAGTCGTGCAATGAATTACGAACTCAGAGATGGGGTGTTGTATCGAAGGTCATTTAATGGACCCTCACTTAGATGCTTGACACGAAAAGAAGGAGAGGAAATACTGAAAGCGCTACATTATGAAGACGCTGGTAATCATAGTGGAGGAAGATCTTTGGCATACAAAGCGAAAACACAAGAGTATTATTGGCCGTACATGCATGAAGATGCGAAAGAAGTATCAAAACGTTGTGAAGAGTGTCAGCGACACGGTAAGAGAATACATGCACCAGGAGCATTTTTATCATCTTCAACAAGTGTGTGGCCTTTTGGAAAGTGGGGTTTAGACATCGTGGGACCATTTTTACCAAGATCAGGGCAAAGGAGATATTTGATTGTCGCAACAGATTATTTCACAAAATGGGCAGAAGTAAAGGCAGTACAACATATCCGCGATAAAGACGTTTTCACATTCATTTTCGAAAACATCATTTGTAGATTTGGAATTCCTGCACAGTTGGTGTCTGATAATGGAAAGCAATTCGAAGGGCAGAATATAGAAATGTTGCTTAATGCATTTAAGATAAAATGTGGGAAATCTACACCATTATATCCACAAAGTAATGGACAAGAAGAGGCAACAAATAAGACAATTGCAGATACATTGAAAAAGAAGTTGGAGGGACATAATAAAGCATGGTGTGAATAGGTACCTAATGCAGTTTGGGCTTATAATACGACCACGAGAGAAGCCACAGGAATGTCACCTTTTTGTTTAACATATGGAGTTGAAGCGGTGTTACCAACTGAAGTCATTATTCCTACTACAAAAAGGGAAGCATGGGAGAAAAATTTAAGTGCGGATATGATTTTATCAAAGCTTGATGATTTAGAAGAAAAAAGGGAGAAGGCCCTACAACATATGGAGAACTATCAGAGAAGATTAGCTCGAGAATACAATAAGCGAGTTAAGATAAGAGAATTTCATCCAGGTGATTTGGTTCTGCGAGAAATACCAGTGTATCAGCGAGGAAAGGATGGAAAATTAGAAAAGAAGTGGGATGGACCTTATATTATTAAAGAAATAGTTGGAACAGGGGCATATAAACTGATGGATCCTGAAGGAAAAGACACTAGTCATAAGCTTGATAGGACATGGAATAGATTATATCTAAAGAAATATTATCCATAACAGATTTGGCGAAAACCACCGGGAAGCAAAGAGAAAGAAAAGATTTCACAATTCTGAAGCCATATTTACAGAATGAAAATTGCGATAATTTCGCAGAAATTGTTTCTTTCGAAATAAATATGTGATAATTTCGCATAAAATGTAAAACAGATGAAAGACATGCGATAATTTCGCAGAATTTATGAATATTACAAAAGAAAATCAAAAATTGAATGAATAAAAAAGATAGAGGCACCCAACTTTGGCGTACACCCTAGTTCACGAATAAAATTCGCAAGAGGCAAATGTTAGACCTAAAGTGCGTCATCGAAGGGGAGACCTAATACATGGCTCAGGGAAAGGTTACACCGCCCCGGAACCTGGGTCATGGAGACTTGGGGTTATTAAACCCATCCAGGAGAGGCGCCTTGGATTCTCAGCTTAAGCTTATGACTTAGGTTGGGCGACTAAGGTAAGAAGGTCTCTCCTAAGGAGTGCATAACTCGATCAAGGCGCCGAGGTACACGGTTGAGCCAAGAGTGCCTGGGGCGTTTGAAGCGTCTCGGCCATTCTTGGCAAGTCTTGGCTATGATGCACTCGGCCCAAAGAAAATTCCACTTAGGGTGTGGTCTTGTAACCATGAGCCATATCGGCAAAGGGATAAGAGGCTGTGAAAACAACTGGTTGTTGTTAAGAGACTGAATGAGAGGAGCCAACCTTGTATGGTAGAGGTACGCCTCCTTGAAGGGGCAACCAGGGGGATGTTAAGGGCGGCACCCTCCATTAGGGAGCTAATAAGTGTCTAAAGATGCAAATGTCATGAGGCTTTTTACTCATGGGAGTATTAAGGCTTGTCATATTTGTGCAACGATCCTGCAGAGGTAAAAATACTAGAAGAAGATAAGACGAGATCAATGGGTCGGTGCACGAAAGTGTAAAGACGTCCTGCGATTTCGTCACAAGACGACAATGTCATGGGGCTTTACGTTCGCAAGAATATTTAGGCCTGTCATATTGTCGCATGAAAAATATCCTGCTGAGGCAAAAATACAAGAAAATGATAAGGCAAGATCAATGGGTCAATACATGAAAATTTAAAGACGTCCTGCGATTTTGTCGCAAATATAAAGAGTGGCAAAATAAGACCTTTACTTAGGAAGGAAAAATAAGACCACATAACATAATGGAATTTTGGAAAATTCCAAGATATATTTGATAGCGAAATTTCGCAGGAAAATAAAAACATGCCTGCGATTTTAACGCACAAATGAATTATACAAACTAAGTATTTAAGTATTGTGCAGGAGATAGATTCAGTTTTCGCAAGGTAGATAATGAGAGGCAAGTATGGGAATTAAAAAAAGAAGATGCATTATCTATCTCGCAAATAAGATAAATGTCATGATTCATGAAAATACATTGTTTGACAGAATAGTAAAGTGGAAATAAAACAACTTGAGAAGTTAAAAGTTGAGTAACTAGAAGAATTTCAGATCTCCACATGTGATTCGCCAAGAGGGGTTGGTGGATGGTCTTCGCAGGCCTTCTCTTTTTCTTGGTCCATCCTAGCTTGTTCTCCATCTTGATTATCCCCAGCATTAACTTCCTTGATGGGCTCATTTCCTTCATCTTTTTCAACAATAGCTTCATCATCACTTTCAAAGTCAAAATCACTGTCGGGATCGCGAGGAACTTCATCAGCATCTATGTCAAGAGGCATAACTTTTGTAGGGGGAAGTGATTTATCTAGTAAAATGCCATTTACAAGAACTTCAGCTTTGAGATGAACTTGGCGAAGAAGTGCTTTCTGGTGATTCCTACTTTCGATATCTTTGAAATGCTGAAGGTAGTCGAATCTTCTTTCTGCACGATCACGGGAATGAGCAAGGGCAGTAACAAGTGTAGCATTCTCCTTGTGAATCTTGGTCAATTTCGATTCCAAAGAAGATATAGAAGAATGAAGACTTCTCTCAGAATCTGTGAATAGTAAAAACACCAAAAAACTATTATAGCGAAATTCATGAAAGAAGAATATTGCGAAAATAATTAAACATGAAAAGTTGGATGAGGCAGTCAGATTCTTATGACTACCTTCCTTCTGTGAAATAAGATATTGGGCTAAAGCCAAATTATTATTCTCCAAGTTGTTCATTGCATCATCAAAATTATCCCCAATTAATCCTTTCAAGCAAGATCGAAAATTCTTATCATTAGCTACAAGTAAAGCATTCTCCTTCACTAAAGAAGCATAGGAATCTTCTAGCTGAGTATGTTGCTCTTTAAGTTGGTTTGCCTTTACGCTCAAAGCTATTCTACCTTGGATGAGTTTATTCTTCTCAGCAATAGATGATTCGGTTACTTCTTTAAGTTCACTTCTTAACGAGCGAAGAGATCGCTCTTGTTCATCACATATTTTTTGATGTATATTAAGTTGCTGCGAAGATATCGCTACTTTGTTTAGGAGGATTCGCTTCTCTTGAGACAAGGTTCCATTTTCATCTGACAGAGTTTCAATCTTCAAGTTAGCTTTAATTAATGCATAAGAGAGGTGGGATAGCTTGCTACTCGATACTTCTTGTTCTTGAATTAGTTGGGAATTCTCGTTAGAAAGGTTGTTTATTTGATCAACAGAATATGAATAAAGATTATCTAATTGGTTATATTGGTTCAACAAAGCTTCATTATCAGCACGAGCTTCTTCAGCGGCATATTGAAAGTCGTATCTCTCCATTATTCGTTTCTGAATTAGAACTTAACGTGCGAACAAGAAAAGTGAATACAAAAGAAGTAAAATTAACGAAGAAGATAAGCTATAAATGAAAACAAGAATATCATACCTTTCAGTTCGTCATTTTTTCTGCGAAGATTCCCGCAATCCAGCGAAACATTCTCAAGCCTTTGATTCTTGAGGCGAAGATCATCACATTCCAAAGTCATAGCTTGGAGGTTCTCCTTCAAAGATTCAATTTCTTTTTCTAGAAATATTTGCGAAGCTACTCTTTCAGCACTAAAATATTTACCCAGAGTCTCACAGACGTTAAGCTTGAGAGGATCAACAGAAGATCTTCGAGCATCATCAAGAATATCAGAAAAAACTCTAAAAGCAATATCCACTCCTTCCAACAGCTCCTTCTTAACAGGAAGAGTTTCAGATGAAGAAGTAGTGATGACTAAAGTTATGGGAAGTGAATCATCTTTCGCAGCGGATATCTTGTTCCCAGGCGAAGATGAAAAAGGTTCTATAGATGAAGTTGTGATAGAATCAACCTTTGCGACGTTCGCAAAAGGAGAAGAAGGGGTTTCATTCGAAGATGGGTTAGCTAAAAGGACAACATCTTTAATGATATTTTCTTGAGAAGAAGCATTAAGTAATAAAGATCCGGTCGGGGAAGCTGTAAGAGAAGAGGCTAGGGGTTTGAAATCAGGAAAGGAAACCGAAGAAACAACAGTCTTTATTTTGCGAGATTTCTTGAGGGGTTTATTAACATCTTCATCATCCTACGAATATCAACCCAAATAAGAAACATAGGCAACAATATTGTTATTAAAGAAGAGATGTTTCTTATTACCTTGATATTCGCAAAGTTTCTTTTACCTACAACAACTTTATGTTGCGAGCTTCTGAGAATCTTAGGGTTTGGGACTGTGAATTTGGTAGAAGAGGCACTTTTGCTGAAACAGAATCAGTATGGGAATTAAAAAAGATAATAAAATTAGTTAAAGAAATCATCAAAGTAAGATCAGTTCCAGCAAAATTGAAGGAGAAAAAGCAAAGTTAACCTTGGTGACTCCATGAAAGCAGTAGCAGATAGATAAATTTGTAAGAACCAAAGATGAAGAAAATTGCAGAGGATAAAGATTTACAGATAACTTGAGACGAAGAAGACGAAGTAAAAGAAGAAAATAATATCCCCATCGATCTTCTCCTTAAAAAAAAGAAAAAAGATGACCGGTTGGAATTGAATGCGCCGGTAAAAAAGGGGAACAGTAAACACGTGTAGACGGTTACACTAAATTCACGGAAGGTTGTCGGTGGAAAAGAATAGGGAAAAATGAGCGGCTGCGGCATTCAAGATAGAAATTCTCATATCATTCTCTTCTTCGCAGAGAAGACATGAAAAGAGGCAAGATGTAGGAACAGAATCTCGCGACAACATTATCTCAGCGAAGTTTCAACTAAAGGTGGTTGCGAAAGTCATCGCAGAGTATTAGAGAAGTGATGTAGCGAATGACGTCAGCATAGTCATAAGGAAAGTGTGAAGATTCAAAGTAAGATTGGGATTACCTTGCGAAGGAAACCCTTGTAAGCTTGCGAAATGACGCAGATCGATCCGAAAATAAAGCCGTGGGCAATTGTCATCTATTATGTAATATCCTATATAAAGGACCAAGCAAAGTCGAGAAGAGAGAGATTTTTTTGGTAGAGTGAGAGGAAAACAAATAGGAGAGAGAAAGTTCAGAGAGCTATTTTTGATTTCCTTGTATTCTTATTATTTCTGTGAGTTTCATTAAAAAGATAAATAAAATTGATAATGAATTTGGTTAGAATAACATATAATCTTGGAGAGGTGTTGTTGTTGGAAATCCTCCAACTACAGAACATCCCCTTTTTTAATAGTTGATCTTAGATGGGTCACTCAACACTTTAACCTAGTTTTTGGCTTAGAACTGAGAGACATGTGATGAGAATTTTGTATCTAATAAGACAATAGACAATGCGAAGAGGCAATTACAATTTCTGAACAATTCATTATCCATCAAAGTATCAGATTCTGATTCAGTTTCAGGAAAATGACTAATAAACTGCATTTGAGCCTACAAATATACAAATCAGAGAATATGGAGCTACTATGTACTCTACAAACCCAAAAGGCAATGAACAATCCTTCAAGCATGCAGATCTGACAGTTTAACGGAGGGACGGTTAATGTGCTACCTCTACTCTCTTCCTCTGAGAAGAAATGTGACCAGCGGTGACAGTCTAGAATCCAGATACATGAGCAGTGGGAATGTAGATTTCTTCTCCGGGTAAGTAATTTTTTATTTTTTTTTGTATTTTTTTGTATTTTTTAGTTGGTAATATGAATTTCAACCCCAGATGCCATTTGAATCTTTTCTTTTTCTATGTTTTTGAAGAAAATATATGACCAAGTGGTGCCCTAATTTTTCAATTTGATTAATTTTAGTTTGTTAGAAAGTTTCATAGATGTGAAACTTGATGCAAGGGCTGTGAAACACATAATATGTTACTTTAGAATAGAAATAACATGTAGACAAAGACTGCATGCAGTCAGTGGACCTCTCTAGGAAAAAGTAAGAGTGGAAAAAGTCCTTGATCTAACAAGGCAGTCGATGCTTTGCTCATATTTATTCATATTTTGTAATGGTTAATTACTGATTTTAGAATTTTATTCCACCAGTTGGTAAAGATAAGAACGGTGCACTTAGGTTCTATGTATCAATACATTGATCTAACCCACTCTATCAGAGAGACATTAGATAAAATGTTTTCGTCTGAGGACTCATAGAGTCATAGTCATAGTTGAACTTAACTGACTTAAGTTGAATATGCCACCAGATTAGAAATGATTCAACAAGGGGTTTGTGCATCATAAAGTCAGCATCTAATTCAGTTTCACAATAATGACTAGAGAAGAATCAGCTAGAAAACCTTTATCAGATTTAAGCGCGTGCTTAGCTGAATTGAATTTCCTGACTGTTAGAGCTATGCCTGACGCTCCTTAGTCAGGTCTATCTCATAGCATTCAACTGTTCCAAGTTTTTTCTTTTGGGATTCCCTTGCTATGCAGAATGTTTGTGATATTTTCTATTCTTGTATACCAAGTACTTGTAGCCCTTGTTAGCCTGCATTGCTTTTTCTATGTGGATCTTATCAATCAAGAAACCACCTCAGTTTAAGTTTAATAACGCCCCTCTTAAAGGTTGAATTTGTCTGATCTGCCAAGTCAAATGAACAAGTTTCACTATAATATTAACCAAATGGACAAGTTTCGTATTAACATTGATTTAGACATTTATTTTAGTCAAGAAACAATATTTAAGACATGTTGGATTATCATTTTAATCCTGTTGTTTACATCTTCTTTATTTCTTTTGTCTTTAAGGACTGCTGTTTACATCTCACCAAGTGGTGTTGGTCAGGTGAGTAATGACTAAATATATTGGTGGAGTTCACTTCTTGTCAAAGAATTTATGAAGGGCAATATTGGGGCATACAAACCACTGGAACATCAGGTATATGAAATCACTTCTATAGTAGAGTTGTAATCTTGTTGGGTGTTGATAGCTACAAACTGAATTTGTAACTCATCTGTTTCCTTATTGATGCCATTTTGAACCTTAAAAAGAATATACATGACCAATTAGTGCCCTAGTTATTCCCTTTGATTAGTTTTTGTTTGTTAGAATCTTCATAGATGTGAAACTCGGAGCTAAGGGTGATGCAAACACAGAATGTGGTTGTTTATTTCAAATGTAACATAGAAATAACATCTAAGAATGGAACAAGAGCAGGTTGACTGAACAAGTCAATGCATGTCTTCCTACTTAGTCCTAAGTATCAACACATTGATTATATCCACTCTGCTAGAGAGACATAGAGAGACGTTTGATGAAGTATTTTTGTCTTTGAGCATTCCACCAAATTATGGACTCCAATTTTTCTTGTTAACCACACAATCGCTGGTGATTGAGTGACTAGATATTACAATGATTTAGCTAACGGTTTGTGCATTATAAAATTAACATCTAACTCAGTTTCACAAATATGGCTAGCAAAAAATTGGCTAGAAAACCTTCACCAGAACTAACCTTTCTTACCTGGATATCCTAATAATGCCCAGCTTAAAGGTTGAATATGTCTGATCTGTCAAGTCAAGTGAACTAGTTTCATTATAATATCAACCAAATGGACAAGTTTCATTATTTTCTATTACATTGATTTAGTCAAGAGACAATTTCTTTTCTAAGACATGTTGGATTATAAATCTAATCCAGATGTTTACATCCCAGCAGTAGAACTGTAAAATCGTCGGGTAGTTTGTAACTCATCAACATCCTATATCACCAATTTAAAGTTAAACTAGGAGTTGGAATCCTTCAATGGCGACCAAATGCTACGATTTAAGTATATGTGCAAGTTGTTGACATCTTAACATGTCGTGTATATGCAACTTCTTAAGTATATTTATCTCATATAACCTTGCCAGTTGCTGAACGGAACTATAAGTCTATAAATATATCATAATGTACTCTTCTTGTTTACCATAACACATCGATCACATCCTATCAAAGTCCGAGTTTGTTATCTAGTTGATCTCTAATGGCTGAGTCTTTTTTTGCTTCATGTGCGCTGGAGATGGTCAAATACTTGTGTTCCGTGGTTGCCTCGGAAATTGAAGCTGTTTCGAAGGTGAAGGATGACCTGGACTCACTTCAACACACCGTGTCCTTAATTCAAGATGTACTAGAGGATGCTGAGAAGCAGCAAATTAGGAAGGATTCTGCTAAGCGTTGGCTGAAAAGGCTTAAAGATGTAGCTTATGATGCTGATGACATTCTTGATGACTTCTCATATAAAGTTATACATGCTCAAGAAATGGGACATCGGAAGAGGGACTGGGTACGTATGATACTGTCAAGCTCAAACCCACTGTTTTTAAGTTATAACATCGCTAACAAAATAGATGAAATCAATAGACAACTGGGCGATATTGCTAAGGATAAGGTTTTTCTTGATTTTCAAAATCATCCCATGCATTTGAATCTCCGTAACGAGGAAAGTAATAAAGAGAACCGAGAAACAACACCATTAGTAGATGATTTAAAAGTTATTGGCCGAGCAAAAGATAAAGAAATGATAATAAATATGTTGTTAGCCACAAGTAACACCTCAACCCACTCTTCAGCATCCTCATCCTCAAGCCGTCGTACTCCTACAAATGAGACCGTTTCAGTAATTCCAATTGTAGGTATGGGAGGCCTAGGAAAGACAACCTTGGCCCAACTAATCTACAATGAGGACTTCCTTTCTGATATCTTTGCACTGAAAATTTGGGTCCATGTTTCTACAGATTTTAGTGTCAAAAGAGTTTTAATAAAAGTTATCGAGTCTATAACAAATGCTAAATGTGAGTTAGATAATCTGAGTGTCATAGAAAATAAAATTTGGGAATGTTTGAAAGGTAAAAAATATCTGCTTGTACTTGATAATTTGTGGAATGTGAAAGGTGAACAATGGGAAAAACTGAAAAATCAGTTAAACATTGGGGAACGTGGAAGCAAAATCATTGTTACCACACGCAGCAATGAAGTTGCTCATGTTGTTCGTAGGGAGAGCCCTTCTTATCTGTTACCAATATTGTCGGATGATGATTGTTGGTCAATCTCAAGTCAAAGAGCATTTTCATCTGGTGGAGCAGAAGCGACTACAAATCTGAAAGCAATTGGCAAGATCATTGCGAAGAATTGTGGAGGTGTTCCATTGGCAGCGAAAAATCTTGGGGATGAACTGTACTTCAAGAAGAAAGACAGCGAGTGGGAATCCGTCAGTAGTAATAAAATTTGGAATCTACTCAGAGAAAATCAATTGCGACCTGCATTAATCTTAAGTTATATTAACTTATCTTCACAGTTAAAACAATGTTTTGCATATTGCTCGTTGTTTCCCAAAGATTCTTTAATTGAGAAGCAGGTGCTGATTCAGTTATGGATGGCAGAAGGGTTCCTTCATCGATCTGAAACAGATAGTGACAAACAGATTGAGGATGTAGGAAATGAATATTTCAATAGTTTGCTTGGGAATCTATTACTACAAGATGTATTGAGAGATGACAATGGCGACACTCATTTCTGCAAAATGCATCACCTTGTGCACGATGTTGCAGAACATGTTGGGATGCCTGAATTCTCAATTCTGAAGGCTGGCAAGATCGAGAATGTTTCAGAAATCCGACGTTTGAGGTTGTGTTTTGATGAAACAATGCCTACATATCCAAAATCATTGAAGAATGCATCAAAACTGCGCACTTTGATTAGTGATATTCAAGGAGAAGATTGCAACATTCATTATCAGAACTTCTTTGAGAATAAGCAGTTTCGCGTGTTGGATTTGCAATGGAGTAGCATCAAAGAGCTGCCACCGTCTATCGGAAATATGAAGCATCTTAGGTATCTCGATCTTTCCAACACTAAAATTGTCGAATTACCTGAATTTATAACATGTCTCTACAATTTGCAGACATTGCTTCTTAGGTATTGTCACAATTTAAGAAAATTTCCACATCAAAAAGTGGGATCTTTGAAATGTCTAAGGTACCTAGATGTATCTGGTTCTCATTTTGAGGTGTTACCGAAGTCCATTACAGAGCTTAGCAACTTGCGGACTTTGAAGCTAGAAGATTGCTCTACTCTCAGGGAGCTTCCGAAGGACCTACATAAATTGATCAATTTAAGACATCTCATGCTAAGCGACCACGGAGAATGGGATGAGACGCCAAGGGGGATTAAATATCTAACACAACTTCAAACGTTGCCGATATTTAAAGTGGCACGATACAGTGGAGACACTAGCAGTTCTTCTATTCGGGAGTTGGGTTTTTTGAAACTGCTCGAAGGAAAGCTACAGATCAGTAACCTTCAAAATGTAACAGGAGCAGCAGATGGCCAAAAAGCAAATTTGCAGGGGAAACAGAACATTCGAAATCTAATGCTAGAGTGGAGTTGCAGAGCCGATGCTAATGAATGTGCTAAGGATAGTACGGTGATGGAGCAATTGCAGCCTAACCCCAGTCTAGTCATATTGAAGATCGTTGGCTTCATGGGTGCGAAGTTTCCGACATGGATGATTAGTAGTACTATTTCATCAGCTCTACCAAATTTGGTGGAGGTTGAGCTAAAAAATTGCTATAGATGTGAACAACTTCCAGCCCTGGGGCAGCTTCCGTGTCTTAAGATACTTACAATATCTACCATGGATGTTGTGCAGTTTCTTGGTACTGATTTTTATGGCGAATCACGTCCATCATTCCTGTCATTGATAAGCTTCACTTTACACGACTTGCCTCTCCTAAGGATGTGGGAACCGCCATCATTTTACACAAGGAGGTTTGCCAGTACTTCTTCTTTTCCTAATTCTCTGTCTTCTGTTTCCACCTCTTATCCTCGCCTTGAGAAGATGACTGTGGAGAAATGCCCAAAGTTGGAAAGAAGTCATGATCTTACCTTCATAAGAGGTTTCTTTCCTTCGCTTAAAGAGTACAAACTGGATGGTGTCATGAAAATACGGTTAGTAGTTTATTATCGGTGTCATCACATTATGTTCCTCTACAAATGTATGAACACTGATGAAATGCTCATAACCTTGTCTGCAGGCTACCATACAAGAGATATGCTACCATTAGTTAGGCGATCATCTAGTCGATTTGCTGAAGTGGCTTGGAAGTTTTTCATCACAGCAAAGCTAGATGCTTTGGAGCTTGTCAAACGTATAAGGAAAAGCGACGAGTGGATCAAAGAAGACCAAAGATTACTATTACATTTTGGGTCTTGAATGGACTAACTTAAATGTTATGGATCTCTTATGAGCTTAGCTGCAACAATTTGCTTACTGAATTCACATGTATAAGATTTTTCAATGGTCACTCTTCAGAAGAAAATACATTAAAAAGTACTTTTGAACTTTATGTGCAACTGCTATTTGCAATTTATTAAGAATGCGAAATTGGGGGATATAAAAAGGAATTGGGGGATATTGATTACTTCTCCCAACCCATGGTGTCTGCTAAGGGGTGACTTTTGGGTATGAAAATACTAAAATACCATTCCCTCCAAATAAAAATTAGGGGGATTTTGTGTTTCCCCCTCAAAATAAATACCTAATTTGCGTTACCCCCTTTTTAAATTATTAATTGGCAAAACCCCCTCTCGGTTATAACCATCGTCATTGCCCTGTTAACTGTGCATGTACATTACACATGTGTGTAATTAATAAATAATGAAAACAGAGAGGGAAAGATTCCTTTCTTATTTATCATCTCTGTCTTCGTTCTCGGTGAAGAACAGGCAAAAAAAAAAAAAAAAAAAAATTACAAACTATTTTTGTTTTTCGTATTTAGGATTTTTCACGCAATTTACAAGCTTAAGAGATAAGAGGGACGAGGGAAATATCAGTCGAGAGATCGTCGGCAGCGAAGATGGTGATAGATTACAAAATCAAAAATAAGAAACTTACAGGGACGACCACAAACTGAAAATTATAGGATGTGCACTTGATTAATCAAATGATAGACGACGTAAATATATGGTAATAGCGGTTAATAACCCTCCAATCTTGATCTTAGTTACTATGATTGATGTTTCCGCCATTATTTGCAGACGAAAGAAGTGAGAAACAAAAAATTACTTAAACTCTTCGTCTGATTCCGATTCTTCTTTCATACCCTTCGTCTAAAACAACAAATTACTTAAAATCCATGAATTCAATTTCAAAGATCTGTAAAAAATTTCCAATCAATTTTGATGTTAGGGTTAGATGAAACGAGATTTAGGGGTTTTGATGTTTGCTTATCTGTGTGTGAGAGATAAAAGAGTAACAGAATCAAAGAGAAGATCGTCTTTATTTCGATTGATTTTTTTGATATAGTGAACCACAGAGAGTAGATCCTGGGGGAGGCGATGAAGTGGTGTCTCTGCTAAAAGTATTCTAGGGTTTTATAATTTTTATTTATTTAATACTGCAAACGCACACAACACGTGTTGAGATAAGAGGTCTGTCACGGCACAGTTAGTTTATAGGGGGTTTTGCCAATTAGCAGTTTCAAAAGGGGGTAATGCAAATTAGGTATTTATTTTGAGGGGGAAACACAAAATCCCCCTAAAAATTAAAAAACTTAAAATCAAAAAACAAATCATATCCCCATTTCCATCTCCACTTCTTATTAATCACTTTCAGGGTTAGAGCTTTGAAACCCAAATATTCCCCATTCCCTTTCAAATTCTAAACTCTCCCCACTCTCTTTCAAATTCTCTTCTCCTTCTCTCTTCTGTAGGCTCCTCACTTTGGAAACGAATTTTTTTTTTTTTAATTCGGAAGTGATGAAGATCATCTTTGCAAGTGATGAAGACCATGCCTAAATTGAATTGATGAAGACCATGCTTGGAAACCGGTGCCGGCATGGTTGGTAACTAACATTCAATGTCAGTAGCTAAGTACCGGCATGCTCAATAGAAATCTATCAATGCCTAGGTAATCAAGTGAAAAAAATTGAAGTTTCTGGATACTTTTCATCATGTGCTTAGGCATAGAAATTTAAGCAACATACTTGTGTCGGGAAACCGGTGCCCAGGCATGCTCGAGAATTAACTACTTGTGCCGGAAGTGGACTGATTAAAACCAAAAAACTCAAAACGGAATATTTTTTTACATCGCCGAAGTGATGAAGACCATGCCGGGAATTGGTGAAGAACCATGCCGGAAAATGGTGCCGACATGCTCGATAGAAATCTATCAATGCCGGTAGTCAAGTGTTTATGGGTGAAAACTACTCCTGTTGAATTTGGTAATTTGGGGTGTGTGGATGAGGAATGAATCTAAACCCTAAACAAATGCACTGGCGCGGTGAGTGCTTGTAGATTCGGAAGTCAATGCTGCAAGTCCCGCTAAACAAAGAAATGGCCGTTCCGGACTTGTTTCGGTCACAAAGTGAAGGAGATGGGGTTGATCTTAGGGAGGGAAGCGAAGAAGGTGTTGAGATTGTGAAGGTGTTGGCTATGAATGACTTGTAACAGAAAGATGAGCAGGCTTACGATTGATGCAAGCAGGATCTGGGTGTTGGAATACGTTTTTGTATTAACACTTGCCTCTGTTGTTTTCCCCCCTTGTCTTTGAAATAGGGCGGAGAACCTATTTATACAAGTCATTGAGCCTTATTCACGTCTCTCGTGGGAAGTGGAGGAAGTGGAGTGATGGAGTAGTGGAGTTGTGCGTCGGTGCCACACGACCCGGTCTTGCCCACTTCTCCTGTTCATCTCTTACCGTCCATGACTTCCTAACACGTTCTTGTGATGGCGCGTTGCTGCACGCCGCACGCCGTAAACCGCCGCACCAATACCCCAAAGATGTATCCCCAGTTTGTGACATGATTGATGTCCGGAACGTGTGGATCATGGATCCACGATAGGTAGCATGTAATGCTAATTTGAATAACTGCGTTATTCAAGAAGTTGATACTTGTGAAGTATCGTGTGTATTTTATCACGTCTTTGCATCATGGTGTGGTAAAGTGATGGGTAATGACGCCTCACTGACCAACTAACTCGACCCGGTTGTATAACCAAGTGGTGAATTTGGACAAATGAGATGATCTTTGAGACACTCATCTGCGACCGTTAATGAAATTAGGGTTTTGAAGAGGTGCGCAAGCATGACTCTTCAGCTTGGTCGAAACCAAGCATGGGATACAACTTTGGCCAGGCCGACCATACATGCGTGTAGACGGCATGATGGTGTAGACGCCTATACCCCATTACTTCTCGAAAGTGTGATCTGGGTCACTCAATTCATCCTAGTGAAGTTGAGTGGTCGAGATCGATTTGTGACAGAAAACCGGGCCGCAAGAGCCGCACATCACGCCCACTTCAGGCACACGTTCCAAGACAACCAATCTTGGTCGGTCTTGGCCGATTGGCCTGGTGTGAAGATGGTAGGCTGGTGTTCACGCCTATACCTGAATATCCCATAAAAACGTGATCTGAGCCATCCAAATCGTCCGGCGAAGTTGAGCGGTCGAGATCAGTTTGTGGTTTGGGAGGCGTGACCACGCTAGTTTGGGCGTGCGTTTTGGATTAACCAGCATGATATGCCTTGGCCGATCGGGTGAGGGAATAGATGGGTCCACGGTGGTCATGCTGGTATGACCGGACCTGCTTAATCTAATCTTGGACCCTCCATTCGTGCCGGAGAAGATGGACGCTCGTGATGCTCAAAAACCCTAATTCTGGATTTCAAAGCCGTGCCTCACCCCTTGTTTGGGCGCACGAATTTGTTACGACCAAGCATGGTTGGTCTTGAACGGTTGGTCAAGTGTGTAGGCGGGCCCTCGTGATTGTGTTGATATGCTCTGGGCCCTTTGAGTTTACATCTACACCCTCCATCTATACCTGCGAAGATGGATGGTTGAGACTGTTTTGCGACACATGTAATATGCCGCAAACCCTAATTTAGGGTTTTCCGTCCATACTGCTTGGTATGAACGTTTTTTTTGGCAAGCTAGGCCAATGGCCGACCATGCGGGGTCGGCAGTGGGTATTCCATACCTACTTGGGGGTGATGGAATTGATCTGGGTCATCCAATCATGCTTGTGGAGTTGGATGACTGCGATCATATCCTGGACCGATCTGGTCGGTCTGGATGCTCAATCGAGCTAGTATAACACACCGAGAGGGGCTCAATCGGGCTAGTATAACACACCGAGAGTCGACTGTCACGGGTATTTCGTACATGGTTTCATTATAATGCTTGGAGGTTCGTGTTGCTCTGTAAGAGTAACACTCGGTCGTCATCCGCACCGATAATGAGTACGAAATGCAAAGGCCGATTGCGCATTAATTAATAATGCTAGAAATTCACGGGGTATATGGGATTGTTGCTACATGCTCCAACCTGGATGAATTTCGTGTATCCATAGAATGGGATTGTTGCCACATGCTCCATTCTTGGTGAATTAAGTGAGGGAGTATCCAACACTTATTAATGGCTTTATCTTTTACAAGATGTCAGCGCATTATTTTCTGGTTTTTTACAATTTTAACCTTAAATGAAAATCCACCATCAACATCAAGTGAAAAAAAATTGAAGTTTCCTGGATACTTTTCATCATGTTCCGGCATAGAAATTTAAGCAAAAACCATGCCGGAAGTAGTTCCGGCATGCTCGAAAATCGATAATGTCTTCTAAAGTAGACTGATTAAAACCAGAAAAAATAGGTTTTGAAGATCAAAACCTGAAAAATTTTGTAACGAGACAAACAATTTATGAAAATTTCCAACAAATGCCGGCATGGTTTTTTGGTTGAATACCATGCCGGCACCAAGCTTTTTCAGCTGCAACAATGGTGGATTCAAAGAAAAAAAAAATCAAATTTTCAACCTCTTAGCAGCAATTCTCTCTTCACAATCATCCTCCACTTTCACCAAAAAAAGTTCCCTCTCAATTTTTTTTTTCCATCTTTCTACTCTCATCTCATTCACCCAAATACAAATACACACTAATCATTTAACAAATACTTAAGATTTTTACTAATTATTATTAACCACTAAACCTGATTAGTGAGGGGTAGATTAGGATTTAAAAAAATACTTAGATAAGGGGTGACCCCGAATTGATATATGGATCCAGTTTTTGTCCTTTTCTTATATCCCCCAATTCCTTTTTATATCCCCCAATTTCGCGTTCTTTATTAAGCCAATATAGTGGAGATAATTGAGGATATTTTCAAGGTAAAATATAAGGATTTCTTTGTCTTGGGCTAAATTTCTGTTTAGTTTTTCCCCTTCTGCACTTGTCCTGTAATTGATGGTACTACCAGATTACTGCATAATTCCTGCAACACTGGCTGAATTTTATGGCTCCAAAACATGTGAAATGAAAGTTCTAGTAAATGGAATAAAAACTTCAATTTGGGGCTTATATAGCCTGGCGAGATTGGGGTATACCCAAACTAATTGGGGTATACCCAAATTTAAATGGACATGTGCCCTTACTAAGGGGAGGCCAAAACGTGATAAAATTACTTTAATACCCCTACACTAATTAACCTAAAACTAAACCCTAAACTTAAAAACTAAAAACTGATTAATCTTCCTCTAATCCTTCTTCTCTAATCCCTCTCCTCTTCTCTTTCATTCCAAAACATAAAATCAACCAAAATATTTAATTTTGATTTTCTACAAAAAATGGTTGATTCTAAACGATCCAGCAGCAAGAGAGATTCAACTGGTAACATGAAAAGATCCAAATCAGAGGGAAAAGGTAAGGGAAAGGTTGGAACGAGTAAACCCAAGAATGCAATCCTTGAAGATCTTTGAAAAGAAACCTCTAAAGGCGAAAATAAGATTGTAAGTGATTTATAAACTCAAACCCATTATTGTTTTGTTGTATATGATTGTTAGATTAGGTTAGAAATCGAAAATTATGATTTTCAGATTTTTTGGCCGGCAAGGTCGATAGTTGAACAACACGCCGACCATTGGTATTTTCAAAGAGCCGGCATGGTCTCAGGATGAATAACATGCCAACTTTTCATCAGAGCCATGGCGACTTTTGGACAATAACCAGGGCCGGCAGGGTATAATAACCTACCATGCCGGATTATATTTGGTCGGCGTGGTTTTAGACTTGTACCATGCCGACGTTAGGCCACATAAACCTTAATTTCCTAAGTTATTAGTCGGCATCTTTCATAAATAGGACCATTCCGGCGTTTTATTCGTCGGCAAGGTAGTTGGTTAACACCTTCCCGACTCTACTGTAGTCGGCAGTGTTTAGTTTATCGGTCTTGCCGGCCAGTGGAAGAAGATCAACAGTGTTGTGTTGTTTGTTTTCATATATCTTATTTGTGCATTGTTTAGGTTCCCAGAGGAAACAAAAGAAGATCTACCTTGTCTTGTTAACAATGTAGAAGAGCTATTTGAATATTTGGACACAATTTATCCTAATTTAGAAGATCCTAAAGATGAAACTGAAGAGAATTGCCCGTTTAGAAAGTTATGTTTGATGGGTAAGGAAAATCCAGAAGAATTTCTAAGGTTTATGAACAGTCCTAGCAATCCCCTCAACTATGAAGAATGCACAATATCAGAGGAGGAAGAAGAGGAGGTTGATCCAAGAACTTTTTTCAGGGCATGTGACTTTTCTGGAGTGAACCCCTATTACAATGAGGATGGTGACTACATAGGTCCAGTGAAGGGGAAGGGAAAAGCAAAAGCTGTTGCCGGTGAAAAAGCTAGTGATGGGGAGAAAGATAACAACAATGAGAAGGATCCTTGAAATTATTAAACTTTACTATGTTTACTTGCTTTAGAAACTTTATTGTGGTTTGAACTATTACATTATGTTTTGAACTCTTAGATTGTGGTTTTAGACTTGTTAAACTTATTTTAATTTTCAGTTTTAGTTGCTTTAGAAGTTATTATTTTGTTTATGCAGTTTTAGACAAAGTACTTGAGGCCGTCATGGTATGAAATCTATACCTTGCCGACCTAAATGTTAGTTGCACCTTTTAGGTACAAAGTACAACCCATTGAATGCTAAACGGATAGAAATTTCAAAATCAAGATATTAGGTATGTTGTTATTATAAAAGCATTCCCAACTTCATCTTCAACCTTGCATAAAGAATGGAAGTTTCACCACCAAATATTTGTAGTCTTTGTACACTAAGTGGTCATTTTGCAAACGATTGTCCCTTTGAAGGAAGCAAATGTACTATTGAAGGTTGTAAGGGATTCTTATTTCTCATGAAAGCTGCAATAGGAGGTGTATATCAGCCGTATGCTTCAAAATGCACTTGTTGTGGGTTTTTCTATTGGATAGATGAGCGTGTAGCTCCGTATGAAGATGAAGTTGCTAAAATCAACCTTCTACCATGCACGAGATCCATGTTGCGACGGTAGGATGAAGCTAATTACCTCTCCTAAGAAATTGTGTACCGGGAAAAAGATACTATCTATGTCCCAAATGTGTTAGGGTTAAGTTTTCAACGTTTGTATGCTTTAATCAAGGTTTGTATCCGATATATAGTCGGCATTGTCCTAAATTAGAAGCTTGTCGGCGCCCTCATAGTCGGCATTATCCTATATTAAAATCTTTCCGACGGTTGTTCTGTCGGCATGGATATTATAATACACCTTACCGGCTTTATAGAAAATAACATTCATGAACAATTTTTGAGGGAGTTCTTAGTCGACATGGTTCTCCTCAATAACGGTGCTTGGCGTAATAAAAGCCGAAACAACTGGCAAAACCAGGACCTTGCCGGCTTGATAGAAAAAAACATCCAGAACAATCTTTTTAAGGGAGTTCTTAGCCGGTAAATTTCATAAATTTCTACGTAAAAGCCGGCAGCTTGGCAAAAGCCAGACCTTGCCGGCCATATCAGGTAGCTTTTTCCTGTACTGTCATGCATTGCGGCCGGCAGTCTGACGAAATAATACCGTGCCTACCCTGGGAGAGCCGGCAGGGTTTGGTAATAAATATGATGCCGACCAAATGAGAATACACCCAAAAAAACACATCCATTTCATTCATTTGTAGCACTCCAAAGTACATTGCACAAAACACGCATGCGATTACAAAAGTACTCCAAAAAGTACGGATGTTTTGTCTAGTACTCCATTGCCAAAGCAAAAAGATGATTCAATTCTTCTCATGCATTCCCTAGAGTTGGTCCATGAAAACCATCCATTCCTTGCTTTTGTTGTTGTGAACAAATGCTATAGATAGTCCCTCACTGATTTTTAAAAAAATGACAATTCTTCTATGTAGTTGGTCCACGCAATTCCAAGTATCCGTCCCAATAGATGGCCACATCTCCGATGCATTCTCAACCAATGCTCCCATTTGATCAGTGCATTTCCCTCCGGGCCTTTAACACTAGTTAGCAAACCTTTGAAAGTTGCTTCTTTCTCCTCCATGGAACCTTCTAGAATCATTGAGATATGGAACTCCTTGTCGTTTTCTAGTCGAGCGGCCATCTTCTTTCTAATGTATTGGCATTGAGTGATATTCTCTTCAACCGCTCCACTTAGGTGTCCCAATTGTTGCGAGATAACGTGAAACCCACAATTTCCATCTTTCGGAACATCGTCGGTACCAATCACGAAATCTTGAATAATTGGAGGGAGTTGATTGCGATGCTTTTGCAACACCGGTTGTACTACCTTCTTTGGACGACCTTTTTTCTTCGCAACATCTCCTTGGCTTTCTTGGCTCTCAAGAGGTAGAGTTCCATTTGTATTCAAGTTAGAGACGGTTGGTGTAGTTAAATCCTTCTTTGGCCGACCCTTTTTCTTTCCAACAAATTCCACGCTTGCTTGACTCTCAAGAGGTAGAGTGCCATTTGTATTCAAGTTAGAGACCGTTGGTGTAGTTGAATCCTTCCTTGGACGACCTCTTTTCTTTTTAGCGGGCTCCTCCTTGTATTGAGCCTCGGTATAAACATGTCCGGATGGATCGCACTTTGTACTCAAATGCTCTTTAATGTTTTCCCTTTTGGATTGATCACTATTTCTACTTAAAAACTCTTTGATTTGTTCTCCTTCGGATTGATCTTGATCGCAATTTGTACTCAAAAACTCTTTGATTTGTTCTCTTTCTTCCGCCCTCGTCTTTTTGGTAGTTGGTCTACCATTAGGATCTTGTTTCTCCGGTTCTTCAAGTTCTTCCATAAAAGGGTAAACAATCGGCATCAACTTGTGCTTCATAGTTTGTTTGTCCAACCTATTCATCTTGGGGAACTTTTCAATGATTATTCTTCCGAGTTCCATGTCGCCAAACTCTTCACCGGGATCTTCTCTTGGAGCCGGTTTGAAAGATAATTTCTTCCAATAAGGATCGATATCATCAAGAGGAATGGGAGTTTTATACCTACCAAGCATATGACGACATGGAAGTCCGATAGCCTTCATTATCCTACACATACAAGGAGTGTTCGGGTCATCATACTTTTTATACTTTTTAAACAATGCGAGATGTTTCATCATGAAACGTATTTCCCAATGCGAGACGTTTCTATGTATACCAACAAGCAACCAATCATCCTCCTTAAACTCCTTCAACTTCCGGAAGCTATTTTCTTGGAATTGTTTTTTTATCTTGTCGATATCATTATTAGTGTACTCATGGATAGCATGTTGCACCGTCACAATCCCATTTTGACTCGTGAAAAGTAGACCTTTTAGTTTCCCATGAGCTTGCTCTACCATACTTGTGGATTCAAGTTTGAAATGTTTATAGTTGCAAGTATAAGCATACACAAACCTCTCTTTGTGTGGCCTCAACCATTGTTTCTTGCAATATTCCACTACTTTGGGGTAATTAGTCCCCCAATCATCCTCGAAATCCTTCAAGTTTAACTCATATCTTCCCACACTCATCGACCAAACCACCTTATCCCACGCTTTCATGAATAACCCAAACTTAATCTCACATTCTTTCCATTCTTCGTCTTCTTTCTCTTTCTCCTTCTCTCGCTCCTCTTTAGTTAGTTTGCTAAGACGTTCATCTTCCTCTTTTTCACGTTTAGTTCCTTTCTTTGCTTTCGGTTTTTGGATATGACTTCTACAATTCTTTCTAAGATTGCATTGTATATGCCAAGTGCAAAGGAAATTTTGTGCATTGGGAAAGACTATCCTCACGGCGTTCATTATTGCTTGCTCATTGTCGGTGACTATAACCCCCGGAGTTTCGTCTTCGTGGTAGAGAAGCTTCAAAGTTTCCAATGCCCAAATATAACTATCATCCTTCTCACGATCCATAAAACACCATGCCACCGTGAACAATTGCTTATCCGAGGTTTGTCCTACAATGTTCAACAAAGACATGTTGTACCTATTCGTCTTATAAGTACAATCCATGAACAAAACTTGGTAAAAGCAACGCGCCAATTGAATCATATCGGGATGCACAAGAAAAATACGATCCACCTTCCCCTCCGATGACTCATGGTGTCTCACCGTGTAGTTGTATTTGTGTATTAACCATTGTGATTCTTCCATCACCTTTTTTCCATCCCATTCAATTATTTTAATAGTTGTCTTGGCCGCATAAATTGTAGACAATGAAGAGAGGTTATGCGGGTCGTCCCTCTTGAACTTACTTAGGAGCTTACTTGGTTTAATTCCCCAACTTGTTCTTACTTGTTCGAACTCGTGCGGTTTCAACTTGGCAACTTGACAATGCCCAACAAGAGTTTCCGGATCTTTATGGTTATGCCAACCAACATCAACTCTACTCATTCTCCACATGTGATCGGTGTGTTCGTTCCTCCAAAAAATTATCTTGAATGGGCATCCACACTTCTTTGACTTCGTCTTGTACACCCTAGTCGTCTTCTTATCATACACATAACCCTTCCTCTTGTGACTTTCCTCCGGCAACCCATAACACTCGCATACCATTTCAAACCGCGTATCTTTTTGTTGGGTGTTTTTCACTAGAACGCACATCTTCTCTTTGGCTTTCTCAACAATCCAATTGACCGCGTCGTCTTTTTCCTTCCATTCCAAATCATTAGCATAATGTGAGGAAGTATCGGGACCCCTAATTTTCTGAGCTTGAGGCTGATCCGCCATAGGTACCAATGCCACAATCTACAAAACATCAAAAGTTTAGTTGATGTGTATTACCACGGTCGGCATGGTCGACATATAAAACAATGCCGGCTAGAAAAGACCGGAACGTAATAGAATATAAACATTGCCGACATGGAAACAGCCGGCAAGGTATGAAAACATGAAAATGCCGGCGTAAGCATTTTCAAGTAAAGGCTCCTGTGTTTTAAAAAATGGAAGTCGGCAAGGTTAAAATTTTCTACACTGCCGGCGTGGTACTGCTCATGAAAAGTCGGCACGTTGTGCAAAGTAGAACCACGCCCAGGCGATTCACGGCCAAGCATGATCGACAAGCGTCGACCTTGCCGACCATGACGGAAATTGAAAAAAAAGAAAAAAAAAATCGATCATTTGCATGGAAAAATCACAATCTTCACCACCTAGGTTGTCTACCTGATTACTTGCGGCTCCATTCTCTTCTTCTTGGTCATTGGATTCTTCGTTTGGCTCAATACATTCATCACTTCCATACCCATCATGAGTTTGAGGAAAATAAAAGTGAGGGTCATGCATGTAATCCATTCGATCATGGTTTGGTACATCATCATACAAGTACTCATCTGTAGGAGGAAAGTTAGAAGACTCATCCACTTCAAAATCAGGATTAGAATCACTCATCTCACTCATATCACACATATCACAAATTTCACAAAAACCCTAACTCCCCCAAATGATTTCATACTAATTCTCCTCTACTCCTTCATACTAATTCTCTCTCTAAATGATTTCCAAAACTCAACTTATATCTAAATCAACTAACTAATTTAATCATTTTAGTTAAATTAGAGTTAATCATTGTGAGGGCATTTTGGCCATTTACAAAAATATAGGTTAAGGGGTAGCTTAACTTTACTTCAAAATGACCCTATTTTGTCTTATTGGGTATACCCAATTAGTTTGGGTATACCCCCAGGTTATATAGTGCCTAAAAGTAACATGATAATTTTTTTTTTTTAAAATTTAAATTTTATTGCATAAAGAGTATTACATTAACTAGTTGGAAGCCTAACAAGCTAAGCTCCAACAACATACTACTACATTAATTGAACAGGTTGTACCCCTCATGGGTTATGGGGGTAGTGCCTAAAAGTAACATGATAATTCATTTCCACTGACCAGAAGACAAATGACTGTAATTACATGAAATTCATTTCCATGACCAGAAGACAAATACTGTAATTACAAAAATAAGTCGCTATAATAATCTCTCTCTGACTCTCACATGAGTCAACATCAGTCCGATTTTCTTCCACCAAAAATAAAACAGCAATTTATAAGAAAAAAGAGTATGTTTTATTTGGAATCTGCAGATGATACAATTTTCTCTAATCATGGTTTCTGTGATGATGCTGCGGAGGAGGAGCAGGTGGAGGAGGAGATAGAGGAGATGTGAACGCACTTTTAGAATTTGTATTTGCCTCTGGATCAGGATTGTAATCCATGATTTCAATCATCTTTCTTGCCTCCGGCAACAAGACAGCTGCAGTAGAGTCTTCATTAATAATCTCCAGTGTCATTAGTTTTCTCCCGAAACCTATTCGAATAAACAAATTAACACCCCTTAATTAGAGTACAAAACATTAATAATCAAACAGGAAGACATGAAAATGGACAACAACATACCTTGAGAGGAACAGAGAAGCAAAACAGCTGAAAACATAAGAAACCCAAGAAAATAAGAACGACCCATTACTTGTTTAGAGTTTCTGAGAAATGGGTTCTTCCCAGATTGTTCTAAAATCACAAGCAAAACAAAAAGTTAGTTTTTTTCTCTAATCTGCAACAAAACAGATCTGAGGAATCTAACTAAAAGTCGTATTTGCACGAGTACTCGAGTAATGAACTGGAATAGTAGTGGAATGATGAATTTATAGTAGTGGGGGAAGTAGTGGTATTAGGAGCCGGAAGTGGGTACGAAACAGAACAGAACATGACAGGTTACATACTGTAATACGGAAATTGTACTTGTGTGTACGTATAAATAAATCAATGAATCCCCAGATGGAGAGAGTGGCAAGACCACTTTCTTGGATCCTACAAATGCGTTTCTCAATGGGTTGAAATTGAAGCGACTTTATCCCAATTTAGAGACTCATATCTAATGCAAGTGGTGTTAGATATTTAAGAAATCGTTTACAGTGCGAGGCTTTTAAGCTAATTTTTTACTGATATAATTGGTACTGTATATGTATGGTGCAAGATCGGTCATAAGGGCTTTGCTTTTTGTAAACTTCCGTTGGTATGTTGTAAAGTAATTGTGCACTTGAATAAAGTTGGCAAGATTTATTTCCGTGATGCACTAATGGCGGAGAATTATATGACAGGAAATGTATGTTCATTGGGTGGCCTTTTTGTTTATAGAGATTTTATGATTTCACTAGTGTCTAACCCGTGCTACGCACCGGGGCCGGTGGTATCGGCCAATTTAGCATGGCGGGGCTTCGCCCCGCACCCGTAAACAAATGCACTAATATTTTTTCTTGAAAAATTGTGATTGTTTTTATTTTTAAAGAGATAGGAAACTTTGATACCCATTAGATATCTTATTATTCAATAGTTTAAATTTAGTATTAAAAATTCATGTTAACGTATTGGTTGTATGGGCAGATGTTAAAATAATTGAAAAGAAATTGACTCCATAATTAAATAATTTTTATTTACAATTGAACAAAATTATACACTTATTTATTTATGTTGATATTTAATAAGTCGATTAATGCATTTAATTATGGATATTGGTCGATTTTTTATGTTAGTAGGAATATGGATTTCTGGTATGTAATCCGTGCTACGCACAGGTGATAATGGGACCATCTAATTTGGCGTGGCGGGGCTTCGCCCCGCACCCGTGGCTAAATACATTAGATTATTTTTTAACAGTCTTTGGTTATTTTGATTTTTTGAAGATATAGGGAACTCTGATACCCTGTAGGTATCTAACGGTTTGATGATTTGAATTTGATATTATAAAATAGGCAGATATTAGAATAACTAAAAAGAAGTTGACTCCATGAATTTTGGTTTAAAGTAATTAAATTTCATATCCAACCTTTTTTTTTTTTGTTAACGAATTGTCGTATCCAACAGATTTATCTGTAAAAGTTTTAAAATATATATATATATATATCACATGCAATTTGTGAAATGCAATTTTCAAAACAAAATAAAAAGAATTGTGATATGAAGAAGTATGCATGCAGTATTATTGCAGAGATTGCTTTATTTATGTCGAGATTTAGATGTCAATCAATGTAATAATACTATGTTGAATCGAGTTTTGCGTAGCACCTTGTCAGCATTACATGTTTTTTGGTGGTGTTTCAACCACCACTTATAACTTTCATGATACAGCTTAATAAGTCTTAGTCAAGACGGGCACTAATCCAAAGAAAAAACGTCATGGTAGCACTGGTAATTATAATATTATCATCCATTTAATTTAAAATTACAACAATTGGTTTTTGGTTTAAATTCTTTTTAATATTATATAGTCAAAGACTCGTATATTTCAAAAGTAAAATGTAACCCATGGTAAGCATCGGGATCAGTAGGAATTGTTATTTGGTGCGGCGGGGCTCTACCATGCATCCGTTATCCATATGCATTGGAACATTTTCAAATAAATTTTGATTAGTCTTAACATTTTTTTACGTCAAGGAATGTTTGATATCTTTAAGAATCTTGTGATGGGAATGCTTAGGCCGCAATAGAATATCAATTCTAGATATATATATATATATATATTGTACGCGTAATTGTTACTACTTGTCCATTTTATAGTTGAGACTTCAGAACCAACACAATTCCACTCTGAAAATGACAATTAAGGTTTACACGATTAAACATTTTTATCCATGAAATTATTTTTCTTTAATTTGTTGTTTTGTTGTTATTATATTGATCTGTTCCGCGTGGTCCCTTATAATTCCTTTTTATATCAATAAACTAGCTCTTAACCCGTGCCGAAACGGCACGGGCATAATTTTCATCTCGATATTAAATTTAGTATTAATATTAATTATGGAGTTTACGTGTCATTATAAAGTGAACGTAAAATCAATAGATATTTTTATTCTTCAGTCCACTAATCTTTCGTCATGTATTCATATATGATTCCTTCCGGTATGTTTGATAGTTTGACATTCTCCCAATAATGTATCTTCCCGAGCCGTACCCAATCAGAATTATTTTTCACATATTCTTCCACAAAAAACCAACGATATTTGATATGTTTTATAGTTTGCAAAGACAAAAAATATTATCAATCATTTGAAACAGTATTTCCTTGTGCATCTCCCTTATTTAAGTGACCGCGTAAAACCAAAATATCGAACTATGTAGGTTAAAAAAATTTAAAACACTCGAACTCATTCGTCCCGTAAATAATTGTGTACGTATTAACAATGTCAAGATTCTTGTTGATTTTGTCCCCTTTAAAAATGGTCCAAAAAGATTAAAACTCGAGAATGGACTCTACAATACATATTACATTGTATGTTTTTATAATCCGAATAACATAAATAAATACTAATTCATTTATCCAAGTCATTGTATTATAAAACGTTAAGCCATTTCAAATGTCAACCCATTCGACTCAGAAAATTTATATCTCCAATTCTTCAAAATCGTCAGACAATCTACGACATTGATCTTCTAAATGTGAGGTTATTCACTGCTTAAAAATATAGCTAGTAGTCAAATGGTTAACCACTTGACCTAATGCCAATAGACTATGTTATCCATCATTATTGAACAAAAATAACATTCTACCATTTAATAAGAAATATGTGAGACGATGCGAAATTACTCACTGGTGCAATTTGGTCACCAATACTTACGACTACAAAAACACCATCCACCATTTTTGTTGTTATTGAAATAGCTTCCATCACCATTTCCAACCACACGACAACTTTTTTCCTTTACACCATTGTGATCCACTTAATAAATGTTGGCCAATTTAGACATTAGTTAATCGAATTATATTTAATATCATTATTTAATAAAAATATTTGTTAATAGAATAATTTAGTTATTATCGTTTTTGATGCAACGTCTACCATGGAAAATTAATATAATGGTTATTATGCAAGATAAATGAAAAATTAGTAATTTGTTAAATAAATTTTAGACGTTAGATAAATTTTTAATCATTAGTTATGAGAAACACTTACAACCTTACCTTAGATGTATCTATTGCAAGAATAAAAATGACAATTGTCCATAATAAGTTAGAAAGATTATGTCAATTTTAACCCTTTTTATTTTTTTTGTTGGCTTTATATAACCTGATAATTGTTTTTCATATTTTTTAAATATTATGTTTCTCACGTAGGTTGACCGAATTATATGTCTCGAAGAAACCACCGAGTGAAGCATGTAGTGAGACCTACTGAAAAAATCAACCACAACTTCCGTAATAATGTTATTTTTGTTCAAACGACATACAATAAACATTTTTTCACTACGGCATTGAACCTGCACCACCGCCACCAGAACGACTCATTACCACTACCTTTTCCACCACCATCACTATCGTCACCGGCTCCATGCATCACCACTCTCAAACACCACCCTGGTTATCCCTAATTTCTATTGATATAATTATTAATATAATTATTATTTATTTAATAAAAATATATTTAGAAAAATGGAATTGGATAAAAAAATTTAAAAGTTATTATGTTTCTTAATTAACAAATTTATCATTTATTTAATTAAGTATATTTATTAAGACAATTATAAGACATTTATGATAAGAGATTAATTAAGTATTTATTCTAAAAATTAATGATACAATAATGATGTAAACAACCACAACCATAGATTTAGCTTTCCCCAGAATGCATCCGGACCACTCTTTATATAGGCTAAGTTGTCCATGCTATGCTTTATAAGGGAGATTTATTGTTCTTCACCACTATCTATCATTTGTTTTATGTAAAATCCCCTTATCCTAAAATACATGTTAATTAGTAATACCCTTGATTTTGGGATTCCATAATTGTCTCACACAACAGTAATGGTCGTGAGATTTTTGGTGAAGGAAAACCTCAACTATTTTGGTAAGTTAATTAAGAGAATATTTTTGGAGACTAGGGTTATATCCTTTTTTTTTTTTTTTTTTTTGTCACAAAAATATTAGAAAAGAAATGATCCGTTTCAAAACTCTTCTCTTCTCCTTTGAAACCCTAGTTTCCGCAAGGGAGAGCTGATGAAGAAACAAGATTGATCTAACGGAGTAAAGCTTGGTATCGACAAGAGGATCGTATTTCTTGCACCATCTAGTAGGTTTTCTAGCTCTTATCTTTTTAAGTTTGGTCTAACGAGTCTACAAAGGTTCTTCATGAATTTTTTTGTTTGCAAGAGGGTAACGAGAGAAGGAATTAAAGTTCCGTTTCGTGATAGAAAACTATAGGATTCACTGCATCTTGCAAGTATTTATGTAGCCGATGGAGCTGTGTCGTTTTGTTTCTTTCCCTGTTTAATCTCTGAAGTACTTGAGGGATGTCGTTATTCCCTGGTGTGGTCTTATAGTTAGGCTTTTTATTTTTATTTCACTGTATACGAGTATACCACTTTGAACACACATTTTTTTATAGGCATGATTAAGCCTGACTACTACTCCATGGTAGGTATTAAATCCTATATGCTAGAGCTAGTGCCCTAATTTCTGATGAGCGCGATATTTGAATACTTGGTGAAACTTGACAAGGGCAGAGTCAGTAAATGGATTAATATTGTACCGTTTCATTTCATGAACACCTACAACACTATAGTTAGATGTGCTAGTGTATATTATGTTTTCCTTTTGGAGGGATTAAGCTTGGACATGTGGGAAGTGCTGGCACAATAAGAGTGTGTCGTACTATTTTGAATCCTATAAACCATACATGGTACTAATGGTAATAAATTAGCTTTGCCTTAATAGGCTATCTTTGTCGTTCAACTTTAGTGTAGGATAGTTGTTATTAAACCACCTACTTTTGATTTTTGTTGGTGACAAAGTGACGTCCTGTGTTCTGTTAGGCGCCTGTTGGTTCTGGTGTCATCTCGTGTGTTTGAGTGCAGTGGTCATGGAAATGAAATGTGAAGTAGAATAGTATGGCTTGTTTGATTAGTAATGCTTGTTTGACTGCTTGCCCGTAGTTGGCTCGATTCCCATAAATTTATGGCGATGACCGAAGGGTCGCCTAGAAGATATGGATCTATTATCTTGAGATGGGAACGACAACATTTAATTTCTCCGGCGCACGGTAGGGGAATTATTTGGACTACTTAGGGGCTGTTTCGGTTAAGTAGTACGGTTAGAGAAGGAGTAAAGAGAGGGGAATCGATAGTTCCTTGTCGTTTAGATCAGTTGGGGAAGTCTTAATTTGTCTTGTTTTAAACAACAGGTTTTCTTTTACTGAGTATTTAAACCTTGAGTTGTGTGCAATATTATATTTTCTAAAAATGATTAATTAGCTCATAAATTGTGTTTTACTTTGCTACATATATCTACAAAAAATTCGGGCTTGTTAGATTATCTATAAAGAATATAAGGGTGCGAAAGCCTACTTTTAGTTGGGGTCTGACCCAACTTACTATTTTTTCAGGAGACCGTGACCCATGGAGCAAACTAGCTCGTAGATTGCATTTATGTTCGAAAAAGCCACTTCGTTATTATTTAAGGTGCTTAGCTAAATATTTTATTGAATTTTTTTAAAACCAGACTTTGTTTCTTTTAAATAAATTCTTCGCATTTATTTTGGAGGCCGACACAACGAGTCGAGGATTATTTTTAAATCTAAGGGATTCATTTTAATTTATAATTTTTTTTTCTTATCAACTTCATTCAAATAAATTCATTTATTTATGGATTGTTGTCATCGTGCTCCATACAATAGCCCGATCTCCATTTGTTGGTATGACGGTTTGAGTGTGTAAAATGATCCATGAGTATGCCACACTTGGGATTTTAGGGCGGCCGGCCTAGAATTCGAAGTGGGGATGTTACAAAGTGGTATCAGAGCCCTGGTAACGTAATTCCTTGGGAACGGGTGTAGGGTCTTGTTTTATCACACAGGCACAATTTGAAGAGCACATTGATTGTTTTGGCTTTTATGAAATTTTGTGTTGATTGTCTTTTGTTGGCCATTTTTAGTTTGAAGCTCATTCTTGATATGAATGATGTGCATATTATTTTATTTATTTTTTAGCTCTTAAAATGTTATAGTCGGTTTAATGAGTCTGAAAAACTTCTTAGGTCCTATCTAGAGACTTGGATGAAGAGGACTTAAAGGCGTTACTTAAAATTTAGAGTAATTATACTTGGACTGCAAAATCTTTTGTTTGTTCTGATGTGTTAATAAAATGATTTGATCATGCTAAATTCTTTTGGGGTTGCGTCTTACAGTGATTCTTTTTTATTAAGCGGTCGTATGGGTGACAGTCTTGATTTACCATATTTATTTATGCCAATTGACCTTTCATGTTGATTGACAATAAGAACCTTAAGCATACCCAACTGACCTTTTTGAGACTTAAAGTAATTAAATAAATGTTGAGATCTTTTCACACTATGACTCTAAATAGTAGTATACTCAAAATGAGTTTATGGAAAAGTAAAGGATTTGCCATGTTGATGGACGCAATGGTCTGTTTGATGTTTGCCACTACTTGTTTTCTTGTCAGCCATAGTAGGGAGAATATAGTTTTCATGGAAACTATGTGAAGATGATATTTCTGGTATACCGTGTTCATATCCTGTAGTTGGCTCGACTCCCATAAGTTTGGCAATGACCTAGGGGTTGCTTAAAAGATATGGCTCTAATATCTTGTATTGGGATCGACAACACCTAGTTCTCTTGCGCACGGTAAGAGGATTAAGTGGACTACTTAAGGTTCAGTTATGTGAAAGTAGTGAATAGTGTTATTTGTTGCTTGCGTTTGTTTGTGGTTGGCTCGAATTCCATAAGTTTTAGTATGATGGCCGACGGGTCGCATATATATGTTGCTATGCATGGGTACTTGCGATGACCGAGGGGTCGCATTTGTATTGCTTAGCTGGTTGAAAACTTTGGAAGTCGATGCGAACATTTGGTATGCTAACACAAAGTTAGCTAACCACTTGGACCACAATGAAGCACTATGTGAAAAAAAAAAATTAGATCGGTAAACGTAGATCGATTTCGAGGCGAAATCCTTTTCTTTTAGGGGGGGAGATTGTAAAATCCCCTTATCCTAAAATACATGTTATTTAGTAATACCCTTGATTTTGGGATTCCATAATTGTCTCACACAACAGTAATGGTCGTGAGATTTTTGGTGAAGGAAAACCTCAACTATTTTGGTAAGTTAATTAAGAGAATATTTTTGGAGACTAGGGTTATATCTTTTTTTTGTCACAAAAATATTAGAAAAGAAATGATCCGTTTCAAAACTCTTCTCTTCTCCTTTGAAACCCTAGTTTCCGCAAGGGAGAGCTGATGAAGAAACAAGATTGATCTAACGGAGTAAAGCTTGGTATCGACAAGAGGATCGTATTTCTTGCACCATCTAGTAGGTTTTCTAGCTCTTATCTTTTAAGTTTGGTCTAACGAGTCTACAAAGGTTCTTCATGAATTTTTTTGTTTGCAAGAGGGTAACGAGAGAAGGAATTAAAGTTCCGTTTCGTGATAGAAAACTATAGGATTCACTGCATCTTGCAAGTATTTATGTAGCCGATGGAGCTGTGTCGTTTTGTTTCTTTCCCTGTTTAATCTCTGAAGTACTTGAGGGATGTCGTTATTCCCTGGTGTGGTCTTATAGTTAGGCTTTTTATTTTTATTTCACTGTATACGAGTATACCACTTTGAACACACATTTTTTTATAGGCATGATTAAGCCTGACTACTACTCCATGGTAGGTATTAAATCCTATATGCTAGAGCTAGTGCCCTAATTTCTGATGAGCGCGATATTTGAATACTTGGTGAAACTTGACAAGGGCAGAGTCAGTAAATGGATTAATATTGTACCGTTTCATTTCATGAACACCTACAACACTATAGTTAGATGTGCTAGTGTATATTATGTTTTCCTTTTGGAGGGATTAAGCTTGGACTTGTGGGAAGTGCTGGCACAATAAGAGTGTGTCGTACTATTTTGAATCCTATAAACCATACATGGTACTAATGGTAATAAATTAGCTTTGCCTTAATAGGCTATCTTTGTCGTTCAACTTTAGTGTAGGATAGTTGTTATTAAACCACCTACTTTTGATTTTTGTTGGTGACAAAGTGACGTCCTGTGTTCTGTTAGGCGCCTGTTGGTTCTGGTGTCATCTCGTGTGTTTGAGTGCAGTGGTCATGGAAATGAAATGTGAAGTAGAATAGTATGGCTTGTTTGATTAGTAATGCTTGTTTGACTGCTTGCCCGTAGTTGGCTCGATTCCCATAAATTTATGGCGATGACCGAAGGGTCGCCTAGAAGATATGGATCTATTATCTTGAGATGGGAACGACAACATTTAATTTCTCCGGCGCACGGTAGGGGAATTATTTGGACTACTTAGGGGCTGTTTCGGTTCGTAGTACGGTTAGAGAAGGAGTAAAGAGAGGGGGAATCGATAGTTCCTTGTCGTTTAGATCAGTTGGGGGAAGTCTTAATTTGTCTTGTTTTAAACAACATGTTTTCTTTTACTGAGTATTTAAACCTTGAGTTGCGTGCAATATTATATTTTCTAAAAATGATTAATTAGCTCATAAATTGTGTTTTACTTTGCTACATATATCTACAAAAAATTCGGGCTTGTTAGATTATCTATAAAGAATATAAGGGTGCGAAAGCCTACTTTTAGTTGGGGTCTGACCCAACTTACTATTTTTTCAGGAGACCGTGACCGCGGAGCAAACTAGCTCGTAGATTGCATTTATGTTCAGAAAAGCCACTTCGTTATTATTTAAGGTGCTTAGCTAAATATTTTATTGAATTTTTTTTAAAACCAGACTTTGTTTCTTTTAAATAAATTCTTCGCATTTATTTTGGAGGCCGACCTGCGAGTCGAGGATTATTTTTAAATCTAAGGGATTCATTTTAATTTATAATTTTTTTTTTCTTATCAACTTCATTCAAATAAATTCATTTATTTATGGATTATCGTCAGTGTGCTCCATACAATAGCCCGATCTCCATTTGTTGGTATGACGGTTTGAGTGTGTAAAATGATCCATGAGTATGCCACACTTGGGATTTTAGGGCGGCCGGCCTAGAATTCGAAGTGGGGATGTTACATTTTATAAACCCACCTGATTTAAAAAATTGGATGCATAAAGTATCATCAATTTCACGTCATACCAGTACCGCAAATTGGTAGCCGTATTAACATCCATTAAAAGATATCTAAACTGTAGAGTATATGACTGGTGAGTAATGGAAAATCGTGGAACTATATCCAGAATCTGCACGGTCTATCAAAAGCTACCGCTATTGTGAATTAGTGTTCCCGTGATTTGAAATTCGTCAACCTATCCGACGTAGATTTTTATGTCTCGGGCCTTATAAAATCACATGGATATACGTCTCACCTACCCGTTGTGCTAAATTTATCCGTCCAATATACATCCCACCACAACCTGTAGATTGCATATTTTAAAATAATATTTTCTTCTAGTTTTTTTGTTTAACGTACTGGTTCTCAACTCTCAAGTTATTTGAGTGAACAACAGGTAGGTACTCAGGGGTCAGGCCCATGATCTGATCTTGTTGTTTAGCTATACTGACCACCTCTTCTAAATAAAGTTAGTTTCTATTGAACCAACACGGTGCCACTCTGGTACTCAAAATGAAAATGAAATATGACAGCGGATTTAAAAAAAAAAAAAAAAAGCTTAAATGAGAATTGAAATTATGATCGTGTATCATACCTTATTGATGAGAATTTACTTAAAACGCAATAAACACATTTTTCATTAGCCCAATATCATATATAATGCATTTTTTTCTTTTAACTTTTCCATTGCACTTGCAATTATGCACCAAATATTTGCCCATAACCCTCTTGACTTTCTCCCTAGTAATCTAGAGAATACTAAAACTTGACTCCTTTTCATGAGTTCCTGAGCCTGTAAATTGGCTGAAACAATGTAAGTTACATGATCTAATTAAGTCTCCCGATGAGAAGCCTGGAAAATTGAAAATACAATGAGTACAATACATAATGAAAAGAGGAGTTAAGCAGCCATACAGTAAGATCAAGTAGCGACACATGTAGAAACATTAAAAGATGAAACCTATAGAACCCGCAATATCTTAAACATTAAAAAATGAAGTAGCAGGGTCCGGAAATTCTCTTCTATGATAACTTAAGAAATGCACGCGATAGACTCCAATAACATAACATCATTCCTATTACGATTTGCTTGTTTCTGTATTTGGCAGAAGAACAACTACATAACGTGGAATATAAATTTGGATGCAATATCTCGTTGAAAGATATTGTGGTCTTTCTTTTTTTGTTATCTGAAAATTCAGCAACAAAAAAACAATTAGAACCATGAGAAGGTCATCTTTATAGTATCGCATGTCATAATCCATGAGTGAGAACAAAGTTATAAATTTTGCATTGTTGGCAAACTCAAAATTAGGGAAAGGAGTTATTGTGTGTCAAGTCCTCAATAATGTGAAACAACATTAGAAATGACATTCACTTTACTCCTGCAAAATGATCCAACTCTCCACCCCCGTGAGTCGTGACCCCTACCAACCGCACAACTTATCTTATCATCCATCACTTTTACTTGAAGTAGATACCTAAATAAAAGACCTCTGAGAATTTTAACTGTGAACTTACAACAGCCATTTTTTTTTGTTTTTTTTGGGCAAATCGATTTTAAAAACTTAAACTAAAATAAGGAACTTATGAAAGGACAATCATACATAGTACTTACATTTCCCAAGGAATTTTTTTTACTCAAAAAGGGCAAGATTTTATAAAATATCAGTTCCTCACCAAGATGATAAGAAACTGAAAGAAAGAAAGAAACAAACAAAACAACTCGATTATAACAGAGCTGTAACAAAGCAAAAAGTGAAATTAATGCTTTACAACCCCCCCAATTGTTCAAAACAGTATTGAGTGTAATTCCCTCAAAAATGTTAGTCCCTGTGCACCAATTATAAATCAGAACCTTGACATTATCTTTCAACTCATCTACACTTTTATAATCTAGCAGTTCAACAATCCTTGGTTCACAGTAGAACGCAGTGTTTTGTATTACATAAAATTCAAATGTATTATTAATTGACTAACTTTCGTCACTGTATGTCTACTGGCCATACCGACTGTTGTGCTTGTGCACATACCTTATTATGCCGTATTGTCACTTCAAACGGAGACACTATGTTTTGATGGATTTTGTCTTCCTACAGATCTATTTTATCAACTTCTGTGACCTAATCAATGCTAAACAAAGGAATTATTGCAAGAGGGTGTTAATTCATCAGAACCTGGAATTCATGCACTTGCTAGACATTCAGATTGACGAATACCATTGAGTCAGCTATAATAAGAGGCTTAGTGTACTTGTAATATTACAATAAAATAACTACATGAATGCATTACATAAAATTTTCACTCATAAGCAGCATAAAAAGAAAAAATTATAACCCAGGTGATCTTTCACATATGTTTGAGGAATGCATGTTCCTAGAGTTCTCTAGGATCACATTATTTTATAAATTTAATGCACCAAAATACCAAATGTTATTTTGATTGCATAAGATGAAGATCAAGACTCCAAACTTGACCCTTTTGTCTGTTCTCGAATTTCCACATCTTTAGCATCTTCAACACCAATATGTGGAAAGCATAATGGACCTGTTCAATCAAATACATCAAAAACCAAAACTCTATAAAAATCTTGGTAAACAAAGAAAATCAAAATCAAAACCAAAAGAAATCCACAAACTAAAAATTAAAAGAAAACGAAGAAAGCAGCAGACCATACCCAATTTTTTTATCTTAATAAGTAAAATAATCCAAAACTAAGTTGGAGCAAATTCTGTTCAATGCATAACTTAGATCACTTAACCATCCTTATAGACTTTATTGTAACTGCATGTCTAAAACAATCCTTTCCAGACTTAAAACATGGTATAACAATTATTTTATCTGACACCGAATAAAAATACCCTAATTTCAAACCCTACAATAGAAAGAGATTGATTCGAAATCAAAGTATTTGTAGGACAATAAGAAAAGAACATCCTTTTCAATTGGCAATATACTGGCAATTCTCACACAAACTTGATTCGTCTAAGTAGTCCTAATCCATCTTAATAAAAACAAAAACAACAATCAACTTTAAACCGACGACTAATCATTAAAAAATAAATAAACCCCACCAACCTTGTTCTTGAATCTTCATCGTTCCCTGATTTTTTGTCCCACCCATCAAAAGTGCGAGATGATTGTCTGATATTCTCTATGGAACCGTATCTGAAAGTGCAAATCCAGAAGCTCAGCGTAATTTTTTATATGTACCCCTTTAACTTAATCTCCAAAAATTGCTTTTCTTTTTTCATTGAATTAGCGCACACGCTTGCTAAACCTAGCATCAAGTGCTAATGATAGAATCACTAAAATTTAAGACTCCACGAAACTTCCTTCACTTTAAGTCTACGGCACACTTTTGCTAAATTTAGCATTAACTGCTGACCACAAAATCACTAAACGTCTAAACATACCTGTAAAAAAATATTTCTGGAAGTTCTCAGATTTTTCATCTAAAATATATTAATGAAAATACTCAAAAGTATCTTGATTTAAATGGAAAACACATGTGTTCTCTGCATGTAAGAACTGGTGGTTACATGTACTTCTGTAAAAGTAAAAAAAGAAAAAAGAGAAGGGAGAAGGGAGGACACATAATTTCCAAATGTCTTTATTCAACTACAACTCAAACCAAAGGATCCATCCTACTATTTTCCCCTACAAACCCATCAGTTTAATCCTTAGTAACTCCAAGCAGACATAAGCATCACAAAAAAAAAAAAAAAAAAATCCATCAAAATCTTGTGTTTGGAATTTCATCACTTAGTTTTTACTATAAAGCATACAAAGGACCATTGAACGTATCTTTGTCACCTAAATTTAATACTCCTAATAGCATACCTCCCAGCTCCTATGGACACAAAAATGCATTTGAACTAAAATTTACAATTCCATACACACATATATACACCTGCATCCGAGCAGAGATGTACTTCTCGTCTTTTTTTAACATCACACTTATAGGTCGCAAACTATTTATTCTTGCTTCTTCCGGAGTTACTGGCCCTAATGGATTAACTAAAATGCATTTGAGGTGTAAAACGTATCGGCCCGGCACAGCCCAGCCCACAAAATCACGTGCTTAGCGTATTATGCTGGGTTGTGCCAGAGATTCAGACGTGTTGTGTTATGCCAAAAATTTAGACGTACTGTGCTAGGCTACTTATTTTATGTTTTTCAAAATATATATTTTTCCAATATTTTAGTTAGTATAATATATATATATATATATATATATATATTTCAAAATTGGTGCAGCTGAAATCAGTTTAACAGCATGTGCATACAGAATACCAAGTACAAAATAATCTAGGAAAGATCTTTTAAGTATCCAATTAGAGGCAACATGGAGAACAATGTGACACTGATTCTATTGAAAATATCCCGAAATTCGGATAACTACCACCGGCCACATATTGAAGAGCCAAACATTAAAAGAAGTTGAACACAGTTGCATATTCATGAATCTGTATACACAATCAAAGTTTCAGTTTAAGGAAAAAATCAAACGTTAATATGTATACACAGACACGGTTCCAAACCATTTGTTTACTTATAGTTTCATACGAAGCACTCTTCGTCGCACAATTAAATCCCACAAAATTAAAAATTAATCAGTACTCCCCGTCGCACAATTAAATCCTACAAAATCAAAATCAATTAATCTTACTTAATCAGCACTTCCTGTCGTACAATTAAATCCCACGAAAAGCACAATGTTAATAAAAAAAACCATATTCTAGCAACACCACAATCATGAAACCAAAATCCAACATCGTATGATCAAAACAAAAAACAAAAAATTAACAATATATTGCTAATTTGGCTAGTCTGCATACCTTGCTTACGGTTCTCTATTGTTTTTTTCTGATTTTCCTCTCCAAGTAGTTTGGTATCCGCAACTGTAGTCAGGTTTCTCTAAACGGCTGGTGCAAACCAACAATCACTGCACGTTTTCGTTTTATATAGACGTAAATTGTCGGTCAATCAACCATTATATATGGAATAATCTAAATATCGAGATGAATAAATTTTTTTCTGGCAGTTCCTAGAGTCGTTCACAAAAATATAATTAGTCTTAAATAACACTGGAAAAAAATGGGTACATTTTCATCCTGGGCTAGCTCATCTGGTTAGAAACAATTTACAATTTAATTGTACTGCAAGTGTAACATCAAGTATACTTGTTCACTCATAACATTTTTTTAGCTGATCACCTCATCATCTCGCTCAAGAGATCCATGCACATAAAAACCGTCGCACACACAAAAAAGAAAAAAAAAAGACCGCAAATTCAACACATTAACATAAATGCTACCTTGGTTTCGGCTTCTCAGCGCAACCTTTAGCTACTTACTTTAGGAGCATAAATTCCATGTACAACTGCAATACATAAAACCATAATTTTAGTTTAGCATGCCGGTCTTCGAAGATTCAACTCCTTACATCTTAAAGTTTTGATACGGATTAGAAATAACCCGTGCTTATTTTCTTCCTAACAAATAAATAGCATAACATGAATCTTGTTTTTTCCTAGTAAATAACGTAAAACAACGCAACATGAATCATAACCATAAAAATCTAGTGAATTTAACTTTGGGATGGAAACACAATTGATGTCGTCCGAATATCATCTTGAAAGCTGGAAGATGTATTAAAAAAATGGTGGTTTTAAGATGGTAGGAAAGCTAGTATCGGAAAAGATTGGAAGCAGGGTTGCAGGATGTGAGATACGAAAGAAAATGGAAGGTTTTTTCTTTAAAACATTGCTGGGAGCCGCTAAGATCTTCTCTGGTGAAGATTGAACTGGAAACAACAAGGAAGTAGATTATAATAGAATATCGAGTTATTGGTGTCAAAGTCTCACACTGCCTTATGCTTATAGTTTAGTAGATAATTCTTTGTTCATATAAAATGAGCTTATTATATTACTTGATGTCATACGATCTCAATTTTTACTATTAAAAAAAAAATCAGAAATTGACGCACTTACCTATTATTTGCTTGCATCTTCACAGTTTCTCCAAATTCTTCAAATGACAGTATGTAAGGTTTCAGCCTACCCAAATAACAACGCCATCTGTGGGAGTCGAACCCACAACGACATGGTTGAGAACCATGTGTTCCACTTGAGCTAAGACAGCAAGTATCATTTCCTTGAGCGCATATCATTCATAGACATAAAGGATTAGCAAGCAGAGGATTTCACCTACAACTTACTTACATCAGGTTCGCAGTATCCTTAGAAACAAAGTCATTAGCAGAGCATAACGTAAGGCTCTTGAAAGTTGATTAAACCCCAGTGAGGGATCTTGTAAGCCAAGCAAATGTCAATAATTTGGACCCCTATCTTGATTAACTACATACCAACATTTCAGCATAAAAAATTTCTGATCATAAAACCAAAATAAAAAGAAAAGAAACAAAACAAAACATAGTTTCTCGTGTATGTTGAACTACGTACAGGCGTTTGACATAGTTAATTAGTGTATGTCAACAAAATACCATGTCTTCTTGACTCTCATATTCGCATAAACCAAAGACACCTGATCAAAAGTACATTTTCAGGTAAATATTGCAACGTAGTTGAATATACCAGAAACTAAAATAATAACCCATCCAAGTAAAATCATACAAAGACCTGAACAAAAATAATAGATTGCACCTTCTTTATATTGTGTTGCTCGTGAAATTCCTAAATTCTCTCCTTCAATGTTCTTCTTTGATTGCAGATAGTTTTTCCAGTAAGATCTAACTGGTGGCAATCCAACTACTTATAAATTGTTTGCCTGCAATGATAATATCTAAACCCATTAGTCCATCTTAACCAAAAACAATATATAATATAAGATCGAATTAGCTTTACAACTAAATAAATTTGTGATGACTTGCTTGGAAAGAGCTGTGACTAACTGGTGAAATAGGGAATTAAAAGAACAGAATTTTTTTAGAATTGGCAGGATATGTTTTATGCATCCTTATGCTTCTGAAAAATAGAACTGGAAAAAAAACCTAAGTCAAATTTGCGAGAAGAGGAACTAAAGAACGTTACCGAGTGTAGCCAAGCTTTTACTGCAACACAAATTTTTAGGTAATACTAAAAGAGTAACGCTCTATAAACATTTCCTTGGTGGGGATGACATGATAACTAACTTGATCAACATCACCTGAAATTTAGGCCCAGGAACCCCAAAATAGATTTAAAAAAAAAAAAATACATACATTGGGATAATCTCTTCAACAGCAAGAGTAACAACTTTTAACTTAAAGATTCATTTCGCAAAACTGAAATGGAAATTATAGTTGAAGCAGAAGATGTTCTTTAGGTTTTTAACTTAAAGCTAACTTCAAATCAAGAGAAAATAAGGAAAACTGACCCAACATGTTTATCTATTTCATCTTTTTTACATTTATTTGTGATTTCCTATTTTATCATTTTAACCATTTTCCTGTAGCATCCACTACCGTTAATACAGAAAAATCTTGTTAAAACCTTAGTTCATGAAACTATGTAGGCAGAGGATAAGAGGGTTCTTTAGATCAGCAATTTATTTATGATTCTGGTTTTCCAACTTTCAGGGAGACGGGATAAAAAAGAACTCACACTCTTGTTTAATCCTAAAAATATAGTCCCCACACTCGGCATTTATATTTAACCAATCCAAGCTTAATTCAAATTATACTTCAAAAGTTACAGTGCATCAAATAAGTTTATAAAACCAATTCGAAGGGCAAGAATTTCCAGTTTCTTACCTCAAGTTGGTCGACCATCTCGCCATCCAGCTCAACCATCACCGGTGCATTCAACTCAAATGATCTCAATGGATAAGGCTTTGCCTTTCAACTGAAATAACATTGTTTATGCTTGTTGTATCATATGTGGGTGATGTGGGTAAAAGTGGCAATGATATTGGTTATGACATCAAAAAATGATCCTGCACATAAGCCTTAAAAATACCACGGGAGAAACTACAATCAAGCATCAAGCAGAACAAAACCTCATGAAAAAGAGCCAGTATCAAGCAGAACAAAACCTCAAGATAAATGTAGAAGTGGAAATTAAGTATCTCCTGAACCCTATATATTCATGCTTGAACTAAGAATATACATGATTAACTAAAAGCAATTCATAAATCAAAAGAAAACAAAGAAAATGAGCAAACCCAAATTCGAACATGAGTTAATGGAGAAGACCACTACGCCATTCTGACTCATACAACAAAAAGACCACTCTACAATTTTAAACTCGATAAACCTCGATAAGTAGTATCAACTTATACTTCGTCATTTATCTGTTAAATTGTTAAGGATGAGGTAATGACGTTCCTAATGGTTGTTCCATTTGCATTCGCTTTTGCATTTGCATTTGTTGTTGCTTCATGTAATATAACAGAAAACACAATGGAATTTAATGGGGATAAGAACTTACTTAATTCAAAGACCAACATGTTCCCGAATACGCTAACCTCAAAAGGGAATGGGTGTTAACATACATTTGCAGTATGCTAACACCCACTCATATCATTCATCTCATTTTCCAGTATCTGCATCCCCAACCTCCTTTTTTGTACCTTCACCATCTCCAGTTGGTAAGCATCTAAATTCTCTCCTTCACCATCACCATCACCAGTACCAACATATACCTATAGGAATTCGTTTTAGAAGAACATAATTTATCAACTTAATACTACCTTGATAATTTTTGATAAAAATGGAGCAAACGGCCATCACCATTGACAATCGGTCAGAGATAGCTTCATGTGGGTCATTATCCTTAAGATGCCTTCCTGAAATGAATAATGATTGTTAAAAAAATTATAATGCTTTTCAAAATTATATATTAGAATTCGATGCAGTTACTGATTGATGCAATTATTGATTAATAGCAACAATTTTCGACTTTTTTAGATGAACAGACCTTCCAGATCATTAGATTTCTTGGGGTTTATCATATATCTTCCACACTTCGGGAAAATCGTCAAACAATTACACATATTGGTTGATTCTATTAAAATCCATATAAACTTTAACAGCAACATCATTCTATGTAAAATATAAAGCCACATCAATTGAAAGATCATTAAGATTTCTTGGGGTTTAGAAATATTTACCTGCTTTAGTAAAGCTACTGATCAACAATTGGATAAAAATATCTTTGTCGCCATATAAAGTGTTGACATAAGCAACCGATTGATCACAGCTTCAAATGCACATTTTCTGTCTGAATAAAATAAAAGAAAATGCAACTAAATAGACAATAGGATGATTATAATGACAATCAAATAAGAACGATCGAAACAAAAGAAATAGGATGAATTAGGGTTCTGATGGTTTTGGTTTTGGAGGAGAAAAATTAGAGCTATGGTAATCTATGAGTTTTAGATTGTTTCTCAAAGGTGAATTATAAATGCAAAAAAATAAGCAAATAGACGTCCTTGCTTACCATTAATACACCAATGACCAAATCAATGATAAAAAAAAGCCATTTTTTACCATTAGTATGAAAAGATGTTTACTCAAATATACGTATATACATGCCAATTTTTCATTTTTTTGCGGGGTGTACCAAAAACGCTAAACATGGTATAAGTTGCCAGTGAAAGTTCCGTCGCTAAATTTGGTAGGTAAACAATGAATGAATCACTAAATTTGGCGAAACATTCCATTTGATGAATCTCTGTTGTTTCCGCAATTAGTCTCAAATTGCAGTTTTGTTGCTGCAGTATATATGGCAAAACGGAAGCTGGAAAAATCAGGGATATATGTCTACGTATTTTAGGCAATTTTGGAGTGCTTACCATTAGTACTTGTAGATTTTACCTCAAACTTTAGGTAAGGTCTGTAGGACAACAGTTCCATTTTGTTACAGGTAAAATGCGAGAAATACTATAATCAAAGTAAACCAACAACATACATATATAATATGTAGTGTCATTCTTTCTGCTAGCAACATCTCCTAACACCAGAAATTCAAAAACTTATCCTGGGAATGTTTTTGGGTCATCATTAAGCTTATCAATCTTTGTAAACATTTTCAGCCACATAACACACCCAAAAGAAACAATACGGTAACCAGTTGTTGGCTTGGCGAGACTGAATCTTTGAATAAAATACACACATCCTTCTGTAATCTTTCCCTAAATCAACTGAACGTGATCCTTCCCCACCCTAGCATGAATCTTATTTCCCTGCATTAGACACAACCACGTTTAAATTTTAGGGCAACCTCACAATCAACTAATGTACGTCCATTAAAGGGGAAAAGATACTCACATTCTGATCCATAAGATGAATCTCAATACCCCATACTTGCCCACTCCTCTTGCTTTCGATTTTCCACACCTTCAAACCAATGCTTTTACAAATTTATTAGCTGCCTTGTTTGGTTTGAGATCGATGAACGGTGAATAAACTGTCCCTACAGCCTTGTTAACCACTTAGAAATAACAAAACGATAAACAGAACCATCAATAAAATCGAATATCAAATTGCAGATTCACTAAAAAACCAAAACAGAAACTCCCACTAACCTTGTCCCTGAATATCCATTGATACCTAATGTTCCTCCCCACACTGAACGTATGATATTAACCTAATTCTTATTCTTAAAATCAAAAAGATATCGGTTGCTTGATACCCTACCCTCCGTATGAACGTGAAAAGACATGAGCTCTGCGCAGCCGGATCGTGGTACTCATAAATTTGACTCATATGTTAGACAAAATTATCCAGCCGTCCACTACCTTTCATCTAATGGCTATCCAGTTTAATGAGGTGGCATATTTTTTAGCCTAAATTCTTATTTACGGCTCCATCCAAGCCGAAAATGCAATCCAATTTTTCAAGGGAAACAAATACATATAATAGATCAGATATTATTCCGTATAATGTTCTTCGGTTTCAATAAAAAGAAAATTTCTTCAGAGTTTGCAACTTCTTCCATTTTGCACGATCTATTTGGGAGGAGTATATCGTAAGAATTGCTCTTTGAAGGAGGATTATCACTGGCATCATTTTTTTTTCTCTCTTCCATTTTTTTTTCCACATCATCTTTTTTTTTTTTTTCATAAAAGAGGAGAACCCTCAAACTTACAGAGATAACAAACGTCTTCTAATGAAGTCGTTTGTGTTCATAACTTGTACATTCCAATTTTGGAGATCTAGATAGTTCATAATGGCTAAAAGAGTTTCACCTGTCCAAGTATTTTGGATTGTGAATCGATTACAAAAAACTGACAAATTTGCTGCCCAAATAATATTGTATCTACTTGTTAATACAAAAGCCACAACTTTAAAATTTATATCAAAGTCTGCATAGTTTCCAATGTCCCAACTTTGTTTGAATCTTCTTTCCCTAGCTTTAGCATACATTCCTATTAGCAGCTCGAGAGTGGGTTGCGAATCACTTTGGAAAATGATATGATAGCCACTCAATTCAACTGCCCATTGAAAAGCCGCCTCAGCTCCTGCCACTTCTAATTGTTCTCTGGTGGTACAATTTCTCCAGCTACCCCTAGCTTCAGTAGTTCTTCCAAAAAATCAATCATTGTTAGTCCAACTCCGAACTAGTCAAAGGGTCATGCATAGATAAAGCTATATTTATCGTTATTGCCATGTATCCCAAGTATTCGAGGTTGGTACAGTTAGTAACAATCAAAGAGTCATCATTTAATGGGTTGTAATACAAGGTTTGCATGATATTGTATTCTTTTCGGTTAACCCAAATATAACTGTTTATGAATTTTACTATCTTCCTTGCTGTTGCAGCACTATTTTGAATTTCTTTTTGGAACACCCTATTACATCTTGCCTTCCAAACATGCCATGTTACAATGCTACAGAAAACCTTCCATTCCATTGTAATGTTTCCTCTATCTGTTTGAGTAATCCACCCATTTAACCAATCATGAAAAGTGTTAGCATTTTGCATCACATTGTCAATATCAAAATTAAGATGCATCCATACCTGTTTCGTGAAGTTGCATTTCATAAACAAATGAGTAAGAGATTCCTCTTCAATATTACAGAGTTTGCAACAAGTATCTATTTCTGGTATTATGGCAGCAACTCTCACACTATTTGGAAGTATAGAGTGTGCTGCCTTCCAAATAAAAGTTTTGATTGAAGGAGTAATTTTCATTTCCCATATTTTGTTCCATTGCATGTTAGTTTCTCTGGTACCATTAATGTTTTTATATAAAGTTTTAACAGTAAAGATACCTGTATTGCTTAGTGTCCAACGAGGGACATCTGGTGAACCAGTGTTAGGAATTTGTATTTTCCTAATCTTGTCCACAGTAATTCTGTCGAAACAACCTGCAAGTTTTGTTAAATCCCATGTTTTATTTGCTGTAATCAAGTGACAAACTTTTGTGGTTCCTACATTCCCTGTCCTAATACTGTTTCCGGTAGGTTTAACATCTGGAATCCAGTAATCATTCCATATATCTATATTTTCTCCATTTCCCAACTCCCAAAAACAATATTTCTTTAAGTAAGCTACTCCTAATAATATTCCTTTCCATGTCCAACTATCACTTTGGTTTGGAACAGTGTTTATATGAAGAATATCACACATAGGATAGTACTTAGCTTTAAGACTTTTAGCCATTAGAGAATGAGGATTTTTAATGCAGTCTCCATCCTATTTTAGCCAACATTGCTATATTAAAATTTTTCATGTTTTGGAATCCTAAACCTCCTTCTTCCAAAGATTTGCACATGTTATCCCAACCCATAAGACAAATACCTTTTTTACCTCTCTCATTCAATCCATTTTCATCTCTTCCCCACCAATAATTTCTTTGCAATTTAGTTAAGTCATTACAAATCTTAACTGGTAGTCTAAAGCAATTCATTTGGTAAACACAAATTGAAGAAGTAACATTTCTAATCATAACACCTCTACCCGGCGGGTTTTAAGTAAACCTTTCCATCCTATCAATCTGTTTTTCATTTTTTCCACTAGAGGTTCAAAACATTTAATTTTAGAAGTGTAAGTAAATAAAGGAGATCCTAGGTATTTATCATTTATAGGTATTTCATTTACTTCTAGTATTTGCCTCACACTATTTCTAAGAGTAGGATCGGTTTTAGAACTAAAGAAGACCCCCAGTTTAGCTTGGATTGATTAATTGACCAGAAGACTCCCCAAAATCCTTAAACAGTTTAACAAGGTTGTTACTAGAGAGATTATCAGCTTCACAAAATATAATACAATCATCAGCAAACATTAAGTGACTAATTGATGGAGCATTGTTGGTTATTTTTAATCCTTTTATCAAGCCTTGGTCTTCAGCATTAATTAAGGTTCTCGAAAGTGCCTCCATGCAAAACAAAAATAGGTATGGAGATATAGGATCTCCCTGTCTCAATCCCCTGGTAGGTTTAAAGAATTTTGTTGGGGATCCATTTATGAGAATAGCTAGGGTAGTGGTTGAGATACATTGATAAACAAGATTACACCATTTTTCATTAAATCCCATTCTTTGCATGATACAGATTAAGAAGTCCCATTCCACTCTATCGAAAGCTTTCGACATATCTATTTTTAGGCCCATATATCCTTTCTTACTTTTATTGTTTCTCATTTTATGAATTAGTTCATGGGCTAAAGTAATATTTTCAGATATTTGCCTTCCTGGGATGAAGGCAGACTGAAATGGGGATATGATTTTGCTAAGAAGGCTTTTCATTCTATTAGCCATTAGTTTAGAAATAATTTTGTAAGTTGTATTAGCTAAAGCTATAGGTCGAAATTCAGCTGGGGTGATTGGGTTTAAAGTTTTAGGGATAAGAGAAATGAATGAGGCATTCATCTCCTTAGATATAAAACCTGTTTTAAAAAAAACTTGGATCATTTTAGTTAAGTCGAGTAGATGATTTCCCAATTACATTGAAAAAAATCGGTGGAAATCCATCGAGCCCGGGACTTTTGTCAGGCTCCATAGAGAAAAGAGTTTGTTTTATTTCAACCAAAGAGGGAATAATACAAAGTCTATCATTATCAACAGTATCAATGCAAACAGGAATCATTTCAATCATGTTTCGGTCCAAACAAGGGTTTACAGTGGTTGCAATTTCACGAAAATGGTCAGTAATGCAAGAAACAATTTCCGGTCTACTATTAATCCATACATCATTTTTGTCTTTTAGTGTTTCTATCCTGTTTCTTCGAAACCTCTGTTTAGCCCTAGTGTGAAAATATCTAGTATTTCTGTCTCCTAACATTATATTTTGATCCCGACTTTTATCCTTCCAAAATTTTTCTTGTATGTCGTACCATTCAGTAAGATTTTTTCTAAATCTAGCAATGTCCCTGTTTTTATTTGGATAACTGTTTCTACTATTTACTTTCTTGAGTTCAGCCTTGGTATTTTCTATATTTGTTTTTATGTTACCAAAGGAGTGTTTGTTCCAGTCCCTAAGAATATGTTTGACAGAAGTAAGTTTCTTATTCATAGTGTGAGCATGGGAACCTCTTATTTCATTTTCCCAACAAGCCTCTATTAAAGGCTTACATTCTTCATGTTTCATCCAATCTCCAAAATACTTAAAAGGTGTGGCCCCATCATTCCAAGTATTATGGGTATTAAGAACTATAGGTACATGGTCAGAAGCAAGGGGGCCAAGATGTTTGACACTGGAATTAGGAAAGTTAGTAATCCACAGGTGGTTACATAAAGCCCTATCGAGTCTCTGTTCTATAATATCATCATTTGTTTTGTGATTATTCCATGTAAAAGTGTAACCAGAGAAGCCAAGGTCAATGAGACCACATAAGTTAATAAGATTATTAAAGACTACTGCTTCACTATTGTTAAAGTCAAATCTACTTTTTTTCTCTTCGGCATGTAAAACCACATTCAAATCACCTATGATTACCCAAGGTTTGTTCATACTACTAGCTAGATTTTTAACAATATTCCAAGATTCTAGTTTCAACTGAGAGTAAGGACTCCCATAAAAACATGTGAGGATCCATTCAACATTATTATTATTAGGATGAACAACAACATTTATGTAGTTATGCGTATAATCAGAAATAGTTAGTTTTATATTACTTTTCCAAATAAAGCAGAGACCTCCAGCAGTACCTCTAGGGGGAACTAACCAATAATTGTAGACATCCAACATTCTCAATCCTGACATATTGTTTATTTCAGAAACTTTTTCCACATCATCGGTTCCACCATTCAATGCTTGATTATCAGTATTTTTTTCGCTTGTCAAACATTATCCATGGTTGTTCTGGATCCAAATGAACAAATTAGGATAGTATGTGTAACTTCCCCGCAAACCAAAGATACTATCAAAAAATAAACTTATACTGCGGATGATAATCGATTGACAATAAATCTATATGATATAATTGATCAACGCATCATAGTATAAGTCTTCTTAGCCAATTACTAACATGATATAGCTTTGAACCAAGCTAGTTTGGCAAAAACGGTGGTGCAGAACTGGGGAAGAAGATTAATTTTCATCGGAAAATGTGGAAGATATATATAGTTAGAATAAATTAGTTCCTTTATCAGGATATATATTGGTGTCGGCTTGGCTTTGACTGGAGCCGTATAATTTATTTAGGCTAAATTTGTGCCACCTCATCAAACTGGATAACCATTAGATGAAAGGTAGTACGACTAAATATTTGTGTCTAATTCATGCGTCAAACCTATGAGTCCTGTGATCCGGACTCATTTTTATAACCCAAACTCAACGAAACTTCCTTCTAACCCGTTATAGAATTAACTGCCAATAATGAAACTTAGTATTAACTGCAATGTGGATGTAAATTTAGTATTAACTGCCAATGATAGAATTTGTTTCCATCGATTAGATAAAACGACCGCAAATTATAGAATTGGACATAAACATAGCATTAACTGCCAATCATAGAATTGCCCGATTTTAGATTACTCCATTAATTACATAAAAATTTATTTGGGTTGATTTTTCTTCTGATATGGAAATTCTTGGATTTTTTCTAAAAAGAGAATATTTCGACAATTACCCTAAAGATCTTCTAAGATTTCTTTTCCATTAATTGCTCACGAATGAATCTCGTAAAAAACCCTTTTTTTTTTCTTCTTTTTTGGTATGTAAATCTCGTAAAAAAAACTAATTTATATGTATTTCCCTTTTGCATGGAAATTTTCTTTTTTTTTTCCAAAAAAAAAAATACGTCTGGGCCATCCCCAAAAGATATTTTAGATTCTGCGGCTAATCCAAAGGTTCAGATTCCATATTCCATTAAAAATTAACGACCACGAAATGTAAGGGGGCTAACTTTGATTTCGGCCAATCAGGAGCGAGGGTTTCGTTCACCGGCCAATGGGAGGGGAGGTTTTTGGAACTCTCGACGTGGTGTGAGAGATGTGATTGGGTGTTTAGGTTATTGATTCATTGATTTTGATTTATTTACTTTATTGATTTTTCAATTGAGGTTCCGTTGTTTTAGGTTGCCACTGGGAAACACACTTTAGTTTAGGCCAAGCATTATAGCGAGGGATTTCCTTAGCCACAACTTATTTAAAGCTAAGGGAAATGGGTTTAAAGCCAACCAACCTTGATGTGGCATCCCTTAGCTGAGTTCCGTGTAAATAGTGCCAAACGGATAATGAGTATTCATATAGTAAAATAAAGGAGCGAAAGTAAACAAAAAAAGTGAAGAAGATAATTATTAGTGTAAAATAGGGAAAACGAGAAACGGATACAAAGTGTCAGATTTGATCAAATTTAACGTGTAGCTAAGGGATATTGCTACATTTAAGCTACATCGAAAACCGTAGTAGTTGGATTTCGCTACAATTAAGCTATAGCAAAGCGAAATCGCTCACCATAGTGTTTGGCCTTATAAATTAGGTTGAGACCTATTAGAATACGGGCATCCAACTCAAAACCAATTGGCAATGAGTGGAGAGGCCCTAATATATTATAAACCGCAGGATCTTAAATAACACAACCATGTGGGACTAATAATCTCAACACGCCCCCTCACGTGTAGCCTCGGCGGGTCTTACAAACACGTGGACAATTAAATCGGGTGAAGCGAGTAAAGGTGCGGTCAACTGACTCGACACAAATAGCACACTCGATACCATATTAGAATACGGGCATCCAACTCAAAACCAATTGGCAATGAGTGGAGAGGCCCTAATAGATTATAAACCGCAGGATCTTAAATAACCCAACCATGTGGGACTAATAATCTCAACAAGACCTCATGTCAGTCATGAAATACCTCATTTTTTGCAATGTTTTCGGAAACGAAAAGGTCTTGCCGAACTAATGGGGAAGGAAAAAAGCGAGCACATTTGCTAATTTCTCATCCTTAAATCAATCCTTCTTATTGACATTGTCTCAATCAATCATTGATTGTACAGTAAAACTTCAATAAATTAATAATGTTGGGACTATCAAATTCTATCAATTTAGCGAAATATTAATTTATCGATAAATTAATAAGTTATTAAATTATCGAAACATTCTAAATTTAAGTTCCAAAAATAAAATAAAATGTTATGTTAAACTTAAAGGTTTCCTGTAATAACAAATATACTGATGAGATATTATTTTCAGTTCAAATTAATGTCTAATAAATTTTTGGCATAAATACTATAGCATAGTATAGTATATTGCATATTATGTGCATAAATTTATATATGTTTTGATGTTAAGAGGAATGATTTCCTCCTACAATTTGAAAACGCACTCCTGAACTCCTCAAGGGATTATAAAAAATTAGAGATAAAGTCTATTGTTGCATAAATGCGAACAAAAAACAAGCAACTTTGGAATTTTATTTTAGTAGGGCATCTGTAATGTAATTTATATTTCATTATATATTAACTTGGAATGATTTAAATCATTCCAAGTTAGTTTAATTTATATTTCATTATTTTATTTTACTATCCACTATTATAATGATTATTAATTTATATTTCAGTTGGGCCCTATTGGACACTTAAATTTTTATTATCTTATAAATTTAGCGAGGTTATTAATTTAGTACACTGGCCCGAGTCGGGACTGGTAAAAATATTATTTTAGCGAAGTTATTAATTTATCGCGAATTAATTTATCGAAGTTCTACTGTAGGAGTAAAATCTAGATAGATTATAAAATACGGGTGGGAAATCATACGGGATAAAATTTAACTAAATTTTCACATTTTTAAGATTAGACATAAGAATTCGCAAATCAAAGTGTTAATGCCAAAAGTTACCCATAAAGGCTAGACTCAGTAATAAAGTGCCTTGTATATTAGTTACATGAATATGCGAACTTTAGTAATACACGTAAAATTTATGTTTTTCTCCGCTTTATTTCAGAAGAATTTAGTTTATTTAGATAGGTAAAAAACTATTATAAAAATAATGACATATTCTGTTAGAGCATTGCTCGGTTGAGCGTACAAGTGTTGGTATGTCAAGCTCATTGTCAATGTTAGTTGACTATTTCTTGATTTATTGTCTACTAAAGCCAGTTTCAGACTAGAATAGATTTAGGTAGTTGAGTATCAGAAATCACCGAATACCCTTGAAGGTCACTAAGATATCATCGGGAACTTCATGAATAAAGGTATGTGAAACTGAGTATCACATTTACTAATTGTTTTTACCATTCGATCTTTTAAGACAATGTCGTATGGAAATTGTATATAATGAGGTACAAAGAAGAAGTTTCGAGTTCAAGCTTGTACTAGACTATTCTTGAAACTCGAAATCAAGAAGTGGATGCTCAGTGACTTACAGTATTTGAGATTGATAATGATTACTTCGTTCAACAAACGGTGATTATGCAAGAAGCCCCAAAATTCTAAGTTGTGAACAGAGTTCGCGAACTGAAAACGATAGCTCGTGAACCATGTACCTTAGATGAAGCTGGGCTTTGGTTTTTCTCTAGATTACGACAAACTGAAAATGCTATTTTTCTAACTATTCAAATCGTGTAGTTTTATGTTAACATCCACATTGCACTATAGTTCGCGAAATGGAGTTCTAGTTTATTTTTTTTATTTTTGTTTTTTTACTCCAAATTGTACTTGAATTCGTGAACAAACTTTTCCTATTCACAAATTACAAAATTCTAGTCAAGTTTTGTTGCCAATCTTTAAAGTTTTCTTGATGCTTTATAGAACGTATTGGTTAACTCTTAGCAACTTTGTGCATGGTCCTTAATTGACAAATACGCATGTGTACTATCTTCTTTTTATTGCAAAGAAAACTTCTCGCAAGCTTGATGGTTTCCTTTCTTGGTACCATGCTATTGCAAGTATGTTACTTTTTTTCCTAATCATGTATAAGCCAAGCTTAAAAAGTGTCTTTCTTTCAAAAAGTACTTGGTTTCTAGTTTTACGGCTTCTATAAAAGGGAATAAACTATATTTATTGAACATTCTAACTAAGGAAACAAGTCTTACTCGGGACCAAAGTAAAAATCAACTCTAAGCATTAAGAGATTACTTGGGATCAAATCAAGTCGTAAACTTGGAAACTAGTTCACAAACTTGCTTTGAATACAAGAAAAATTTGCTTGAACTTTAAGCAACCTAACCTTATCTGTTATTATAAATAGATAGATGACGCTGTGCAACTAAGATTCTCAATCCATGCATGCATTGCATTTTGTTGCTGCAATAGTCGTCCTCCATAGATCTAGGTTTTCTCGTGAAATACAATTAGGTTACACTTTAAAGATTTCACTTGGGATTCACAATTTTATCTTGATCGTCATAGTTCTTGTCTATTCTAAAGGTTCGCCTATCGTGTTATACAACCATTCAACAAATATTGGTTGAGGAATAAGATTGATGGAAACCACCAGAAGTTCTTCGTCTCTAACCTTGTGGTTCCACAAGATTACAATCTAAACTTGAATTAGATATATCTGGTGAGGTAAAATCAATTAGGCATCTCTATAATCTTTTTAAGAGATTTTGATCTCATATTTTGAAGTTTGCTTGGGATTTCAACACGCTTCAAAAAGGAAGGTCTTCCAAAGTGAATGATCTTCTCTCCTGCACCCAAAACTGCTCCCCTTTTTTCCAATGTATTTGCCGTGAAGTTTATCTCTTTAAGGCAGTGAACAAATTTAATTTCATCAAAGTTCTTACTTACCCTTAGCCATCGTGCTCTAATATACCAAGGTAGTTCACCATTTTTAAAACATTCAATGACAAGTACTGAGTCTGACTAAATGATTATCTTGGTGCATTCTAGATAATAAACAACCCATTCAAGTGCACATAGGACAACATATTCCCCTGCAATAGAATTTGTAGCAACACAAATTCCTCCTGTAAGAGTGCCAATTACCTGACTATTGTTATGGAATCACTAACATAAAAATAAATTATTAAGTCGGTAATAAATAGTGAAAATCTGAACCAGGTAAATAATAACTCCATTACAAACATGTCATCAAAATAAACCTTTCAATAAGTGTTCACCATAAAAATTACTTAGTATATCATGAGCAAAATATCCTATTGGTTGCGTATTACAAGGATGTGGTGCATTTTGGTTTAGGTGGAAGGAAAAAACTATCAATTTTAGATGCATTTTTTTTAGAGAAAATGACTTCTTATGCGAACATTTTTCATTGATGAAGTATTTTACTTTTTATATATATATATATATATATATATATATATATATATATATATATATATATATGTCATGTGGTATCACATATAATGCAAAATATATGTGATATGAAGTACTTTGAGTTATTTTTCTTGTTGTTAGATATTATATAATAGTTTCAAATGATATTTATTAGAATAAATATGTTTGTTACCAAACCTCAAATACTAGCTTGGCTCAACAACAAAAAAACAAAATATAAGAGAAACAAATTGATGCAAGAAATAGTACATTTACAAAGTTGCGGTATTTGTATACTCTAATGTATACCATTTATGTGTGTTGTTTTTGTATAAAACAATATGACTAGAGCCTCAATTATTGGTGTTTCGCCTAGATCCCCTTAAAAGTTTTGTACGGCTCTGAATACTCGATTACTGAGCTTTATTTGGTTCATAACAAAAACTTCACATCTTTCTCTATCTTCAACATCTATAAACTTTTAAAGTTATGGAATTTCTAGTTCATTAGTTTCTTATCTTGTTACCCACCATCTACTGAACCATGACGTGTTCATCCTACTAAAGAGAAAGAATTCAAAGAATACAAAGATTTGACGTCGAAGCAATCATCTATGATACACTCAAACCATGGCTACAAACCAAGAACTGCGCGATGATTTGAAACAGTAATTTGCAGTTGGAATAACTGTGAAGTTAATTCAAATAACCAGCTATTTTCTATTGAAGATATGTCACTGCATGATATGAAAATGTGTTAATGAAAGTATTACTCTTTCTATTTCATAAATGGTTGTAACCATCTATTGTATGCGAATTTGATAAAATAAAATAAAGTCTTTAACTATTTGAACAACTTTTATGTTTTTTTGGGTCATTTACAAATATATGTCCAGACCTAGTCAAACCATTTATCTTAGAAAAAGGATTAATGGAAGTTATCTTTCACGTGGTCAGACGGTTAATAGAATTTATCTTTTTTTTTTCAATGCAGATATTACTTAATATTATCAGCTTACTTATACAGTGTGCCTCCGTACTATGATTTCAATTTTAAACTTTCCTTCACATAATCTTGTTTTTTGTATGACATGGATTTTGTTCTTTTAACTTGCATACATTTAATATTACAATTTTTTGCAACTGGATTCGCAACCAAGGTGTCCAATCTCGGTTAAGATCTCATTTTGGTGTGAAGAGAAGATCTTGTTTATGTATAAACCCTGAGTCTTGTACTAGAAACAAGAACAATTCTTTGAAATAGATTACCAAATGACCAAAAATAAACTAATAAAAATATCTTTATCTGTTGCAGTGAAGAAAAGATATTGTTATTATTGAGAAGATCTTGTTGCGAAGACAAATATCTTGTTGATATTGTTGTAAATTGTAATAAGTTGTAGTTATGAAGGTAAAGAAAGATTATAAGAGTAGAAAAAGAGGTGGGACTTCATATGATAGTAGTAAACTAAGGTATTAGATTTTATAAAGGTTTTATAATTATAAGAAATTACTAGAACAAACCTGGACACAAGCTAGGTTTTACTAGATTGTCTTAAGACGTTCCTGGGCCTGTGGTGATAGCCAAGGTTTTTAAATCGGGAATTTTATCGCGAATCGTTTTTACTTTTTAAGAATTGATTCGAATGTTGAATCATGAATCGAGATTCATGGTCGATTATTAAAACTATATATCTTAACATGTGTGTATCTATATATCGTTGAATTAAATAAAATATGCAATAATAAATTTAACTTTGCTGTACTGAGAAGGTATTAAAATGTAAAATAATGGCATGGTTCTTAAATTTTGATGTCTTTATAACTTAATAAATATGAAACATGGTTGAATAAGGTCATATAACAGCCTCATAGTACAGTGACTAAGAGTTAGTCCTGATGGACACAAGGTGCCAGGTTTTTCGGATCCCTCTGCATTCCCATTTTATTTTCGCTTGTGAATTCTAAGAGGTTTTACAATATACGATTCGATTATGACTAATACTAGTCTTGGTCGGATCGATTCATACATGTCATCCGAATCGATTTGGAAGTTTATGAATCATGACTAATACGCGTTGAAAATCATGGCGGTAATATTTTGGTGTTAATACGAGGAAGACATACAAATTAAGGTTTCATGTATATATAATTATTACAATATTTATATGTACAAAGTTTGGAAAAATAGTTTGATTATTATTCTGATATTTCACCGAGAATCTTCCCAAAATAAAGTTGTCCCAGTACCGAATAAAACGAGTCCAAGATCCAAGATTGACTATATTTGTTCAAACAAAACTTAAATTTACATATTGATTCAAAAGTTTCAAAACCTAAACTAAAACATAAGCACAACCAAATACATTACCATAAATCAAATAAAGATAAAGACAATAGTTATAATACATATTAAGAAATTACAAACCCTAACCAACCAATTCTTTTCAATCATTAACTTCATTACCATCACCATGAGTATGAATATGTCTCTCAAGAAATTTATCACACAAATTAGATAATCACCAAATTTGTTGCTTCCTCTTCTTCTACTCACTCGCAGAACAAATTTAAACAAAGCTTCTAATATTCATCATTTAACTATTTTTCTAAGACGCTACAAACTTGGTAGAGACTCTGTCTTGCCAGTTTGCCACATAGAACCAGCCTTATATACGTAACGAAACTATAAATGCTACCTAGGGGAATTAAGTACGAATGGTCTTTCGAGATCCAAGAGATGTAAGGAGCATAACTGGTGCTAAATATCTTGGAGGGTATATACATTCAGACTCAACTGTATTCCAGTCCAAAGCTGATAGTAGTCTAGTGTCTGGTAGCGGTTTAATACAGCTTGGCGTTCAAATTGGGCGAAGTCCCGGGGTTTTACTACTAGATTGCAGGCTTCCTTGTTAATAAGATTTCCGTTGTTATACTGTTTATGTTTACAAGTAGTACGTTGATCAACCGAGATAGTTTGGTAGCTTGATAGTAAAGATTTTACAAGACTTAGTCTTGTTGAATTCAGATATTGAAACATAGATCATGCAAGGCTTTGCCTTTATTGAATTCAAATCTTGAAGGTTTAAGTACATACTAGGTTGACCTCGACATTACAATCATGATTAAGGATCTTATTTGTTAAAGATCTAAATATGTTGTTCGTACAAGGATCGTCCATACAGGTTCACGAACAAAAAAGTTGGTGGTGTACTAGGTACACTCACCTTTTCATGTTCCAACATTGTGCTTATTCAAAAAAGTATAAAAAATAATTATTTTAAAAATATAAAATAAATAAATAAATTGTAGTAGGATAAAAACTGATTCTGCTGAAAATGGTAAATTGGGTGTGTCGATGAGAAATGAATCTAAACCCTGAACAAATATACTGCATAGGAGTACTTTAGATTCGAGAGATCAATCTGTACAATTCTGGCCTAAACCAAGAAATGGCCGTTCCAGTCTTGCTTCGGTCACAAAAAGAAGGAGAAGGATTGATCTTAGGGAGGGAAGCAGAGAAGGTGTTGAGATCAGAATGATGAATTATACAAGGTTTAGTTGTTTATGACTTGTATCAGAACGTAGAACTTGCTTGCAAAGTGTAAGCTGCAAATTCCTGATGTTTTCTGAGTACTTGAGTTAATGAACTCCTGTCAGTTGGAATAGATTGAAAATCTATTTATACAAGTCATAATCGAACACACACTGATCTCATAGGAAGTGGAAGTATTTGAGTGATGGAGAAGTGGGGATCGTGTAGAATGGTGAAAACCAAGTCCCTACTATGAGGGGAAGACTGGTTGGTTTTACTCCCATTACTTCTCTACTGCCACTAACTGTCTGCATTTCCTGACACTTTCTCGTTATGGGCGTGTTGCACGCCGCACGCTGTAAACTGGCAGACCAATACCCTGATGAACATCCCTCAGTTTGTGACATGTTTGATGTCTCGAGTATTTTGTAGAAAATATGTAGCAAGTTACATGAGGAATGGAACAAGTCCTACATGGTAGTTGCTGAGTGAGTCTTGCTTGCAAGACCTAATTATTTTGACCAATCACGCGCAAGCTAGGCGGCATGCAATCATATGTGACAAGTCGAGTCGTGAGACTTGTCGCAAAAAATAACATGCAATGCTTTTAAATCAAATAATTAAGTTTATTTGTGAAATCGATATTCATAAAATATCATTTGTAATCGATGCGCATAAAACATCGCTTTCAAGCAAGCAGCTCAAAATAATCGATTCTCATGAAGCAACGCTGTTCGGAACCTGCTTTAGTTAGTCATGGAATACGCGGTTTTTAAAAGGAGCACGGCCGGCCATCTTTGAGTAGCTTCCAGGAGCTATCCATGTAAGTTAGAGATGAGGTGGACGGTCCTTATAGGAGAACGATGACTGATAGCCATTTTGACATCCCATTGGTCGGCCCAAATTAGATCTAAACCGTTTAAATCAGCTAGCCAAGTTAGATAGATGAGATGATTTTCGACAGTTATTGATTGTCGTTGAATTTATTTAAGACTTTTATAGACAGCGACTAGCCTACTTTGAGCAGCTGTCGGGAGCCATTTGAGTAAGTTGAGGGAGAGTCGATCAGTCCTCATGGAAGAGGGGCAGCCGGTGATCACAACAACATTTTATTGGTTGCCCAAAATCAGATCTAGGCCAGTCTATTTGGCTATCCAAGTTAGCCGGCCTAGATCGTTTTGCGGCAACCATGTGCTGCCTCTAACATAATTCAAGCCGTGTGACCGGTTTGAGGCGTTACTTGCAGGATGGAAGTAATGTGATTGGTCGAGGCCAAAGGCGGGCCTCCAGTGAACATACCAGCACCTCATTGGTGGCCTAAAATAAAATCTAGACCAGTCGATTAGGCTGGCGAAGTTGGACGGCCACGATGGATTTATTAAGACTGCCATGGGCGATCTTAACTTTATTAAGAACCCTTTTTGAGATGCACAACTAGCCTACTTTGGCTAGCAATTATAGATGCTCCTGCATGCTAGGAGAGTTCTGATTGGCCGATGGGAAAGAGGGGCAGGAAGACATTAGTATAGGGCATGGCCGGTCGGTGATGGGTGGCGCCATCTAGGGAAAACCAACCGGCTAAGTGGCGCGGCCGCGCCCCTTTTGCTGCTGCCTTTATCTGCCGCAGTTTCCCTTTATTTCTTATTTTCGAACTTTTGGTAGGATTATGCTCCTACTAGTTCCATGATGGATCAATTTCCCAGTTTGCCTAGGTTTATTAGTTTTGACCAATAGTGATCGAGATATTTTGCAGGCTCCGTTTAGGGCCAAGACCTAATTTTTGTAAAATGATAAAATTAGGTCAGAAAAATTAAATTTTGTGAGCCGACTCAAAATTAATCAGTTTTAGCGAATTTTGCACATTGGCACAAAATCACTAATTTTTGTCTCAGAGAGCACGCATCTTGCACGCCTCCGATTGAGTATCTTCATGCACATCTTAATGTTGACACTTCGGGAAATTCATGCTACCCAGCTGAGAGTTAACATTAATTGTCATATCATGACAATATTAAGAGTTCATCCGGGGAACATAGCATATAATAGATACTCAGCAGGCTCCAGCATTAATGAATAATGCAGCTAGGAGCTTAAATACTCATTAGGATCTATATTAGTGAACAATTCATCTAGGAGCTTGAGTTTCAATACAATATGAAGAGAGGCATAGGTACTCATCAGATTTTGATATATTCTTCAAATTCCTTGCGAAGTACAGACATATTAAGGTCTACTACTTCTGATACCGGGTCAAGCAGACCGACTTTTACAGTTTTCTAAACCACCATCAACAACAACTACAAACACAATGATATATACTATGACTATGGTAATTAGTTTACTGATTCCTTTGTTATTCCATAAAAATATTTTCAGCTCTAATCTTCCCCCATACAATATCCTTAGTTACTCATCAATATTCCCATCATTTTCTACTAAATCTCATTTTTTTTTAAAGCATAGTTCAGTTTTGAATACTCTTAGTATTAAGCCGCTATATAAATTGACTACCACAACTTCGTGTCATTGAGACCAAGTAAACACACTTTCATTACTCGGTTCCTTTAGTATCCCGGCGCCTACAACTAATATGGTCTACGCACGTGAATCTCAAGACAGAGTCCACAATCTTGAGTTGCTTCACCGCTGTGAAAGCTTCTGCTCTCAAATCCTTTATATCGTAACCCGAAACATCAAAGGACTAAATATGTTTCGGTAACCAACTCACTTATCAATCTCCCAAATCTATAGTTATTATAGATATAGTAGAGTAAATGATTTTCCGTTTATTTCATATAGATTCCTTTAGTGAAAGATCAAACAAAACAGTGATTATCGAAATAATAAATCTCAGTGAACAAGCTATATTCATGTCTACTCTAGGCCACGATTCATATCTTACCTGGGCCTCATGAGTAATTCCAAGCACATCCCTGAGAGATCACGACATGTCATTTTGCCCCGGGCCTCGTGACACACCCCTAAAATATCCTTTCGAGATTCCAACTAATCATATCCGCCCCATAATATGGACACAAATATGTTTGAATCTCATCACATGTTGTCAAATACAAGTGATCTATAGTATCGAAGTGACATTATTAGGCATACAAGCCTCAATCTTGTCTCAAACACGTTCCGGCTGATTCTGAAAAGACATAATCTCATGAGCTAAGTCTCATCTGGACCCATGACAATCTGAGCTCAACCAGATCATCTGAAGAGTTTCAAACACAAGACTCATGCACAAGCCTTCTTTTTAGCTTCTCAAAATACGCTCACGGTTAGTATATTGAGTCTGATTCACACAATCTTTCCCAAAAACCCAGATAAACATCCCTAGGCTATGTCTGCTTATTGGAGGAACCCACATGCAAGAATTCGGCCTCCACATGTCATATATGACGACCATGTAGAATAGATCTTAGGCTTAGCTCATTTTCCATTCTGCAGTAGATTTCAAAGGCATTCCTCTCCTCGCACATGTCTCATCCTAGTCGTGCTCACAATTCAGAGAACATTTCTCTCTCTCTCTTGGTTAATATCAATGATAGATTATATCTCTCCCTGTTAACACATCAACAAAAAGGCTGACTCAGTCACACCCAAACGGGGGATATCAATTAAGATTTTGGTTTGGTGGTCTCATCACAAAAGAGATTAAATACGGTGGAATAAGGGTATAAACTCTTCCTGTTCATCCCCAATTATTCTTGAAAAGACGGGAAAAGTGCTCTTTTTTTTAATATTTAATAAGCTAAAGAGTTATTACATAACAAGGTTAAACAATCCATGAAAACAAAAAATGGAAAAAGATGCACTTATTACATTTTTATTTGAAACAAAACCTGTAATAAGCTTTCCCTGGCATTTGCATATTGTGTAAGAAACTGGGTCTGTTGTTGTATCTTCTGATCTGACCCATCTCCAAGCCTGCACCTCTTTTTGCAAAAATGTCAGCAGAGAAATTGATTTCTCGATACGCATGCCTGAAATGAATACTATGAAGAATGGTTTTTATTCCATACCATCTTGACCAGAAAACCCAAGGAAGATTATTCTTCATGAAGACATCAATTATGCTATGGGAATCAGTTTGAATAATGATATCCCATTTCTGTTTAGCTATAACCCATTCCATGGCCCTTAGAACCGCCACTATCTCTGCAATGAAGTTGGTTGCCACCCCTAAACCACCAGATTCAGCAACAACAAATTCCCCAATTGAGTTTCTAGCTATAAAACTATAACCAAACAGGCCAGGATTATCCTTGGCTTCTCCATCACAACAAAATAGAAGAATATGATTATCTGGTAGTAGAAAGAAACATCCAATAGCTTTGAAACTTTTGACAGGTCTGGGACTGATGTTGAAAAAATTTGCAGGATATTGCTATCATAATCAGAATTCCACATAGTCCCCTTGATTCTATGCTTGCAGTCATGAGTGAAGTGTAGTATTCTTCTCTTGGATTGATCAACATTATATACATCTTCGTCAAAGAACATTTTATTTCTAGTGAACCATATTTCAATCATAATGCAGAAGCTAGCAATTAACCATAATTCTTGAATGACGGGGCTTTTATATTTGCTGAAAGATAGAATATCATCAAATGAAGAAGGATTAAGAAAAGAGAAGATACCTCCCAGCCATTTCCATAGAATTTGACCAAATTTGCAATTCCACATGACGTGATCCATAGAATCTTGATCTTCATGACAGATATAACATGTAGAAACATGTTTAAAGCCTCTCTTATTCATGTTTTCATCAGTAGCACCAATATTTCTTGTGATTTTTCAGACATTGCTAGCTTTAGATGGATGGACACATGGAACCCATATCTTCTTATACCAGTATAATTTAGGGTATTTGACTCTAATTGTCTCTATTGCAGAAGCAACTGAAAAATTCCCAAACATATCACCACACCAAATCAACTTATCTTTCACATACAATGTAGGTAGATCATTCACAGAGAAAAATACCAAAAACTGATGAGGAATAACCCATTCATTGTTAACCAGTAGCTGAGTAACTTTCATATCTTTATGTTGAGAAATAATATCATTATCAGGGAACATTTGAGAAATAGGGTGCTCATAGATCCAAGCATCATTCCAAACAGATATATTTTCACCACTTCCAACTATCCATCTTGTATTCTCATGTAAGTCATTAAGAATCCATTTAAGTCCAGGCCAAACAGAGGATTTTCTATAATAGTTTATCCAGTTCCCATTTTTGTCCTTATATTTTGCTAAGTAAAATTGGACCATTCAGTTTCTTCAGTTTGAATTCTCCATAGAAGTTTCATAAGAAGAGCTCTGTTTATGTCTTCTAATTTCCTTAATCCCAGACCACCTTCTTCGATGGGAGCACATACTTGTTCCCAATCAAGAGTTATAAATTTTCTATTTTCACTATTGCCAGACCAAAGAAAGTTTCTGATAATTTGTTCACATGCATTAATCACTTTCTTAGGCCATTTGTAGATAGCCATGTTGTTATCCACTAATTCTGATAATTTACCAGAAGAAGTACCAATTTCTATAGTATCATTCAGTTTATCATTATGAAAGGTAGGAAGCATATTATCCACTATTTCTGCATCACCCAAATCTTCAGTTTCAGAAATCATTTCCTTTTTCTTAGGTGAAAAAAAATATATCAAAACCAACAGGAATTTGAGATTTTTTCTTCTTGACTATCCAAATCTTCTTAACAAGATCATTATTATTATCAGTAGAATTCACTTCCTGAGGTGTTACCTTCTTTTTATTTCTACATTCAACAACCCAGTGACCAATTTCTTTACAATGTTCACAAAATTTAGGAAGATTTGGAATTTGAATCTCTTGAGTGAAGCTTCCATATTTTGATTTAACTTCTACTTCATTTGGAATATAGTTTGCTAAATCCACTTCTACCAGGACTCTAGCATAATAACCTACTTCCTTCTTAAGAGTAGTATCATCAACTTTAATAGCTCTACCAATAGTATCCCCCAAAGACATGATGATTTTTTCTTTCCAGTATTCCATACCCAAACCAGGAAAATGGACCCGAAAAAAAGCAGTGGTTGATTTCTGAGCAGCAGGGTTAAAATTGGGTTCCCATAATCTCAGTTTAAGTGTTTGAGAATCAACCATCCAAAACCCATTCCAAATATATTTCATATCTATTTCATTAGACAATTTGATAATAAAAAAACCTTTACAAATGGGAATCAATTGATAATTACCTGTTTTGTTCCATTGCTTTCTCAAAGAAGCTTCAGCTACTGCAAATTTCATTTTAACAAAATCTAGTCTCCCAACTAGGCTAAATTTCCATTCACTTAAGCTATCATTAATATCCTCATCTGGAATATACAATGAAGTAAGTTTATGAAAAGATTCATTCTCAGAAATAGGTTTAGAGTTCTCTTGTAGAACCCTAGAATTAACTAAATTTGAAACTGATGTCATTTCAGTATGAGAAAATTGATTTTCAGACATCAGGTTGTTTTCAGACATCAAAATAATTGCGATTACAGAAAAAGAGATATGATTTAAACACCAATCGTTGAAAAAATTGACTTAAAGAGCTAATTATTGATGAAAGAAGATCTCGAGAAGAAAAAATTGGCCTGAGTCGATCGCCCGATCTTCAGACACTCTCTCACCTCAACTCAGCCCACGGTAAAAGTGCTCCATACGGCAAGTAATCCATAGTTTACCTATATGAGATTAGATAATTTAACTATAAATATGTCATCTATTTACCAAGATAAAGACAAATTTCTCATAACTCTCTTGAAAAAACCGGGGGTACAAAAATACACCACCAATATGTATGGACAAACTCAACACAACTCCGAGAGTTCAAACTTAATCAAGGAATATCTCCCTTACGATTAGAACGTTCATATAATTGAATCCGTGAACCTAATCAAAAATAGAGTTCTTGGATGGTAGCAAAGACCAATGTCCAAGGATCAATCAAGTCGTATCCAACAAAACTAGCTCACACGTATCTACTCTGATTGATCAACACACAACCCGTGATATTTCAATTATAAAGATAAACAATATAATGCGGAAAAAGAAATAACACAAATACCAGAAATTTTGTTAACGAGGAAACTTCAAATGCATAAAAACCCCGAGACCTAGTCCTGATTGAACACGATACTATATTAAGCCGCTACAGACACTAGCCTACTACCAATTAACTTCGGTCTATAATGTAGTTGATCCCGAACTCATATTCCCACTGATTCAGGAATAGTCGCCCTCCTTACGCCTCTTGAATCCCAGCAGGACTTCGTGCAATTGATTCCCTTAGATGATGTTACACCAACTGAGAGTTGCTTCAACTCAATTGAAGACTTTAAACTAAATCTGCCTCCCACAGATTAAGCCTATATAATTGATTTCCTGATTTAAAATCGAAACGGATGATCAAATCAAACGTAGGATCAAGGTGATGAAAATCGATAGCAATTTGACAGAAATCTAGCTATCCTTAAAATCCAAATTTATGCAATCCTAAGTGAAACCTAGATTATTATTTACCTCACAAGTATAAAACTTGCGAAATCACAAAATTTAGATGAAGAGAACTTTGTGATTTCTATCTATCTTGTTCAAGTGATAAATCAACAATCGAAAAAGATCAGAATACACAAGTTATCAAGATAAAAGATAATCGGACCTGGTAACATGAATCCCAATGAAGTCTTTGATAGTCTCTAAACCCTAAAAGGGTTTCTGTAGAGGACGACTCTAGTTACAACTAGGACACACCAAAAGTGGTGTCAGGATTCAAAGATCCCAGTTGCCAAGAGTTCCCCTTATATAGACTTCAAAGCATAGGTTGCTTTAGGTTTAAGCTAAGATATCTTTGGAACCAAGCAAACAATATTCACCGTTAGATGAAAACTTTGAATCTTATTCACATAAACAAGATATACACTCTGGTTTGGTAAACTGTAACCGAACCGTGTACAAAGACTATGTTCAACATGGTTAGCCGAAAATAACCGGTTATGAACTTAAAAGCTTAACACTCATTTTCATGAACACAAAGACATTAATCTTGAGAGTTGACGTCACAATCATGTGATCAAATGAGTCAAGTGTTTTAGAGAATTGATCAAATGAAAATCATCTCGTAGCAATAATTTAATCGCATTTGAACACAATCGACATAGTTTGTAAATGCACAAAGTATAAATACATAAGTCGTTCGTGAATCGGATGAGTCATGGTACGCGTACCGGTTTGCAAACTTATAAGAAAAACCGAGTTTCGGAGTTGACAAAACTTTTTCAGTTCACGTACCGGTTTGTAAACTTAGGTGAAAAACTGAGTTCCGAGTTGACAAAACTTTTTCAGTTGCGAGCCGGTTTGGAAACCTTAAGACTTTACTGGGTTCCGAGTTCACGGAACCTTTTCGGTTCTAATGTCACGGTTCGGGTACTAAACCTGGTTCGAGAACATAAAACTGTATTAGTTCGCATGCCGGTTTGAATACTTAAACGAGGTTCCCCACTAGGGGAAAAAGGGATATATGGGACACAATGAAATGACATAGACTAAATCTCGCAAAATAAGTACATACCGAAAGTGTCTTTGACCGAAGTCAAAATTGAAAAAGCGGGGGTACAACAACCTCACCAATATTTCGATTAGCAATCTGTATGGACTAACTCTAATATACTTTTAAGAGAATCAACTAGACAGTCAGACTCAATATTAATAAAAAGTATATCAAGGAGTTAATATCTCTATCTCTCGATTTGATCTTTACTCAAGCAAATGGAAATCTGCGAGTCTTTATCAAATACTAGAGAGATAAACTTGGATGGTACCAAAGACCAATATCCAAGTGTCAATCAATGTAAATCAACAAACAAAGTTTGGATATTCTAATTGATTGATCTCAACGCACAACCTGTGATATTTCGATTATATAACAAAATATAATGCGGAATAGAAATAACACAGACACCAGAAGTTTTGTTAACGAGGAAACCGCAAATGAAAAACCCAGGGACCTAGTCCATATTGAACACCACACTTGTATTAAGCCGCTACGGACACTAGCCTACTACAAACTAACTTCGGTGCGGATTTGTAGTTGAACTCTAATCAATCTCACACCGATTCAAGGTACAGTTGTGCTCCTTACGTCTCTGATCCCAGCAGGATACTACGCACTTGATTCCCTTAGCTGATCTCACCCACAACTAAGAGTTTCTACGACCCAAAGTCGAAGACTTCAATAAAAAAATTTGTATCACATAGAAAAGTCTATGATGATAGATACATCTGTCTCTGTGGATAGGGAAAAACGGTTTGCTGTTTTTTTAGGAAAGTGAAGAGTCGAACGTGCGGATGAGACTCCTCGACCGAGCAAACTGCTGAACCTCACACAGATGCACTGCAAAGGGAATGCTTAGATTCGAGAGATCAATCTGTAGGACTCCGGCCTAAACGTTCCAGAGTCAATTCGGTCACAAAGAGGGAGATGGGTTGATCTGTAGGAGGGAAGTTGAGAATTATGTGTGATAAATAATGATAAAGGATTGTGGATGTGTTGAAGGTTTCTGCAAATTGACGAACTGTTGAGTTCGTATAAGTTCTGGGCGATTGATGGAATTTCTGAGAGTGATTGCTCGAAAAATTATTGTTGTTCAATCGTGGATCTAGAGACTTATTTATATTGTCAGAATAGCAAATACATTGATCCCAGTAAGTGTGACATTTTCATGAGTGGAAGAGTGGGAAAGTGGTAGATCGTGGTAAAACCAATTCCGTGTCGTATAGAAACTTGGTTGATCGTCCACCCACTACTTTGCTAACTCCTTCAATCGTTGCACGACTTACTCACATTTCTCATCGTGGATGAATCCACGTGCCGTAGGTTGCCAGACCAAAACCCTAATTGATATCCCCCCATGTGACGTGATTGAAGTCTCACGAATCGTGGAGTCTGCATGACAGACGTGTATTTCATTAGTCAGTTGTTGACTGTTTAGATAGTGAATCTAAGTTTTGTTGAATCGAGCATGAGTGATCGAATGCTCAATAGAACATGTTAGACATTGCTCGAATATTGTAAATTAGATCAACTCGAGCAAGTATTGCTTTCGGCCAATTCTTGGATATTGATAGCTGGATCAATATTCGAGCAATTGAGCAAGTATTGCTCAATTCAACGAATTACTGAGTATTGATAGTTGAGGAATTGAGCAAGTATTTCTCAATTCGACAAATTACTGAATATTGATAGTTGGGTCAATATTCGAGCAATTGTGCAAGTATTGCTCAATTCAACGAATTACTGAATATTGATAGTTGAATCAATATTCGAGCAATTGAGCAAGTATTGCTCAATTCGACGAATTATTTATTGGTGACGTGACCCATTAAAATATTGGTAGGTTACCAAATATTATATAATTAATCCGCGTGTTGTTTGCTGGATTAACATAAATTTATTTAGTGTCTGAACTTGCTCAGAATGATGATTTGTTGAGCGTTTGTTCGAAACCCTAATTTTTGATCAATTGTTCGTTAATTGATGAATTGCTGAAAATGGGTCACTGAGTGAGAGAGGAACCGACCACATGGAATTATGGACGTCCATGTGATGCCCGATTCTTGACAGGCGTGCACCAGAGTCCTTTGTTGACTGGTTGGTGAAAGAATGATGATTAAATGCCGGTTTCATCATTTATTTAAAATAGTGCTCGTCTGAGCATTAGGTAATAAAACCTAATTTATGGAGAAGTGAGGGACCGACCAAGAGGGTATGAAACCGACCCTTGGTGGTCGTGGGACCAGTTGATGGTCGTTTGAGCAAATTCCAAGTTGGTTGGAAAGAGTCTGGACCCAATATGAGCAATTGCACAAATTAGGTCAAAATTGTGAAAACGTGTGGGACCGGCTCATTGCAAGCCTTAGAGACTCCCTTGATCGGTCAATGGAGCATGCCCGTGTCACCATAATTTTCATGTCTCAGTCCTGAGATCTTCGGTATTTTCTGATGTGCTTTTGAGCAATATCTTGAATTTTCAGAAGAGTTCGGTCTTTGACTGAAATCCTCGATTTTGCTCGAATGAGCAAGTAGAACTTTTGCTCGTTTGATCAAAATTTGGAAAATATTAAAATAATGATATTTTAATATTTGGCGTGAGTAGCCTAGTCGGTCATGTGACCATTTGACTTTTTGGTCTTTTCATGGTTTGAGCAATATTTGAGAAAATATGAAGAAACCATGATTTTTGCTGAAACATGGAAGTTTCATGAGATGAGAGAAATAACAATTTATGAAAGATTAGGGATTGCAAGGTGTGGGACCGGCCACGGCTAGGGTATGGCCGTCCGACTAAGTTGCCCGGTCCCGCGACACCTTTCCCTATTTTATATTATTATTTCTCATGAAACCATGAAAATATGGAGAAACCGTGAGTTTTGCTCAAACAAGGAAAGTTGCTGGAATGGAGGAGTTTTCATGAGTTCATGAAAATAACAAAATAATTAAAATAAGGGAAAAGGGCATGGGGGACCGGCCACGACGGCATGACCGGCCGGCCGGTGGGCCCGGTACCATAAGCGCCACTTTATTATTTTAATAATATTTTCTCTCTCCTATTCCGTGTAGGATTCCTCATTTGTTTATATTTTCGAATGCTCGTTCGTGCATTTGGGTGCTCGTTCGTGCATCATTGTCGAGTACACTTGCACCATTTTATGGGGGCTTACTCAGTGGTAGTCCATATGCCCGGATGTTGAGTACTTATTACTAATTTATGAAATTCAGTGGAGAATGATTCATGAAATTGAGTAATAAATGTGAGTAGTTATTTATTATCAATCCATGGAATCAGCAGTGGATTCGACCATGGATTCGGAATAATGAAGTAAGTGATTATTTATTATCAATCCATAGAATCAGCCGTGATTCGACTATGGATCCGGAATAAATAAATGATAATTTACATTACCATCTCATGGAATCGTAGATTTGACCATAAAATCGGAGTAATGAAATGAATGGTGATATTACCATTCCATGGGATCGTAGTGATTCGACCATAGAATCGGAGTAATATCCATTACCATTTCATGAGATCGGTAGTGGATTCGATCATGAAATCGGAGTAATGAGATGAATGATGATATTACCATTCCATGAGACCAGCCGTGGATTCGATCATGAAATCAGAGTAATATCTATTACCATTCCATGAGATCAGCCGTGGATTCGATCATGAAATCGGAGTAATAAAATAAGTGGTGATATTACCATTTCATGAGACCAGCCGTGGGTTCGATCATGGAATCAGAGTAATATCTATTACCATTTCATGCGATCATCCGTGGATTCGATCATGAAATGGGAGTAATACATTTATCTATTACCATTTCGATCATGAAATAGGAGTAATGAGATAAGATAATGCATAGTCAGTGAACCAGCGAGTGTTGCCGATGCCCTGAAGGCGTTTCCCCCCTCAACATTTAATGTATGGAGAGCCGCATGAGTCTATACACGGTCTCTCTACATAGTCAGTGAATAGTGAGTTTCACCGACGTTCCGAAGGCGTTGTTGCTCTAAATCTTTCGGAGAACCGCCCAATGTTCTTCTATGTAGAGGCGGGTCTCTCTATGTAGTCAGGGAACAATGAGTGTCACCGACGTCCTGAAGGCGTTGTTGCTCTCAATATTACGGAGAACCGCCCAATTATGTTATTCTACATAGAGGCTATGATGAAATACCAGGTGTCGAACGCTCCGAGGAGGCCTTTCGAGCGACATATGCATCATACTTCATAAAACATGAATCGTCACATGCGTTCCTGAAGCTGTGTCAGAAACATGCAGTATCATGATTTCACGGTTTTGACCTTTGTCGAAAATCCACCATCAATAGTCTCCCACAGATAAACCTATGAGTTTTGTTCTGTCTTTTGATAAATCAAGGTGAATAGGGACTAATTGATAACCCGGACTTATATTCTCGAAGAACAGCCTAGTATTATTAATCATCTCACAATAATCTAAATCGTCTGGTAGCGAAACTAGATATTGTGGAATCACAAACGATGAGACGAAGATATTTGTGATTTCTTTTTATCTTGCCCTATCAGAGATATAATCTCAAGTCAATTATTCAATTGAACTCATATGATAGAAAATGGCAAGATCAGATCGCTCAACTACAAGAAAGTAGTTTCGTCTGGCTTCACAATCCCAATGAAGTCTTTCAATCGTTAACCTACAGGGTCTCGAGAAGAAACCTAAGGTTAAAGGAGAATCAACTCTAGCAAAACTAACTAGTATCATATAGGAGGTGTGGGGATTAGTTTTTCCAGTTGCTAGATGTCTCCTTTATATAATTTTCAAATCAGGGTTTGCAATCTAAGTTACCTTGGTAACCAAGCATTTAATAATCACCGTTAGATGAAAAACCTGATTCAACCAAGATAATATCTTTCAACCGTTAGATCGAAACATAGCTTGTCACACACAAATGAAATATATTTCAACCAGGTGTTTATGGGTAAAAATCGTTTCTGCCGATTTCGGTAAATTCGGTAGGTGAGTGAGAAACTGGTTCAAACCCTAAGCAAATGTGCTGCACGTGAGCACTTTATAGATTCGAGAGATCAATGCATAAAGTCCGGCCTAAACCAAGAAATGGCCGTTCCCGACTTGCTTCGGTTACAAAGTGGAGGAGAAGGGTTGATTTGGGGAGGGAAGCAAAGAAAGGTGTTGAGACCGGGAATAGTTACGGGAGAGTAGTATCTCGACTTGCATCGAGAAAGTAAAAGCTTGGGAAGCTTGCAAGAGATGAAAGCTTTTTGGGAGAGCTTGCAAAGTTGCCTTTACGAGAGTGTAGTATTTTTCTCTCACCAGAGACTTGTTGTCTCGGTGGAAATAGGTCAGACCTATTTATACAAGTCGAGATTGAAACGTACCCTGGTCTCATGAAGGAAGAGAGTAAAGGGTGAAATAATGGGAGGAGGTGGTAACCGCATGGTGTTAATGGGTGAAAACGTTTTCACCATTATTTCCTCATTTATTTGACCGCTTTATTCCTTTTCACGCTTCCTTAATGTGAGCGTAGTGTACGCCTGGCAAGTCAGTGGACCGCCAAACCAAAACCCCGGAAAGCATCCCCGCCTTGTGTTGATATCTCGTTGGTTGCACCTTGAGTGCAAGTGGCGCTGCTAGTGGCGCGTGTGGCATGTGCCATTGGCATGTGCGGAATGCCTTGGTGGTAGGTTGTACGTTGAGTGGCAATTGCAGAGCTGCTAGTGGCGTGTGTGGCATGTGCCAATGGCATGTGCGGAATGCCTTGGTGGTAGGTTGTACGTTGAGTGGCAATGCCAGAGCTGCTAGTGGCGTGTGTGGCATGTGCCAATGGCATGTGCGGAATGCCTTGGTGGTAGGTTGCAAGGTTTGCAAGTTAGGCTGCCAAGCGTGTGTGTTTGGCATGTGCCAATGGCATGTGCGGAATGCCTTGGTGGTAGGTTGCAAGGTTTGCAAGTTAGGCTACCAGCGTGTGTGTTTGGCATGTGCCAATGGCATGCGTGGCCGATTAGGGCCGTAGCCTTGGTAATAAAAGCTACCCGGCGAGCATGTTGGCATGTGCCAATGACATGCGTGGCCGTTAGGGCCGTGGCTTTGGTAAGAAAAGCTACCAAATGAGCATGTTGGCATGTGCCAATGGCATGCGTGGCCGTTGGTGGTAGCCGTGGCCTTGGTAAGAAAAGCTACCAACAGCATGTTGGCATGTGCCAATGGCATGCGTGGCCGTTAGGGCTGTGGCTTTGGTAAGAAAAGCTATCAGCGAGCATGTTGGCATGTGCCAATGGCATGCGTGGCCGTTAGGGCCGTGGCCTTGGTAAGAAAAGCTACCAGCGAGCATGTTGGCATGTGCCAATGGCATGCGTGGCCGTTAGGGCCGTGGCCTTGGTAAGATCGATTACGCCGAGCATGTTGGCATGTGCCAATGGCATGCGTGGTTGTTAGGGCCGTGGCCTAGGTTGTATGGTTCGTAAGCCTGGGCGCTATATCGGCATGCGCCAATGGCATAAGCGGCTTGGGAATATGGCTTGTGGTACGCGTTGGCATGTGCCAATGGCACGTCGGCCATGGTGACCTAGTTGCACGTTTTGCAAGCCTAGGGCGCTATATTTGGCATGCGCCCGATGGCATAGCGGCTTGGAAATATGGCTTGTGGTACGCGTTGGCATGTGCCAATGCCACGTACGGCCATGGTGACCTAGTTGCACGTTTTGCAAGCCTAGGGCGTTATATTTGGCATGCGCCAATGGCATAGCGGCTTAGTTTGCCATGGTTGCCAATGAGTGCGATAGGTAGTTTGGTTTTGGCGTCGCCGCCATGGTGCGCGAGCGTGCGGCTTGGTTTTAGCGTTTTTGCGGTGGCGCGCGGGTGCGGCTTGGTTTGGCATTGTTGCCATGGCACGCAGTATGCGGCTTTGTTTGGCATTGTTGCCATGGTGCGCAGGTGCGGCTTGGTTTGGAATTGTTGCCATGGTGCGCAGTGTGCGGCTTGGTTTGGCATTGTTGCCATGGTGCGCAGCAGCGGCTTGGTTTGGCATTGTTGCCATGGTGCGCGCATGTGCGGCTTGGTTTGGCATGGTTGCCATGGTGCGCGGTGTGCGGCTTGGTTTGGCATTGTTGCCATGGTGCGCAGTGTGCGGCTTGGTTTGGCATTGTTGCCATGGTGCGCAGGTGTGCGGCTTGGTTTGGCATTGTTGCCATGGTGCGCATGTGCGGCTTGGTTTGGCATTGTTGCCATGGTGCGCAGATGTGCGGCTTGGTTTTGGAATTAGGGTTACGTGTGAAAACCCTAATCTGGTATTTTGAAAAAAATACCTCATTAATTATTTACACTTGAGTTAAATGCTCTTAGTTAATGTGTTGCGGGTAACACTAGGTCATGGGGTTTTACGATTTTACCCTTTGTTTAAAAACCACCATCAACATTAAGTCCCCTGCTTAGCTCGGAACAGGTGCTTTGTTGCGAGGTAAGCATAAGATGGTGACAAACTATCAACAAAGAAACCGTAAAGAGAATTGAGGAGGCTTGTCGACCTTTTATAAGTAGGATTTGGAATCCTTGCCTGCGTAGTTTTGCACAAATCGGGAGGTCGGCACAATTGGTGGGGCCGGTGCAGCTTGGGCCGACGTTGGGAAGTTGGCGTGAGTTGGGAAACTGAGTGTGCTAGCTGGTGGGACTGGCGCAAGGTGTGGAAGCTGTGCGTGCTTGCAGGCGTGACTTGGGAGGCCATTGGGAAGTCGGTGCGATTGGTGGGGCCGGTGCAACTTGGGTGACGTTGGGAAGTTGCGTGAGTTGGGAAACTGAGTGTGCTGGCTGGTGGGACCGGCGCAAGGTGTGCGTGCTTGCAAGCGTGGCTTGGGCGGTGATTGGGAAGTCGGTGCGATTGGTGGGGCCGGTGCAACTTGGGCGACATTGGGAAGTTGGGCGCCCTTGTGGACCCTTCTTACACGCACGATTTTGGTAAAAGGAAATCCTTCCCTATTTGAATCCTCACGCCTATGTATATAAAGTCCCTTTCTCGCATCTTGCACTTTCATCTTTCATCCTTTCCTACCAAAATGACAGTCATAAAGAAGAACCAGACTTAAATATGTCTTCCAGTATTTCCTTTTTATGTAGGTGTAAACCCTAGGCGTTTTTCTTTGCGCATATAATTTCCTGGCGTGTCTCTTGTAGAAAATATTGTATGTATGCAACCAAAGGAAATACTGCATATATTATTCGAACCCGTAGGAAAGTGCTCCATATATTATTTTGAACCCGAAGAAGGTTGCTGCAGACGCACTTGAGCCCGTATAAAATACCGCGTATATAATTTTGAACCACCTGAAGAAAATCTTTTCATGTGTGCGCCTTGAACCCGTAGAAAATACTTGTACATGAATCCCAAGAAGAATACTTGTATATATGCTCCATACGACTTCGAACCCGCAGAAATATTGTATATATGATTTTTCGGCCTGAAAGAAATCTTTGCGCAGCGATTTTGAACCGTAGAAAAATGCTCTATATAATTTTGAACCCGAAGAAGGATACGTAGGCACACTTGAACCCATATAAAATACCGCGTATATAGTTTTGAACTCGAAGAAAATTAACGTATATAGTCTTGAACCCAAGAAAATTCTCAAGGTATATAGTCTTGAACCCGAAGAAAATTCTCACGTATATAGTCTTGAACCCGAAAATTCTGCGTATATAATCTTGAACCCAAGAAAATACATGTGTATATAGTTTTGAAACCGTAGAGAATACGCCCTCCTCTTTTTTATTATTTCGGGTTTTTCTTTTGTTGGGCGCGGTTATGTGTCGGGAGATAATTTTTATTTTTTTTGTGTGCGGGTATCTTGTTACTAAGTTCTTTATTAAAAGATGTTACCCAGACAAAATTTCGCTTCCTCAAAGGATGTCCATAATTCCAAACCAAACACGGATGATGAGTTCTTCGCCAAAAACTCGTCCATGCTCGGAAAAATCACCCGAGTTTCGTGCCAATTTTGTTAACCGGTGGTGAAGATGAAAGGAAGACACGTTCGATTCGCCGAGAGAATACTATACGGTTCTTCTTCAAAAAGGGGTATACTCCTCTTCCAATATTGATTTCGGGATGTGTCAAAGCCCATTGCGTTCTTTTGGTAGATGGGTTGAGTTCATGGTGAGTAAGGAGCGCATAAACACCAACCTGACTCGGCGCAGATTATTGATGCTTGTCGAGCTTCAAAACCTCCAGTTAGGAAGGATATCCGGGCTTGGTTGCTTTCATCTCAGGATGGTGTTCGGACACCCATACAATCATATGTAGATGGGGTGAGATAACTTTCTCCTTGGAGAGTGTGGCTCTCTTGCTCAATCTTCCGTGGCAGGAATCTTAAAATCCAATTATCCGAAAGTGAGGTGAAGATGCGGGATGACCTTGCCGCTAAGTTGGGAGATTACGCTCGAAAAGACTCCACTGCGAAGTCGAAGGATTCTCCGTCAGGAAAGAGGATGAAAGGTGCTTTTATAGCTGGTGGATGTCTCGGTGGTTTCGGACGAGCGGAACACAATGTAAAAGCGGTGATCTTCATGTTGCGGCATTTTTGGCTCTCTGGTTGTCTAGAGACATTTTTGATGACAGTTACGCAAGAAGGAAATAAGACCCGAGTTGCTTTAGCGGTTCTTTGTGAAGTTAGCAAAGGTGAAGTTCTTCCCATTGGCAAGCTATTCCTCGGTTCCATGTATGTGCATCTGGATCACCTAGTTGCGAACACGCGAGTTTCGAATGGTTTCATGAAAGTGAATTCATATGTGCACGTTGCTTTTACTGCAAGTCGGCTATGGGAGCACTTTGAGAAGTATGCTCCGGCGATGCCTTCAAACGCGAGTTGGGGGTTCCGAATTCTTCGATGGGTGAACAGGCGTCAAAGGTTGGCGTGAGCTTGGTTAGTCTTCTTGATAAGTCGTATGAAATCGCGCCGCCCATGGGAGCCGGTCCATAGGTCGGTGACTCAAATTGACACCTTTGCTTCTGCTCCACTCATGTCTTTGTCTTGATAGCGATTTGAGCGTTGGTGAAAACTTGTTCGTTCAAAGTGCTTGCCGGTTATATGCCATCTTTCTTCATGGGGTCTTTCCGGATAGCCGCTTACAATATTGACCGTCTTTCGTCACATGGGTTTCGATCAAGGGTACCTCTTGCTTACCAACCGGTGCTTCCTAAGGATTCATTGCGTGCCGCCCTCAATGCCCCGAGTGCCCTCGAGCCGGGTATCCGCCTTCCCTTCTTACAAATGGGAAGAGTAACTTGACGACCTTTGGCTATAATGAGTTACGGTGTGACGAGTTTATTATGATCCGAGGCTTTTGTGAATAACGTGGTGGAGAACGTTCGTTGTAAACCTTCCCAGCATTTTTGAAGAAGTATCCAATGTTGAGAGATCTCAAGTGAAAGTTGCCTAGCAACTCGGAAAGTCCCAGGCCCAAGGAATCGGAGAACGAAGAATCGTCTTTGGCGGGTTCGGACGGTTTCAAAGACCCTTCCTCGGCTCTCGTGTCTTTCGGTTCTTCCAATAACCGAGGTATGTGTCGCCTCTTCTTTGGTTTGTCTCAAAATACGTGAATTTCTGCTGAAAACATGTGTCTTGTTTCCTCCGGGGCTTTGGTAGTGTTAATGCTTTTTTTGCCCTTGCACGTTGCCGAGAGGCACGATTTCTTCAAAGAATTCCCAAAGAAGACTGAGCCTTCTCATAGCGATGATGAGTCGGAGAAAGAAGAAAGTTCGACAAGTGAGAGTGATTCCTCCGCGATCTTGGTTCTTTTTCTAGGAAGTGGTTCGGTGAGTTTCGCGCTTTTTTCTCTCTTCTTTTGTTTCTTCTTTTTGAAAATGTCTAACTCGAGTTCGCGGGAGGAATCCGATTCGGAGGATGATTAAGGGTAGAGGCACACGAAAACTTGCCTTTGGTGACCACCGCTTGTGACTTGGAGATGGGCGTTAGCCGATTCTAGGCACCTGATGTGGCTCAAACGGCGGATGATTCTCGATGGTTGTTGCCATAGACATGGAGGAAGACCGTCTGCGAGTCGTGAGGCTAGGTGCAGGCGCCATTTTTGATCCTCCGTACTTGGTTCCTTATCCGGGTCATGTGCTGGTTGGCGGCTTCAGCGTGCCGGCTAAGCACGAGGCGTTGTACACTGAATCTGGGAGAAATACGGACATATGGCCACAACCAATAAAGTCACTAGTCGATTTGCACTTTGGTTAAGCGTGTGGAAGAGGCTTTATCTTCCATCGAGGATATGCGTGAGGTGATTGGTCACACCGTTTACGAGGACGTTATTGCCGACTGGGAGCACCATCGCGACGTGTGCGTAGAAAAGGAGTTCAACACTTCGTGGTTTGTCAAGGCCTTGGCCGAGATCCAAAAGTTGAAAGATGCGGCAATCGAAAGCCTTTCCGCCGAGGAGATTGCACGACAGGAGGTGGAACTCAAGAGCTTTCCAAGATGTTGACTATGAAGAGAGCGGCTCTTGAAGATGCAAAGTTGACTTTCTCAAGAAGATCGGACTTATTGGATAATTTTTCCTTGAACGTTTTTCATTTAGGTTCCCCTTTTTTTTTTTGAAAGACATATTGGATGTCCGGTTCAAAGCTTGACCTTTGATAGGCAAAGTGGTAGCTTTTTAGGGTATTGGATTATTTAGGATGAATGGTTTTGATAATATGACTCGATTATGTTTTGGGAAAGGAATATTGCTTTTATGAAAGTGTGTGCTAGCAATAGGCACAATACTCGGTAGTATGACGGTTTTTTACTAAGAGCCTAAAAACCATTCGTATATCTTATGATCTAAATTTACTCACTTCATAGGTTTTGTGAACACGTCCCTTTCCATGTAAAAGGCGGCTTTCTTGATAGCGTTGTCGGCAAGTCCCCAATCGCCGGTAGCATCTTGGCGAGTCCCATTTCCTCATGTAGTTTTACAACCGGTAACCGGGTCGTGCGGTGGTTGAGTCGGATCGATTGGTAGCATCTTCTAAAGTCCCCAGTTTTCTCGTGTAGTTTTTACAATTTGTAACAAGGGTTGCACCGGTAGTTGCGTCGGATTGAGTAGCCTTCCCTACCATCTTGACATCCGGGTCGAAGAATGAGATTGACATCGACATTGTAGCCGATAGATCAATCCTCCCAGCTGTGGGTCGCCAATTGTTTATGGGTAAAATCGTTTACTGCGATTTCGGTAAATTCGGTAGGTGAGTGAGAAACTTGGTTCAAACCCTAAACAAATGTGCTGCACGTGAGCACTTTATAGATTCGAGAGATCAATCTGTATAAGTCCGGCCTAAACCAAGAAATAGCCGTTCTAGACTTTGCTTGGTCACAAAGAGGAGGAGAAGGGTTGATTTGGGGAGGGAAGCAAAGAAAGGTGTTGAGACCGAATAGTTACGGGAGAGTAGTATCTCGACTTGCATCAGAAAGTAAAAGCTTGGGAAGCTTGCAAGAGATGAAAGCTTTTGGGAGAGCTTGCAAAGTTGCCTTTACGAGAGTGTAGTATTTTATCCCGACCAAAGACTTGTTGTCCGGTGGAAATAGGTAAGACCTATTTATACAAGTCGAGATTGAAACGTACCTGGTCTCATGAAGGAAGAGAGTAAAGGGTGAAATAATGGGAGGAGGTGGTAACCGCATGGTGTTAATGGGTGAAAACGTTTTCACCATTATTTCCTCATTTATTTGACCGCTTTATTCCTTTTCACGCTTTCTTAATGTGAGCGTAGTGTACGCTGCAAAGCATGTGACCGCCAAACCAAAACCCTGGAAAGCATCCCCCAGTTTGTGTTGATATCTCGTTGGTTGCACCTTGAGTGCAAGTGGCGCTGCTAGTGGCGCGTGTGGCATGTGCCATTGGCATGTGCGGAATGTCTTGGTGGTAGGTTGTACGTTGAGTGGCAATGCCAGAGCTGCTAGTGGCGTGTGTGGCATGTGCCAATGGCATGTGCGGAATGCCTTTGTGGTAGGTTGTACGTTGAGTGGCAATGCCGAGATCTTTGCTAGTGGCGTGTGTGGCATGTGCCAATGGCATGTCTTGAGAATGCCTTGGTGGTAGGTTGCAAGGTTTGCAAGTTAGGTCCCGGCAAGTGTGTGTTTGGCATGTGCCAATGGCATGTGCGGAATGCCTTGGTGGTAGGTTGCAAGGTTTGCAAGTTAGGCTACCAGCGTGTGTGTTTGGCATGTGCCAATGGCATGCGTGGCCGTTAGGGCCGTAGCCTTAAGAAGAAAAGCTACCAAATGAGCATGTTGGCATGTGCCAATGGCATGCGTGGCCGTTATGGCCTTGGCTTTGGTAAGAAAAGCTACCAAATGAGCATGTTGGCATGTGCCAATGGCATGCATGGCCGTTATGGCCGTGGCCTTGGTAAGAAAAGCTACCAAATGAGCATGTTGGCATGTGCCAATGGCATGCGTGGCCATTAGGGCGTGGATTTGGTAAGAAAAGCTACCCGGCATGAGCATGTTGGCATGTGGCAATGGCATGCGTGGCGATTAGGGCCGTGGCCTTGGTAAGAAAAAGCTACCAATGAGCATGTTGGCATGTGCCAATGGCATGCGTGGCCGTTAGGGCCGTGGGCTTTGTAAGAATAAATGACTACCGGCGAGCATGTTGGCATGTGCCAATGGCATGCGTGGCCGTTAGGGCCGTGGCCTAGATTGTATGGTTCGTAAGCCTAGGGCGCTATATCTGGCATGCGCCAATGGCATAGCGGCTGGGGAATATGGCTTGTGGTACGCGTTGGCATGTGCCAATGGCACGTACGACCATGGTGACCTAGTTGCACGTTTTGCAAGCCTAGGGCGCTATATTTGGCATGCGCCAATGGCATAGCGGCTTGGAAATATGGCTTATGGTACGCGTTGGCATGTGCCAATGGCACATACGGCCATGGTGACCTAGTTGCAGGTTTTGCAAGCCTAGGGCGCTATATTTGGCGTGCGCCAATGGCATAGCGGCTTAGTTTGGCATGGTTGCCAATGAGTGCGATAGGTAGTTTGATTTTGGCGTCGCTGCCATGGTGCGCGAGTGTGCGGCTTGGCTTTGGCGTTGTTGCCGTGGCGCGCAGTGGTGCGGCTTGGTTTGGCATTGTTGCCATGGCGCGATGTGTGCGGCTTGGTTTGTCATGGTTGCCATGGTGCGCAGTGTGCGGCTTGGTTTTGGCATGGTTGCCGTGGTGCGCAGTGTGCGGCTTGGTTTGGCATGGTTGCCATGGTGCGCATGATGTGTGCGGCTTGGTTTGGCATTGTTGCCATGGTGCGCAGTGTGCGGCTTGGTTTGGCATTGTTGCCATGGTGCGCGCGTGTGCGACTTGGTTTGGCATTGTTGCCATGGTGCGCGATGTGCGACTTGGTTTGGCATTGTTGCCATGGTGCGCAGTGTGCGGCTTGGTTTGGCATTGTTGCCATGGTGCGCGATGTGCGGCTTGGTTTTGGAATTAGGGTTACTCGTGTCGAAAATCCTAATCTGGTATTTTGAAAAAATACCCCTGTTAATTATTTACACCCGAGTTAAATGCTCTTAGTTAATGTGTTGCGGGTAACACTAGGTCATGGGGTTTTACGATTTTACCCTTTGTTTAAAAACCACCATCAACACCAGGGTTTATAGTATCCACCACAACTTCTTTTCAATTACTGAAATGAAACATAATCCATGAATTATTTATCGTTCGTTCTATCGACATCACCTATTATAAGTATTAGAGTCGCAAATATCACTAGTATAACCTAAGCATGGCACATCAAAAGACTCAATCCAAGCATGAACCATCAAATTTCATCAACGAAAAAGTTTTACGAAACTAAATATAGGTTCACAAATTTTATATGGCTTTTCTAAGCATAACCCATCAAAGTTTTTAGCGAAGCATGGATCATCAAATAATAAGAAAAATATATTTGTAAAACTATCAATTACGCACAAAGGTTTTTAAAACCGGTTAAGCAACAACTTATATTTTCGATCAATCAATAAACATTATTCAAGAATTAATTAATTCAAATCATAATGGTCTAATGCTATATAATCAATTCAAATTAGCCTAATACCCCAAGTGGTTTCAATCCATAAAAACCCTAGTTATGAAATCTAGCAATACATAGAAATGGATTTCTTAAAACCCATAAAAATAATAATCAAAAGAGAAACGATCAAACCAAAATCCTCTGCGTCGTCTCTTTTTCTTATGCTCCAAAACACTATGCGGCCGCTTCCTCTTCTTCTCCCTCTCTGTCTGTGTGTCTATAAGGATATCATATATCCTGTTGCGAAAAGTTCAACTCAGACTTAGCCGAAGTGCCAAGGCCCAGCCCATTTACTGCGAATTTCTAAACTCTGTCTGTAATTCGAACCACACAACACCGGTTTCTATACTCTGAACGGCTGAATCTCGTCACCCACATGCCGCCAACGATTGCCAATAACTCTGCCTATCCATCTTTTCACCATTCAGTACGTCCATCTAACTTTAGCTTCTTCTCATCTCACCACAAGACCACACCACCTTCAGAAACCCATCGTTATGGCCATGACTATCTACACGAGCTTACAGTCCATCTAATGAAGCCCCACAAACCACGGAAGTAAACTCTTCTTCTTGCTATCATCTCGATTGAGTTTCCAGCCACAAAGTGTCCCAAACAAACCCCCTGAACTCTGTTGATGCGTCTGAATCATCACCAACCATCAACTCTTCTTTTCTCCATCAACACCTGCACAACCACCATTGCCAGCAGCTTCGACCTCCTCGTTGCTGCAAAGAACACTAGCTAAGACCATCTTAATTCCCAACTCCGGCCAAAGAACTTGATTCAATTCAGCCACAAATATGAAGTTCATATCCAGAGTCTCCATTTCAGCAAATACACCTCAATTTCTCATTATTTCCGAGTCTAAAAACAACGGGTTCTCAGTACAGCCATATACTCAAGTTGCAACTTCATCCACTGTTCGTAATATGTTTAATACGACCACAACACCAACATAAAATCACCGGCGAAGTAGACACTCAATGTTGTTTTCACCAGAGATTCAAACCAGCCTAACATTCTCGACTTCTTCCTTGTTAAGCCTGACCCAGCACCATCTTTTCTCGACTTACTAAACACATTCATCTATCTCATGCAGCTGTACAAGTCAACTACCACTGCCTTCTTGAACCCAGTCTTCTCTTATACCTCCGAGCTTTTCTTCTGCCCTTGCTGCAGTGATTGAAATAGGATCAACTGATTCACAGCCATTTATAACTTCCAGTTCGAGCTACAACACCTAAGTTCATCGTCTTTCGTATTAACCACCGGCATCAACTATCACCATCGACTGCAATCATCACCAGTAGTAACAGTTGTTACTTGCTCTTCTTTCTAACTCCTTGTCCATAGCAAACTTATTTTCCGATCACCTAACTACCTTCACCTATTGTTGCAGCTCAGCCAAATACTCCAGATTCCATTTGCAGACCGATAACGACGAAATGGCAGTCATGGACCCAATTCATCTAACAGCTTCCTCTGTCACTTCATTGTCGAACACAACCAATCGCTGCTGTAAGGAACTGAAGAGAATCACCACTGCATGCACTGATTTCCGCCTTAGAACACGCCACTCTCCATTAACCACGACTCCATTCAGCTTACAGCTGCCCTCCGAATCTTAAGCACCGACACCCCAATTTCTGTCCAGAATTCTTTTTAATCACTAGCTAGCGACCCCAACTTGACTCAAAACCAAAACAATCTGCTAATTGCTTGAAATTTGTTTCGATAAGAGCACGAAATGCTTTCTTCTGTTTTATTATGAAATGAGATGACATGATGATGCCACGCCGTTTCCCCTGGCCGTGTAATTGAATGGTGCGACCAAGTCAATTGGTTAACTTGACAGCCACACTCCATCCATTCAGCTCTGTCTACTTTTGGTGTCGCAAACGCCAATTAGCTCTCATTTAGCTAGATATTCTTCTGATGATCGGATTCGTTTGTACTTTCTACAAAAGCACTAAAATGTTGTTGTTAGCCAAAATATCGAGTCCTAACTAATATAAATATGGGTATAAAATGTAGCACTTACGTGCTTATCAACACCCCCACACTTATATTTTGCTAGTCCTCGAGCAAAACAGAAGAATTGATCCGCTACACAGCTGGTCATATCATAAGAAAGAGTTAGACCCGCTACACAGCTGGTCATAAAATTAATGAAAAATTCGAAATACCATACCAGGACCCGCTACACAGCTGGTCATAACCCTAAAAATTATAATGATAATTTTTTTTAGACCCGCTAAACAGCTGATCATAATTTTTTTTAGACCCGCTACACAGCTGGTCATAACATTGTAAGAAAATTCCTGAAAATTATAATGATAATTTTTATTTTTTTTAGACCCGCTAAACAGCTGATCATAATTTTTTTTAGACCCGCTACACAGCACAGTTGGTCATAACATTGCTAGAAAATTCCTGAAAAAGAAAAGTAAAAAGTTAACCACTCCCCCACACTTAAACATTACATTGTCCTCAATGTAATTGAGTCATCCAACATAAAAATTAAGATGGGAAATTCATAAAATGAATAAAGTAAACGAAAATATAAAAAATAAATATACCTACTGGAATGTACAAAAAGGATCCCCATACACTAATAACCTAAACATTTGGGGATCAACCCAAAATACAATATTTACAAATGATGACGACCTCAAATCCTCGTTGTAGCAACGTAAAGATATAGAGACTATCAAAACGAAAGAGCCACCCTCAAACCTAGTTTTTGCAAAGGATATATCGTCAGTAAAAAGAATTACCGACTCAAGTGGTTCACTAGGGATGGGAGATGAAACGATCTGGGAGTCATGCACATGCAAAGAGAAATCACGAGATGCAAAATAATCTAGTAATACTGGAGAAGCACGCGGTTCTAATCCAAAATTAGGAATCTTCTGAAAAGTTGTGCTAACAATTGTAGGTATATTAACTTCTCTACTAGGTTTGTGACCCTGTACTAAATCATCATCATAATCATCATCAACCAAGAAATCAATAGGAATATCACAATAAAGATGATTAAAAGAAACCTTATAGATAGAGTGTAATGTCTCTAAGTCGTTAGACTTAACTACAGTTTCCTCTGAATTAACACATTCTTCATAAGCATCATTGTTATAGCACTGATATGTCACACCGTCTAAAAGAATGGTGTCCTCAATCCTAAACTCATCCTTTTGAATAGGCGAGTGATCATTAACATGATCAGGAGTTGGACTAAATACACCACCTTCACTTGGTATGACAGTGTCTCTATTCCTATGATCACAACTATCAAGTTCAACATCATTCTCCATACACATTGATTCATTAGATAAAGCGGTTTCATCATAAATATCAAGAGTATAATAAAAATTAGAACTTGTCTCCTCGGTAAGACCACAATCTTTTACCGATTGCATTAGTTGAGCAATCGATAAATCAGTTTGTTCAGCAAGTTGAGCAATATCAACATAGGTTTTACTCAGCTCAGCAAAAAATAACTCATTAGCTTTGGTTTGTTCAACAATCTCAATATTGATGCGTTCTAACAAAGATAGTTGTGATGCAGATGGGTCACAGTAAGATTGATCATGTCTCTCATACTGTGACTGAGAAGTATGTGAATAATAATTGGAATCAACACATTGTGGCTCATAATCAGGGTAAGGTTGGTAATGATCATAACCTTCACAAGGTCCGGAATGATCATACCTATGAACATAATTCCAATCATTATTTACACACTCGGCAGGTTCTTGATAATGAGAAGGTGCATATGAATAATCCTCAGGTGAAATATCAAATGACTCCTCTGTCTCAGCTCTTTTGGTAAGATTCCAAAAATCTATAAAAGAAGTCAACTCGCTGGAAACCATTATACAAAGTAATTCTCAATAACTCACCTTGCAAAAGCTTTGCGAGAATATCAAGTACTTACTTTGGGCCAGTTGTTGACTCCATTCGCCGCTCTTCAGACTAAGGTACCTAAGAAAAAAATCAAATAAGCTACGTAAAAAGAACTAAAAGAAAATAAAAAATAAAAGAAAAATAAATTATGTATAGAAAATAAAAAAAAAATTAAAAAAATATGTACAAAATACCAATTACAATATTCCACAACCGCTCCCCGGCAGGGGCGCCAAAAATTGATAGGATATGGGAATACCCTATATGTGATAACCGCAATCGCACGGTGTCTAACTAGTAGACAGAGGCAAGTACGGGTAGAACCCACAAGGAGCGGTGGAAATACTCTAATCAATATTCCTAATCGACTAAACAGAAATAATATTTTTGGATTTTTGTAAAAGAATAAAAAAGAAGAAAATAAACTAAACTAATAAAACAAATTTAATGAAAAACTTGGTAACTAGGGTTTATAGTATCCACCACAACTTCTTTTCAATTACTGAAATGAAACATAATCCATGAATTATTTATCGTTCGTTCTATCGACATCACCTATTATAAGTATTAGAGTCGCAAATATCACTGATATACCCTAATCATGGCACATCAAAAGGCTAAATCCAAGCATGAACCATCAAATTGCATCAGCGAAAAAGTTATATGAAACTAAATATAGGTTCACAAATTTTATATGCTTTTCTAAGCATAACCCATCAAAGTTTTTGGCGAAGCATGGATCATCAAATAATAAGACAAATATATTTGTAAAACTATCAATTACGCATAAAGGTTTTTAAAACCGGTGAAGCAACAACTTATATTTTCGATCAATCAATAAACATTATTCAAGAATTAATTAATTCAAATCATAATGGTCTAATGCTATATAATCAATTCAAATTAGCCTAATACCCCAAGTTGTTTCAATACATAAAAACCCTAGTTATGAAATCTAGCAATACATAGAAATGGATTTCTTAAAACCCATAAAAATAATAATCAAAAGAGAAACGATCAAACCAAAATCCTCTACGTCGTCTCTTTTTCTTATGCTCCAAAACACTATGCGGTCGCTTCCACTTCTTCTCCCTCTCTGTCTGTGTGTCTCTAGGGATATCATATATCCTGCTGCGAAAAGTTCAACTCAGACTTAGCCGAAGTGCCAAGGCCTAGCCCATTTACTGCGAATTTCTAAACTATGTCTGTAATTCGAACCACACAACACCGTTTTCTATACTCTGAACGGCTGAATCTCGTCACCCACATGCCGCCAACGATTGCCAATAACTCGCCTCTATCCATCTTTTCACCATTCAGTACGCCCATCTAACTTTAGCTTCTTCTCATCTCACCACCATACCACACCACCTTCAGAAACCCATCGTTATGGCCATGACTATCTACACGATCTTACAGTCCATCTAATGAAGCCCCACAAACCACGGAAGTAAACTCTTCTTCTTGCTGTCATCTCGATTGAGTTTCCAGGCACAAAGTGTCCCAAACAAACCCCCTGAACTCTGTTGATGAATCTCAATCATCACCAACCATCAACTCTTCTTTTCTCCATCAACACCTACACAACCACCATTGCCAGCAGCTTCGACCTCCTCGTTAGATGGGATTGATGTGGCAACATTGGGATTGATGTGGCAACATCAAAGTTGCTACGCCAACCAAGCCAAGTAACGTTTCCCAGAGCATTGGGTTTGATGTGGCAACATGGCCAATGTTGCCGCGCCACATTTGGGTCTAACACCAATGTGCCAAAATCTAGCGGCCATGGCTACGCCAGGCGCTACTTGCACCATCATGCCACTGGCATGCGCTAACTATGTCATCCACGCCACCGTTCCGCACTGCACGTGCTAATTAGGGTTTCGATACGCCAAACCCTAATTTAGCTAAAGTTGCCATGCCAACTATGTCAAGTGATTCTCCTAAGGCCTTAAGTTTAACTTAGCAACAGGGCCACTGTTGCCGGAGCCATATTTGGGTCGAACACCAATATGCCAAAACAGCTACCACGGCTACGCCACTGGCATGCCGCTATGCCATGGCTACGCCAGGCGCCACTATGCCAATGGCGCCACTTTGCTATACAACTTGATGTGGCCATAATCAATGGCCATCCTTTCTCATAAACTACAATCTCAGCCGTCCAAATTCGCCATGGAATTGACCGGCCTGTGGCAAGTTTTAGGCGGCCAGCCAAAGCAAGCCTAATAGCATCACATGCTAATTTCCTGTGGAAAGTCTCTTGACTTTGACTTGCCAAACGTAGCAAATCTGTTACACGTTTTTCATTAAACACTCGAGACATCAAACATGTCGCAAACCGGGGATGCTCATCGTGGTATTGGTGCAGCGGTTTACGGCGTGCGGCGTGCAACACGTCCATCATAAGAAAGTGTCGGGAAAACAGGCGGTTAGTGGAGGCAAGAAATAGTGGGTGTAAACAAACCCGATTCCCTCATAGTGAAGGCGTGGTTTCTGGCAGTTACACATTACTCCACTCTTCCATCACTCAATCACTCCCACTTCCTACGAGACCAGGGTGTATTCATTTATGAATTGTATAAATAGGTTTTACCTATTTTCCATCAAATAACAAGTTTTGGTGAGAACAACAACACAGTATCCAGAAAAATACCAAAGAACCGATAGCTTTCATTCCGCAAGCCAGTTCCAAATTCTGATACATGTCATAAAATAGCCACACCTTCAAAATCAACCATTCTGGTCTCAACACCTTCTTCGCTTCCCTCCCTAAGACCAACCTTTCTCCTTCTCTTTGTGACCGAAGCAAGACTGGAATGACCATTTCTTGGTTTAAGCCAGGATTGTACAGATTGATCTCTCGAATCTAAAGTACTCTCGTGCAGTGTATTTGTTTTAGGTTTAGATTTTTTCTCGTCCACACACCTAAATTACCAAACCAGCAGAAATAGTTTTTACCCATAAACAATGTCATGTTTTGATAAAAATAAAGGATAAAACTTTTGTGTACAAGGATTAAGTCTATTATATGTCATTGTGCAAATAGTGATGGAATATAGAATGAACCCTTGTATATTCCGCAGTATTTGGTCGATCTCCGATCCACAATCTTTTGTGCATATATTGTGTTGTTCCGTAAGGTTTCTTATGTTGAGCACAATCGACTGAGTTGATTATTCTCTTATGATTAACTTAGTTGTTGCTCCGTGAGGTTCCCTATGTCGAACATGATCAACTAAATTAATCATTATCTTTTGGTTATTTTAGTTGTTGCTCTGTAAGTTCGCTTATGTCGAGCATGACCAATTAAATTGATCGCTTTTTGTGGTTAATTTGGTTGTGTATTCCAATTGAATTAATCATGGGTTCTCTTGTGATTAATTTGGTTGTATTTTTCGATTGAATTAACTATGGGTTCTCTTGTAGTTATTTAAATGGAATATTTTTGGATACAAATTCATGTTTTCATGTGATTTGTTTGTCCGAAAGAAATCCTTCTTTTCTCGTGAAAGTAAGGTCGCCTTTGTTGTTCCTTCGGGGATGACATTTTATGGGGGAGAGTTCTTTTGAAATTGTGCTTAATTGCCATATCTTTGTCGGGAGTGCGGTTGTGGAATTTTGAGGGGTTATCCTGTATCTTCATAACTCCTTGATGAATGCATTTAGCTTCGGCTTTATGATTGCATCTAAATTTGTTGGTATGTTAATACACCTTTTGGTCATGATGTATCTCCGTGGAAATTTCATTAGGATCTCACTAATTTCGTACCTTTGCCAAAAAAAAATTGACAAAAATGGGGAGAATTAATGTGTAGTTCACATTACAAATACATATGGTTTACGGATCATTATGTAAGGGGGAGTGGTTTTCATGTTGAGATATGTATTGACTAAGGGGGAGTGATGCATATCACCATAGTGTTATTGTCAAAGTTGTGATACAATTGAACTTTGATGCTGTGTAATAATACTATGACAATGTATAACAATGATTGAGAGCATTTTGTTTTCCCATTGTTATAGCTACGGATCTTCAACAACTGTGATGCTGAACTTACAACCTTTAGGACCATGGAGTACTTGGAAGTGACGAATATTTCGAGTCGCGTTGAAGATGCCAAGGAGATCAAGCATGTGGATAAAAAGCTTATTTTTTTTATCTTTTTTTTAATCCATATGTATTGATAGTTTTGTCACTAAAATTGACAAAGGGGGAGATTGTTAGAGCATTGCTCGGTCAAACTCGCATGAGTTTCTATCTCAAGCATGTTTGTCAATGTTAGTGATCAATACTATAAGTCTTGATTTTTAGCCTATTTGTAGATGCCTCGGACTAGGACATAGATAGTGTAGTTGATCTTAAATCTCTCGACGTTCATCTCTTGAAGAGGAAGAACTACTAAGGGGAGCTTGTGGAACTTCTTCGACAAAAGGTATGTGGAGACTTGAACTTATCTATCACTTGGAAAGTATATTTCTACTATCTCATATATTGAGACATAAGTCATGTTAAGATATAATTTTCTCTATACACATTTGAGATTTCGAGCTGAGTTATCTCGCTTACATATTTCTCGAAATATGTGTTGGTAAGCTTTCGCTTCGACCAAGTTCATCTTATATCATGAGAAAATTGCCGAGTAACATCTTACATGGTTTGTGTGATACAATCATTTGGTGTAAGACTTGGAAGGTTTCAATAATAATTATTTCAATATCTTGAAAATTGCTTTGATGCTAATAATGTGTGAAAACGGCTATTGACATTATAGAAGAGTGTTTCAATGATTGAAATAAAGAGTTGATGATGTAACCATCTTTGGATATAAGCATATATAGTGTGTTCGCACATTAGTGTATAAGTCCATAAACCTAAGCCAAGAGTATGCATATGTGTGTATACGGAATTGGTGAAGGAGACAGGTTAAGTATGCGTACATGTACGCATACTGGCGGAAGTTCTCAAACCGAGAATTTCTGCTGAGTTTGGTTTTGGCAAAACTCTTAACTAGTCACCTTAAGTATGCGTACACATACGCATGCTGGCGGAAGTTTTTGAACCAAAAATTTCTGCTGAGTTTGGAAACTTTACAAACTCAAAACCGGTTGCTTATGTACGCATACCTGTACGCATACTTAAGCTGGTTACTTTGTCAAATCGGTCAATTCCAGGAACTTAAACATTTAAATCTTAAGGAATGCAATATTTTCAAACAGTGGCTATAATGTTCATGATTGATTCAAGTGAATCAAACCGATTTGATCAATTGTGTTTTTCTAAACAATTGAACAACTCTTTAACTAGTTTCATTTGAGTCATTTGAACTAGTTATGGTTAAGATGAATAAGGTTGATATGAGAGTAATCATATGACTAACCTCGGTTAACTATTTGTGAACCAACCTGGTGTACACGTTTAGGTACGGCTACATAAACCTAAATGAGGGTACATTCCATTTGTGTGTAACAAGCTAAGATCGATCTAACGGTTGAAAGATATTTGCTTGGTTGAATCAGGTTTTTCATCTAACGGTGAATATTGAATTCTTTGTTACCAAGGTAACTTGGATTCCAAACCCTGATTTGAAAACTATATAAAGGAGAACTCTAGCAACTGGGAAAACTAATCCCCACACCTCCTGTGTGTTACTAGTTGCATAACTAGAGTCGATTCTCCTTTAACCTTAGGTTTCTTCTCGAGACCCCATAGGTCAACGACTTGAAGACTTCAATGGGATTGTGAAGCCAGACCCAACTATTATCTTTGTAGTTGCGTGATCTGATATTGTTATTTCTATCATGTTGAGTTCAATTGAAATAATTGGCCCGAGATTTTATATCTCCGATAGGCAAGATAGAAAAGTAATCACAAGCAAACTTCGTCTCATCGTTTGTGATTCCACAATAACTTGTTTCACTAGTCGATTAAGTTTATTGTGAGGTGATTGATAATACTAGGTTGTTCTTCGGGAATATAAGTCCGGTTTATCAATTGGTTCATGTTCACCTTGATTTATCAAAAGACGGAACAAAAACTCTTGGGTATTTCTGTTGGAGACAGATTTATTCAATCCTATAGACTTTTCTGTGTGAGACATATTTGTCAATCAAGTCTTCGACTTTGGGTCGTAGCAACTCTTAGTTGTGGGTGAGATCAGCTAAGGGAGTCAAGTGCGTAGTATCCTGCTGGGATCAGAGACGTAAGGAGCGCAACTGTACCTTGAATCAATGTGAGATTGATTAGGGTTCAACTACAGTCCAGTCCGAAGTTAATTGGTAATAGTCTAGTGTATGTAGCGGCTTAATACAGTGTGGTGTTCAATCTGGACTAGGTCCCGGGGTTTTTATGCATTTGCGGTTTCCTCGTTAACAAAATCTGGTGTCTGTGTTATTTCTTTTCCGCATTATATTTTGTTATATAATTAAAATATCACAGGTTGTGCGTTAAGATCAATCAATTAGAATATCCAACCTTTGGTTGTTGATTTACATTGATTGACACTTGAACATTGGTATTTGGTACCGTTCAAGTAACTCCTCTTATATTCAATCAGACTCACAGATTTCCATTTGCTGATTGCGGATTGAATTAAGAGTTAGAGATATTAAACTCTTTGATATACTTTAATCTAGATTGAGTCTGACTGTCTAGTTGATTCTCTAGAAAGTGTATTGGAGTAAGTCCTCTCAGATTGCCAAACGAATTATTGGGTGTGGTTGTTAGACGCCCGCATTTTCAGGTCTCAACAAGGAAAATCTGGTCGAGGCGGTCGAGGTGGAGGTAAAAAAGGTGGTCGTGGTCGAGGTGAAAAAGTTGGCAGTGCTGGAACAAGTGCTCGAGGTAGACGTGGTGAAGGTAAAAAGACTACAATTCAAAGTAGTAGTGGAATAGGTAAAAAAAACTAGAGTTGTAGATTAGGTTGTGGAACATGATAAAGAGGACGACGATTTGGATGAGTTTTTACGCTCGGATTCGGAGGAGGAATCTAGTGAATGACTATTTAATGACTTTTTAATATTTTATTTCATGGATTTTTTGTTTTCTAAGACTTTGTCTATTTACTATTTTCGTTGTTTGGTTATGGATTTGGACGGGTGAATTTTTATAACTTTGCATGTATGAATGAATGTTAGTCTTTCTATTTGTCTAATCTAAGATCAATGAGGAAAAAATCAACATTATTGAAAATTTTGGGCACTTTCATCTAGGTCGATGCTTCACATAACCTAGTCGTAAATGCATATAATTGTTGTCGAAAAAACTTGCACAAGTTTTCGGTTAGAAAATCCCGGACGTTACCCAACAAACGGTTGGGAAACCCATCCGAAATATGTTTATGGTTGCGGAATACCTAGCCGTATATTACTCTGATAAACCCAAAAGAAAATGACTCCTGGTTATGGGTAGATATCCAGGTCTTGTATCTGTGTTACGGTTTAAACTCCATACCGTAATTCTAACATAAAGTAACAACTCTGGTTTACGGCTTGGTCGACCTTTTTAGTTCCTGGCCGTAAGGGTAGAACGGTTATGAACAACATCCGTAATATGTTTACGATTGGGAAATACCTAGCCGTATATTACAATGATTAATTCTGACAAAAAGTAACAACTCTGGTTTACGGCTAAAATTACTAGCCGTAAATATGACACACCACAAAACCTATAGGTTTATACTTAATTACGGCTTGGTCGACCTAGCCATAAACACCTATAATTTCCTTTTGTACCACATCATATCAGCTAGTTTTTTTGAATTTTGAAAAATAGATTCGTTTGAAGACTGATCTATAGAAGGTTCTAGTTGTTCAACCACTTATTTAAGAACTCCACCTCCATATATATAACCACCCATTCCAAATAAAAATCACACCTTCGACATCAATAATCTCCACCAAAACCATACAAACTCAATGCAATGTACTCAAAGGATAAACCCAACTTTACTTTGGAAGAAGACTTATCTCTTTGCAAAATTTTTTTATTATGCTATCCAAAGAGGGGAGAAGAACGAAGGAAAGGTGGTTTACCAAGTCAATTGTGTTGGAGTAAGATTTTTGAAAATTTTTGTAGGGAAACTGGTAACACTAATAACCGTGATGGCATTGAATTGTATCTTTGATTTGCAGACATACGCAAAAAAAGTGAAAGAATATATGGCTTTACTTCGTATGTGCAAACAACTTCAACTTAGAGGTGAGACTGATGAAGAATTCGTATCTCAAGCTAAGAAGGAATGGAGAAAATGGAAAGGTTATAATTTCAACTTCGAAGCTCAATTCTCCATCATCGAAGACTTCTTGATACATCGAAAGGGATGTTATTAAAACCAACTTTGTAATGAAGATCTATTAAGTATGTAATGGGTTTTATTGTGGTATAATTAATGAAAGTATTACTACTTTTCAATCGTAGTATGTATTCATGATGAAGCTCAGAATTTCTCAACTTACATATTCATTTACAGACGGGAAAAGTTGCCTGACCCAGCCATAATATAGACTCAGGTGATTCTGGGCAAAATAATGGCCAAAAGTTCTCCACTTCCCATCTGTTATTCGTATTCACGACTGGGTCAGGCAACTTTTACCGGCTGGTTCGATACATTTCCCCGGCCGTAACAGGTAAAATATTCAGATTTTTCTCAGATTTTTCTTCTGATTTTTAACGGATTTGAATTTATAAAATTGTTGTTGGGAGTTGATTATAAGGTTATCCCGAGTTTTGTGCCGAAGGGTTTCATCATTTTTTTTTCAAAGTTTAAAAAAAAAAGACCAAAATCAAGGAAAATCAAGTTTTGATTTCCAAAAGATTAATCATTTGAGTAGTCTAATCCATTCACTAATACTGATTAGTTAGCTTAATCATTTTAATTAGCACTAATCAAATTGAGGGTAGATTAGGCATACATAAAATATCAGGATAAGGAATTCCATGGATTACTATTTCATGACCCTGTACAGCCCCAAAAAACCCAGCCGTTTAAAACCCAGATGATAGGATTCCAAATAAATGTAATGGAGAAGTTTTTTTTTTTTTTTTTTTTTTTTTTTTTTAAGCATGAAAAACAGGACAAAAACTTAAAGAGCTATTACACGTGGGTATTTTGTACCCACGGAGTCATTAAAAAGTGCTTGGCTAATAAAATGTGGGGTTGCCCGATCCCATACTGATGTTGATAAGTTTCCTGCCTGGCTTCCGTCTACTGCATAGTTTGCCAGACCATCTGTTGCCTGACTCCCTTCCCTATAATTGTGTTGTATAGTACAATGAGGAATTTGTCGCATTCTCTGTTTTATTTCGGTAATCATCTCTGCAACATACCACGGAGATTCAACCTCCTTTTTAATGAAGCGCATCAGATTTTCTGAATCTGTCTCAAAGATAACTTTTGGCCATTGTCTCTCCTTTGCTTTCCCTGTTGCTAGCAGAGTTGCCCACGTTTCAGCAATTAACACCGTAGTTATTCCTAAAGGCTGCGCGAGAGCCATCACAATTTTAGCAGTCGAATCCTTGCAGATAAAACCTGCTCCCGCCATTCCCGGATGTTCCCTAGCATCCCTATCTTTGTTGATCTTTATCCAATCCGGTTCCGGTCTGGTCCATCTTGCTAATATCGTTGTTGTTGCTCTGATATTTGTTGGGGGGGCTGTGGCTGGTGTGTGCCAGGGTAAAACCGGGGGTAAAAACTTTTTTGCCCATTCGAATTCATGTTGTTGTTGCAGGGTCTGTGCCAGGATGTTGTCTGGGTGTGTGTGGTGTTGTTTGAAAACTAAATCATTTCTGGACGTCCAAATGTTCCAGAAAATAAAACAGCAAGCTGAAGCATAAGGGGTATGTCTAGTGTCTTGTAGAATTTGGGTGATGGTTGTTTGATTATTTATGGTGATATGAGAGTTGAGGTTGGTTTGGTTTGTTAAGAAACAAGAGAATAGGGTGTTCCAGGAAGCTGTTGATATTGGGCAGTGAATAAGCATATGCTCCACTGTTTCTGGTTCAGCGTTGTACCGGGGACATTGGTTGGAATTTTTAATGTTGATATGGGGTAAAAAATAGAAAGTCGGAAGACCTTCATTTATAGCTTTCCACAAGAAAATCTGAATTTTTGGTGGATAAGGTAAGTTCCACAAGAATTTGGTGGGAGGGAGGGGGTTTTGGTGGTGATGGTTGTCTTCTTGTTGTATTAGACAATTGTACCCGGTGGCAGTAGTGTATTTTCTGGACTTTGAGTGGGGCCATATGATCTTATCTTGAGGCATGTGTAGAGGAAGGTGGATGTTTATGATGTTTTGGACAACATCAGGTGGGAGGTGATTCAGTTTTTCATGATTCCAGTTGTGGGCAGAGGGGTCAATGAGATCAGAAACTGATTGGATTGGGTAGCATTGGTCTGGGTTAAGGTTTTGATAGTAAGGTGTCCAATTTGCTTGGATAGGTGTTTCTAAACCGTTTTCGATTCGATGGAAAATGAGTTGTTGTAAAGTAGGTATGAGGGATGCCATTTGTTTCCATTGTGGGCTGTATGAGGATGGAATTGGAGTGTTTTCCTGTAAGATCGGTTGATTTTGCAGATATTTCTCATTATATAATCTGGATCAAATGGAATTAGGTTGGTCGTGTATGTTCCATATTCTTTTCATAAGTAAGGCTTTATTTTTATGACTACTTTTCCTTATGCCGAGATCTCCTTTTGCTATTGGTTTGTTTAGTTTGGTCCATCCTAATGGGTGGAGTTTTTTAACTGGAGAGTCATGGCCCCAGAAAAAATTCATAGCGATCCGATCTATCTGTTTGTGTATATGGGTGGGAAATAATTGTGTTTGCATAAGGTGGTTTGAGGTGAGTGTTAAGGAGGTTTTAATGAGTACTAACCTTCCTTCTTGAGTAAGGCATTTTGTCATCCATCCTTGAGATTTCCTCGCCAAACGTTGAAGCAGTGGATCGAAGATGTGACTAGAGTTTCTCCCGTGTTTAAAGTGAACTCCCAGGTAGATTTGGGGGGTTGACGATGATGGCATGTCAAAAAATTGTTGAATAGCGTCTAGCTGATGTTGTTGCAGTGTTGAATGGTGGACTATTGTTGATTTTGATGTGTTAATTTCCTGGCCCGCTGAAGAGCCGTAGATTTGAAGTAGTCTCTTGAGGTGAGCATTTCCTTCCTGGGTTGCCTTGTAAGTGATTAGGAGGTCGTCCACATACATTAGATGCAATATAGGCGGAGTTTTTTGAGAAATTTAGCCATTTCACAAGATTTTGGGCTTCCAAATTGCCCAGGTTTGTCGAAAGGATTTCTACACATATTATGAAAATATAGGAAGATAGAGGATCTCCCTGTCAAATGCCTCTCGTTGGGGTGATGTATCCATGGGGGGTACAACTGATGTTAATTGAATAGGTAACTGTAGTGATACATAGCATAATATAATCTACAAATATGGTTGGAAATCCCATTTTTGTGAATGCTTTTTTGATGAAGCCCCAGTCTAAGCTATCATAAGCTTTTTTGATATCTAGTTTAAGTGCTATTTTTGGATCTTTGGTAAGAGCGGAGGTTTTAATGTGATGGAATAGTTCTCCAACAATTGCTATGTTATCATGTATTGATCTTTGTGGGACGAAGGCGCACTGATATGGACTTATGATAAATGTGAGGAGAGGGCGTATGCGATTTACTAGGATCTTTGATATCACTTTGTATGCTACATTGCAAAGGCTGATTGGTATGAATTGGGATGGTTTTGATGGATGGTTTATCTTTGGTATGAGGGTTATGTTGGTATGATTCATGAGTGGGTGTATGTTTAGAGTGCTAAAAAAACTGCCTACCATGGCTATTAATTGATGGTGTGTGGTGTCCCAAAATACCTTGAAAAACTTACTAGTATACCCATCAGGTCCAGGAGCGCTTTCAGAGTTAATGGAGAACAGAGCTTGTTTGATTTCCGTTGTAGTTACCTATTCCGTTAGCTTGGTGCATTGTCTGGATGATAGTTTGGGTGTGATTTGTGCAAAGAGCTCCTCGTCTATTTTTGTGCTTTGGGCTGTGTATTGATTAGTAAAATGATCAATGATGATTCGAATTACCTGATCTTTATCGCTGACCAAGTTATTTTGTTGATCCTGTAATTGTTGTATGTCATTACAACTTCGGTGTATGGTAGCTTTTGTATGGAAGAATGTTGTATTGTTGTCTTCCGATTTAAGCTATTGGATTCTGGATCTTTGTTGCCAATATGTTGCATGACATTGTACCAAGGTTAAATGATGGGCTCGAAGCTGCTTTTCTTAGTTCAACCAATAGTCTAGTTCATCACCAGTTCGAATAACACATTGATGTTGTGCCATTTGAATTTGAGATGTTGATTTCTTGATTAGATTTGGAAGGTGTCCAAAGGTTTCCTTGTTCCAGTCCATAAGGATTTCACCAGTTGTAATTAGCTTTAGCTGAAGGTGTAGAGCCGGTTCTGAGTCATTTTCTTGAGTCCATGCTGTTTCGACTATCTGCTTGAGTTGTGGGTGAGTTAGCCAAAGATGCTCGAACTTGTAGTTTTTCTGCCCATGCCAGTCAATTGCTTTGGTGTGTAAAAGAATTGGAGCATGATCAGAAGTTATCCTCGGAAGATGAGTAACACCTACATGAGGATTGGATGTACGCCAATGTGGGGTAGCTATGGCTCGATCTAGTCTTTCCATGATCTTATCTTGTCCTTGCTGATTGTTTGTCCATGTGTATGGATCCCCGCGGAATCCTAAGTCCATAAAGCCCATTTGATCTATCATCGTGAGGAAAGGTTGTTTCTGTGCATATGTTACTTGTCTTCCCCCCCTTTTTTTTTTCCTGATTGGTTCATCACTTCGTTAAAGTCGCCTAATAATACCCATGACGTTACATTATTGATTTCAGGTAAGATTGTGGGAAAATCCTGCCAAAAGTCTTGCCTTGCGTCTGGGTGTGGTGGGTCGTATATACCGGTACAAATCCATAGTTGACATGGAGCTGGTGGTATGAGGATGACGTGGATGTAGCTTTGGGATTGAAGCAGTAATCGAACATTTAGATTGTTCATCCACATAAAGCATAACCCCCCTCTCCTGCCAATCTTGGGAACGGTTGTGTGATTTTGGAATTGAAGGGTTTGGGCAAGTCCAGACATGCGAGTTGCATCGGCTAGAGTTTCCGATAAGAATAGAATGTTGGGTTTATGAAGGGAAATTAACCCTTTTAAGTGTTCTATGGTTGGTGGGTTGTTAATTCCTTGACAATTCCAGGCTAGGATGCTCATTTTGTTGGTCCGATAAAAATCAGTGAGGGGTATATGAATATTGGCCAGGAGATGGGATTGAAGGAAGTGAGTATAAAGTTGGGTGTGGGTGTACAAGTATGCAAGAAAAACCGAATTATAGACTCGAGATGAGCGGAAGCAGTCAGTACAGAAAACCACAATCTAAAAGCTAAGAAGCAGTCAAAGGTTTAAAGAAAAATCAAATCAACTACAGGTACAATGCAGATTATTAGAGATTTAAGTTCACCTAGACAGTCAAGACTAAATCCAGAAATAAAACCATCAAACTAGTTACTAATAGAATATATAAGATTATATTAGGAGAATAACAAAAACACCCTGCTGATAGAGAAAACCTCCCCTAGAAGCACACACTAGTATTGCACGGACTATAAGTAAAATGACTAAAACAAAAGCACTCTGCTGAGAGAGAGAAAGCTTAACTAGAAACGCACACCAAAAGTGTTAGGACAAATGCATAAACTGTAGGGGAAAATGAGCTAAAATCTAGTAACTTAGAGTGCCAACAACCTCAAACATAGACAGAGTTAGTAAAACTTGGAATAACCTAATTAAAAAAAAGCTATTCACCGGCCTTAAGATGAGTCATATCAGTTCATAGTTGGTTGTGGTATTCATATCATAGAGAACTGGTGGCTGAATAATATAGTTGTCGCTGGTAGTGTTCTGGGTAGCTGAACAAGTCTCCTTGTCTGAAAAATCTGCTGCTTTAATTTTGAGTCTCCTCGGGTAAGCGTATTTATGTAATCTTCAACAGAGTAAAAACCTTGAGAGCTGCATCTGGATGAGATTCCAAATTCTAACCTTAAGAGCTGCAATGGAGAAGCTAATGTATACCTAGGTTGCATTCTTTTAGCAAGTAAAATTCTTACACAAACCTTCTTAAACCGATACGGAAGATAATTGAAATTATATCGGTGTAGCCATATTTTTTAATATGATCAGGATCACCACTTAGAAACCTCTCTGGTAGAAACTTTAACGGAACATCCAAATAGAAATATTTTTCTTTTTTCTAGCTTCATTATTATGTTTTTTTTAAAAAAAAAAACTTTAATCGGATTTAACTAACAGTTAAGATAATTATATGGAAGTTTTAGTCGGTAACCGAGCAACAAGCTGGGCACCAACCCCTTTTTGAATTACAACACCCAATCTGTGAAAAATAAATCTATCTAACCCGCTACCAGCGTCATTACTAAGCATACAATTTTTAAGACGCTTGAAAAAACAAACAAAATCATCACTAAGCTCCCCTAAAGTAGTAAAAGCCAACACCCCCAATCCCAGACCATGAGAATCACACTCCTTCAAGTATTTATTACGCTTTAATTAATTTATTTGGAACATTCACTGTTCCCAACCCTCGGTAAGGGCGAGCCGATAAGGGCGAGCCGCATCAGCTAAGACACACACTTGAAAACATAAAGAACTGGGAAGGTTAGAAAAGTGGTCAGCTTGACAGATTTACTTTTCGGTTCTGCATTAAACATGTAGGAGTGGAAAATCCTACCTCTACATCCAAAGGTAACTAACACATACGCAAAGAAACGAGACAAACAAGAGAGGCAATAGAACACAAGGTGTACGTGGTTCGGCATGATTACCTACGTCCACGGGAGTATAAAGAAAATCTTATTACTCGATTCAAGATTACAAGACGGATTTATCTCTCTCAATGCCTTTAGTATGCTCTCTTTCCTCCCTTCTTGCTTAAGTTCTTTCTCTCTACATGGTCTCTATTTATAGTTACAAGTGATGATACATCCAGTACTACGGTGTTAGGCTTGGTGTAGCTTCCTCGATGTTCCTCTCGAGCGATCAGTCGATGCCCCAGCCGATTGTTCTTATATGTTCGAGTCGCTACGCCGAGCCGAATGATGCCTGCTTCTGCCATCTCGTCACTCGATGTCGCCCGTTCGATGGGAATAACCGATGTCGCCCTTGGGATCCTTGGCCGAGCCTTCCCTGACCGAGTTCTTCTTATCTCTTCACCAACTCTGTCAGCGCATTTATGGCTCCAGTGCCCGATGTCCATCGCATCACAGCTTTTCCCCTTTTTCTTCGACTTTCGGCTCCTCTTTCCTCACGCCCAGATTTGGAGAGGCGATCCGTCTCTCTAGATGCATGCTTGCTGCAGTACGCCATGGCTTAGGATCAATCCACCTGTCCCTGTGGATTATTTACACCTACATTTATGCCCCTTCTTTCACTCGTGTAGTCAACACGTGGGGAAGAATAACCGCCTCGTCTTCCCACGTCCCTCGGCCATGCCGGTTTTCCACGCATCTTTGTTCCCCACTCGCTTCAGTTACTCCAACCGGTTCACCTTCTCTGCCGGTTACCACGGGAGGGGTTTATAAATCCAGCGCTCGAACCTAGTTTCCCTCTTATTTCTTTCTCTGCAACTTTACCCCCTTTTTTCCATCTTCTCTGCGTCTTCATTCTTTTCCCTCCATCTCCTCTGCATCTTCATCTTTCCTCCACCCTCTTTTCGCTGTTGCTGGCTAATTCCTCAACAAACTTCTTCCCTTCCTTCTCCGTTATCCGTCGTCTTCTCCGTTTCCGTCGCCGCTGCAATCTCCGGTTCCGGTCGTGTTTTCGCTTCTTCTGCCGTATTTCTCATCAGTTTGCATGGCCTCTTCAACTCCTCAAATGACGGAAAGAAGGTGTGTGAGTTATGTGTTTTCCGATGACGACTCGCGTACGCTTGATTCTCTGTTCGTCGTGAGAGAGCCCTCCAAGTATGATTATCGTGCTCTAGATTCTATCTTTCCCGATAACCCGTCTTCGTTTTCTTGTAGGGTCGACAAGAGGACTGCTAGGGACTTAACGGATGAGCAATATGTCCAACAACCGAAAGATGAGTTCGGTCTCCACGGGTATGACGTCGAGCTCTTGTCGAGCCGGAGGGGCGTTACGAGGAAGGAGGATGTTCTGAGATTTCCCCATTCGGCTGAGGCGACCGTAGTCACCAGGGGCCAGCTAGAGCTCGGGCTGCGTTTCCCCCTATATGATCCTAGTCGCCCATTCCTGTACGAGGCTCTCTCCAAGATTCGTCCGTGCCGTGCCTTGGCCCAAAGGGAACTGTAACACTTTCCGCATCCCGTCCGAGTGGGAGAGGCGTAGTCGAGGCGAGTGTGCTCCTACCGCCCGGTCTACCTTCAATCCTTCTCGGCGAGTGATTATACCCCGCCCGCCTTCGCCGATAATTATAGGAGCGGGACCACCACAAATGGCGATCTCGCCGGGTTTGCTGCCAGTCCTCACCGTCATAAGACTCTTCCCGAGGGAGTTAGGAGGCTTCTTTTGGATGAAGACCCCGAGGGAAAGAGTTCCAACAAGCACGCCCGTCATACCAATGACACGGCTTGGGACCGGGTTCCACTGGTTATTTCTGGCCCTCTTTTGAGTGGCAAGCTCCCTCCTCCGGCCGAATTTTATCCTTTCTGGGTAGTCAACGTTGATCGGGTTGGTACATTTCTCTGTCTCTCTAGTTTGGTTGATCGGCTCGAGACTTACGGGGTAGTATTTTGTTTTGGTGGTGTTTTTCGGACTAAGTCCCGTGGTACTCCTTCCGAGGTTTCCGTTCATCGGAAGAGGGACGAGATGGGCGAGCCGAGGAGGATACATGGAAGGTAACAAATATACTTATTGTTTTTTATTTAACGTACATGTACGTGCCCCTATTTGTTGCCTTGCATGGATCTGACGTCGGGCGATACCACGTAAGTTGAAGGTTGACAAGGCCGCCGGTACCTCGGCGAAGGATGGTGAGGATCCCGATGATCGACTACCCTTGTCACATTTCCTGGGGAGGTCGCCTCTTAAATCGTCTGATGATTCATCTGCCTTTGTAGGTGGGAAGTCTAAGGGTAGGGGTAAAGAACCTAAGGAGGATGTGCCTGCCCCGGAGAAGGATGTGCCCCGGGAAGTGACCGGTGAAGGGATTGTGCTTGCCGATGGCACTGTGTATGTTGTTTCTGATGGTGATGATGAAGAAGACCTTTTTGACGACGAGGACGATGCTCTTGATAAGGAGGGGGAATTGGGTCAAGCGGGGAAATCGGGTGGTGGTGGGGGCGATTTGTTGGACCGTGATGTGGAGAATGTCGATGGTCAATCGCTGAAGACTTTCCCTACCGTGGTTCCTAATCCCGAAGCAAGACCTCCTTCACTATTTCGGGCCCTATGTGAAACTCGCTTGGGGCACTCATCTCTCCCGATTTCGCCTCTTTGTCCGATGAAGAGAAGGTCAATGCCGTCGCATTGTATGAGGCCGGCCTGAAAAGTACCTTCGACCTCCTGGTGAGTTGAGCTGTTCGGGCGTTGCATTTACGTACTTGTTTAGGGCTGACTATGTTGGTATTGTTTTTAGGATGTCAACCGCGCTATTGAGCGCTGCCATCCAACGCCGGGAGGCTCTCGAAAGGGAAAATCTTCGCCTTTTGTTGCAGCAGGAGCGCGAACGGTCTCGAGGGTTGGAGAGGGAGTTGGCCAAAACCCAAGGTATTCGTTTTTCTTGCAACTAGTTATGATTGATCTTGTAGTGCCAATATCCTGAGCTTAGTATTCCCTGCTTAGCCGAATCCTCTATTGCGGAGGCCGAAGCCGCCACAAGGTATCGTCTGTTGAAGAGGGAAGCGAACATAGAACGGGATCACGTTTCAACTTACAATGAGAGAATAGTCAATAAGGATGCCAAAATTGATCGTCTAAAACCGATATTGAAGATCTTCAATCCAAACTTTATCGGTACGAGACGTTTGAGTATGTTCCCGAGGAAATAGATAACTTAAGGGAAGACTTAGCTCACTTCCAGGGTATAGCGGCCGAGAAAACATTATTAGCTGATAACTTAGAGGATCAATGTGGTCGGCTAAGACTGCAGGTTCGGGATCTGCATGCAGATCGCCTCCGGATCTTGGGGGAGAGAGACACTACCGAGAAGCGTAGCCGAGAGGCTCATGAGAAGCTTAAGGAGTTCGAAAAGGTTTCTGGTGAGTTGGATTGGGTGCGTGCTCAATTGTCGGGTTTGCAGGCTGCCCACTCTCGTCAGAGGGAGGAATGGAGTGATCACAAGAAGTATTGCCCCACCAATGAGTTTAATGAACAGCGATACTTAGAAATTTCTTCGAAGGTGTCCGCCCTCGAGTGTAGCCTGACTGAGTCCGAAGAGTCGATTAGAATTATTGCCCCTTTGTTAGAAGGTGGTATGCATTGTGTCGTGCTTTTCATGTTGTTATTTTGTTGCTGTTGTTGAGTGACTGACCGTTCTCGTTGTCTTGGCAGCCGAGCAGAAGAAGGTGGCCTCGTTGGAGGAGGAGAACATTCGTTTGAAGGGGAAGGAGGCTCATCTGCTCGATCAAGTGGCCACCTTGAAGCGGCGTCGGAGCAACTAGCGCGGATCTTGCTTTGAGAAAGCGAAGTTCGGTGAGGAGCTCTGCCTTGCGTGTCAAAGGCGGTGTGAAGGCGGTGCTTGATAAGAAGCGAGCCAATGCTTTGCGCCAAGAAGGCTGTCCCGGGTTCTACTTCCTCCAAAGAGTGATCCTGTCTTTTGTAGCGCTGCGTCGTTGTCTTGCCCTTTTCCTCGGGTTGTAATTCGTTTGAACACTTTGGTAACTTCTTGCATAACTTGTTATGGGGTGCTTTGCGTCCGCGGTTTATTTGTTCATTCTTGCTACGATGTTGTTACACTACTGACGTTATTATTCTTATTTATGTTGGGTTGCCCGTATGTGGCTTTCTTGTCGTAGCCTCGTTATTGTCCTTTCTTATGCCTGCATAGATAGACAGGTTAGTCACAAATGCCGTTTCGCGAACACACTCAACAAGGAGGGTCATCGGGCCCGATGCCATGTCCCGACCGAGGCATCTCATCACCGTCTTTCGAGATCTGGTGGAAGGGGAGTTGGTCTTGCCTAGTTTCTATGGGATCGATACCCCAAGAAGTTATCGATTAATCTTCTTGGGCAAGTGATTCGGCCACTTGCGAGGAGAGCAATGTTGTTCGCTTCGATCGTCGAGTACTCATGCCTCGACAATCGGCCACCGGTTTCCAACCACCAGGGCCCCGAACTACCTCGGCACTTGCACAATGCCATCGCCCCGAGTTCGAATAGTCCGTGTTAGTGTAAGTCGCCCCAAGACTTGCACAATGCCATCGCCCGGTTCGAAACGACCATTCGTACGCACTTGTCATATTTCCAACCCCACGCGGCTTTTCACGGAAATAAATGACAAGATATCTTACCCGATCTCACGGATGGTAGATCTTTAGTCGTGTCGCGTTCCACTCGCCGTGGCTCTAAGTTTTCCGTCCGCTTCAATATCTTGTATGCCCCTTCTCCAGCTTTCTCAACTATCGTGTAGGGTCCTCCCCACCGTGGTGCAAGTTTACCGCCCTTCTTGTCACGCTCATAGGCCGGGTAGGAGCTTTAGTACCACCTGCCCCGGTTGGAATTCTCTTGGTCGGACCCGTTTGTTGTATTCCCGTTGGATTCTTCGTTGGTAATTTTCCATCTTTTGTAGGGCCATTTCTCTCGTTTCTTCCAAATCGTCAAGTTTAGCCAAGATAAGGTCCGCCGAGATGTTTCGCCTCCACGCTTCGGTCCTTGTGGTAGGTATCATTGCCTCCGTAGGTAAGATGGCTTCGGTCCCGTATGTTAGCATGAAGGGTGACAGTCCCGTTGCTTCCCTGCGAGTTGTCCTATATGCCCACAAGACATTGTAGAGTTCTTCACACCATTCCCCATATTCTCCATCGAGTTTCTTCTTCATGTTATCGGCGATGGTCTTGTTTGTGATCTCGGCCTGTCCGTTGCTTTGGGGGTATAGAGGCGTGGACTTGCTCTTTCGGATGTTGTACGTGTTAAATAGCATGTCGATGTTTTTGCCTTGCAGTTGTTTCCCGTTGTCAGAGACGATTGCTGCCGGGACCCCAAAGCGGCATATGATGTGTTCCCAGATGAACCGAAAAACATCCTTATCCCGTATGTGCCTTAGCGGAGCGGCCTCAACCCACTTGGTGAAATAATCGGTGGCCACAATTAAATACTTCCTTTGTCCCGATCCGACGTGTAGTGGTCCCACGATATCGATTCCCCATTTAGCAAAGGGCTAGGGGCTGATGACGGAGTTTAATGTTACAAATGGCGCATGTATCTTCTTCCCGAATTTCGACACTCGTCGCAAACGGTGGCCATGTGCTTCGCGTCCTCGTTCATGTACGGCCGTAAGTATCCCATGGTTTTAGCTCGTGCCGCTAGGGTCGCGCCCGAGCTGTGGTTTCCTGCAGCCCCATAATGTAATTCGTTAAGGATCATCTTCCCCTCTTCCTTACTTAGGCATTTTAGCAATGGTCCTAGGTATGATTTTCGGTATAGGGTGCCATCCCTGAGTTCGTACGCGGCGGCTTTGCTCTTGATCTTGTTGATCTCGAGGCCTCCCCTTGGGCAACCTCCCGTTTCGAGGTATTCATGAATTGGCTTTCTCAATCATCGGCCCGGTATTGATCGGTAGTGGTTGTCGCGACTTGTGCGCCGATATCCACGTTCTCGGGTACTGAGGGCATTAGGATTCTCATGATTCGGATACCCTCGATGCTTGAGTCAGTCAACATGGAAGCGATATATGCCAGGGGCATCCGAGTGCCGATTGTCTTTTCTCGCAGATGTGTCGGAATTTGATGCTTGGTATTTGCTCGATGTAGATTGGGCGAGCTCCCCGTACTTTTGCAAAGAAAGGGTCATGTATGGCATATTGCTTAGTGATTTGCCGCACAACTAGCTGGGAGTCGCTTGTCGATCATACTTCCCGGATGCCCATCTCCACAATCAAGCGCAGGGGCATGTATTATCGCTTTCTTCACTCCGTGACATTGTTGGTTGCTTTGAACTCAAGCCTAAAAGAGTGGACCATTTTCTTGCCCTTTGGTGTCGTGAAGACCAGTCCCTAAACCCGATCCGTCTTTATTGGATGACCGTCTACAAAGACTTCCCATCGTGTTGGGCTGCAGTCTCGAGTAAATCGGGTGAGTCCTCTCGGTCTTCCTCCATCCCGGGATGTCTTCTACCTCGTCCTCGTCGGCGAGAGGGAAGTCTCGCCAAAAAATCAGCCACTGCCTGCGCTTTCACCGCTGTCCTCATTTCATAAAAGATATCGAATTGCTTTATCTGTGCACTCCATTTGGAGATCCGTCCCGACCTGGCCGCGTTGTCGAGTACCGACTCTATAGAGGATTTGGTGAGCACTCGGATCTTGTGAGTTTGGAAGTATGTCCGAAGCTTTTGGGTCGCGAATACTAACGCTAGTATGAGTTGTTCGATTCTGGTGTAATTCTTTTCCGCCGGGTTCATGGTTTTGCTTATGAAATATACCGGTTTTTCCTCCGCTCCCTCGTTCTTGACCAACACGGCGCTGATGGCATGACTGGTTGCCCCGAGATACAGTGTTAGTATGTCTTCGGGCTCGGGTCTTTGTAATACCGGTAGGCTCGCCAGATGTTGCTTGATCTTCTGGAATGCTTCCTCACACTCCTCGGTCCATTTAAACTTCTCTCCCTTCCTTAACGTCCCGAAGAAATTCTTGCACTTGTCTGACGATCGAGAGATGAATCGTCCTAGAGCCGCCAAGTTTCCGTTCGGCTAGTTGCACGTCCTTAATCATTGCATGTGCGAAGGCATTTACTCATATCGCTTTGATTTTATCTCGGATCTCGCTTTCGATCCCCTTATCCGTGATTATGTATCCTAGGAACTTGCTCGAGGTGACCCAAAAAGGTGCACTTGGACGGATTTGCCCTCATCTTGTACCTCCTCATGGTCTGGAAGATGTCTCTGAGGTCGTCGATGTGGGTATTGGCTACCTTACTCTTGACTAGCATATCGTCCACGTATACTTCGATGGTGTCGTGTATTTTGTCTTCAAACATGTCCTCCACTAGCCTCTCGATATGTGGCGCCCGTTTCTCGGCCGAATGGCATTTTGGTGTAACAACACAAATCCTCTTGGCGTGAAAAGGATGTATGCTCCTGGTCTTCGGGGGCCGGGGGATTTGGTTATATCCCGAGTACCCGTCCATGAGTGTTATCGCCTTATACCCGACAATGGATTCCACCACCGGTCGATCTTTGGGGAGAGGGAAGCTGTCCTTTGGGCATGCCTTATTCAGCCATTTCGTAGTCGACGCAAATTCGACGCCCCAGTTTCTCTTGGGACTATCACCATATTAGATATCCATTGCGGATATTGGGCCTTTCGAATGATTCATGCTGCGTACAGTTTCTTCAACTCTGCCTCTACCGCTGGTTGTAGTTCGGGTGCGATTCTTCTCATCTTCTGTCTAATCGGCTTAAACTTGGGGTCTATCCGCAGATGGTGTGAGCAAACCTCTGGGTCGATTCCTTCCATGTCGTGCATTTGCCAAGCGAATACATCCATGTGTTCCTTCGGGAGGGTTATCACCATGACTTGGGGACTGCTTCGTTCGTTAAGCGCGACCCTATCCTCACCAATCTCGGCTCCTCCTGCGGTGCCCATTGACTTGCCGGGTTGGTTCTAGGGCCGAGAAGTTTTGCTTTGGCTCGCCGACGGTTGTCGGCTCCCGTGATTGCTATAAGACTTCTCTCGCCTCGCTTCGTAGGTGGCGATGGCTTGTGACATCACCTTTTCCAATTCCTCTCCCGCCCATTTCCTTAGACTTCTTCTTTTCTTGGCGTTTCCTCGACCGCCTTTCCTCATTCTGTTGGATGTCTATCTCGCACACATTGTCTCGCCGCTCGGGGTCGCCTAAGACCTCTACTACTCCGCGGTAAGAAGGGAAGCGCAGTTTACGGTGGTGGCCGAGGGGACTCCCTTGATCCCGCAATCCAAGGTCGTCCGAGGATCGCCTCATATGGGGATGCGACATCGACTACGCAGAAGGTGGTCAATGTGTCAAGGAATCCTTCCCGTCCGAGACTCGAGAGTGACTTCTCCCTTTGGCACCGTCACCGCACCGTTGAAGCCGTAAATTCGATAAGTCGATGGGATCGGGATGTCATCGGACAATTCCATCCTCTTGAAAGTGTCGTAGAACAAAACTTCGATCAACTACCATTGTCCATTAATATTCGGCGGACGCCCCATTCCTCAATCATCAGGGTTATTACTAAGGGATCTCCATGCGCTTGTCCGTTCAATGGGACATCTTTCGCCGAAAACGTAATTGGTTGCATCATCCACGGCTCCATAGGGAGGGTTTTGGCCACGCTAAAGATTTCTCTGCCCGATCTGTCCCTCTTGTGTATTCTCGAGGTGATACCAGTCCCTAAATCGTATCCTTGTGTTCTTGAGTGTGATATGGTGTTACAGAACCGAGCGCCGCGATTGATTCTTATTTGATGTCTCGGGACCTCGGGCCGGGCCGGTGTCGATGGTGTTTTGACGAAATGCCGTAGGTACCCATCGCGGATCGGTGTCTTTGGACGATATCCTTCACTTCTCTACAATCGTTGGTTGAGTGGCCGCGAATCGATGATAATGGCGAACTCCGGGTGGTTCCTCGTCCCGTCGAATTGGATTCCCGAGTCTTGGGGTAACGGATGTCATTCCTCTTTTCCACTTCCTTGAACACTTCTTCCAAGGGCGCATTGAGCGGGGTGTATGATCTTGGTTCGTGGCGAGGCTTCTTTCCCCTCTCGACCCAGACTTTCTTGTTTTCACCCTGGGGCTGGGCACCGGGCCGTTTCTCGGATCGTTTCGTGGCTTCTCACTGGGCAGCCTCTTTCCGTGGTGCTCGCCTCTTGTATTCCCCATCTTGCGCTCCTTCTTGGATCTCCTCCAAGGCGATATAGTGCTCCCCGCATCTTCCGGATCTCCCTTAGCGTCTTGGGCTTTTCTGTGTACATCGCCACCCAGATGGGGTCCGATTTTCTTAGCGAGTTCTCGAAGCCGACTATCTGTTGGTCGACCAAGTGCCTTCCCTATATCCGTGCATAACTTCCTCCATCTATCCGTTAAGGAACGCAGCGGTTCCCTCGCCCTCCGTGCCGGGGTAAATAACTTGTCGACTCGGGCCGAGCTGTCTTTGTTATGCATGTACGTCTCAAGGAAGGTTTCCACCAGAGCCGCATAGCTCCCAACGGATTTATCGGGCAGGGTGTAGAACCAACTCTTCGCTTCTCCTTCTAGACTAGCAGGGAAGAATTTGCACATGACCACATCGTGATTTTTCCATTGTAGCAAAGACATGCCGTACATCTTGATGTGTTCTCCCGCATCGCCCGTGCCGTCGAACCTAGATGGGAAGATTGGCAACGTGCACTTTGGTGGAAATGGTGTTCGGTCCAGCTCCCTAGTAAATGGTGTCTTCTGAGCTTCATTGATTACTTCTGCTAACTTGTCATCCTCGTTGTCTCCAGTGAGTTTCTTTATTATCCGCTCGAGTCGTTCGATCTTTTGCACAGTGGATGCGTCCGTACTCTCATTGGTTGCTTCCTCGTCGGCCGAAGAATCCCCGGACGGCCCATATCCTTCTCTTGGTCGATTAGGATCGGGTACTCGTCCTCGGCTCGGTGAGGGGGGTGGGTCGTCCCTTGGCGGAGTGTGGTTGCTAGAGGCGCCTCGGCTTGATGATCCCCTCGATCCCGTCCTCCTATTTCGGAGCTGGTGATTCTCGTATTCTAGCGCCAAGTTTCTCCTCTGCAATTCTCTCATCAGGTCCTCTTGTCTTCTTTGGTCTGGCCGGATGGCGAGTAACATCGGTCGGTGCTCTCGTGACTTGAGTGACCGTTCACTTGGTGTCCCGTTGTGTTAGGAGGTGCGGTTGGGGGTCTCGGGGTGAGAGCGATCGGAGGGACGATCGGGGCCGTTGGGTGATCGATCGCTACTTCGGGGAATAGCCGCCGGAGGGCGGTTAGCCGTTCATCGGGGGACGTCTCGATTAGGGTTCCCTCCGCCAAGTGTACTTTGCTCGAGTCTTTCAGCCTCTCGTTCCAAATCTCTTTGGTGTTCCGTAGGCTGTCTTTCTCTTCTTCGTTCTTCGTGTATCGTTTGGACTTCCTCCTCCTCCTCCGTATCCGATGCAGTCCTCCCGTCTTCCATGCTGCTCTCGTTCCTCGGTCCCATCTGACTCGGGTTAATCCTCAACCTCCCAGGTGGGGGGTCGTCATCTCGGCCCAGATCGACTTCCTCGTCGACCGTAGTCATGCCTTTGATCAACGCCGAGTCTCGCCTCGGTCGTCGGTCGACGATCTCCTTCTTGGAGTCCGTAAGTCCTTCTTGCCCGGGTCCCGCCGCGACTGCTTCTCGGGATCCTGCTCGTCCCGGAGGTACTTGCCATTGCCTTTGCTATCGTCCTCGTTCCTCGGCTCGCCCGTCCGTTCGTTCCTACGCCGCAAAGTAAACGATGCACTTACTTGAATCGCTTTAAAAAGGTTAAGGGTGGAGTACAAAGTTCGGTGCAGAGTGAAAAAGACTTTTTATAGTACGATTTCCTTTACGCTAGTGTGTTGGTCTCAGCAGTCAAATCGTTTTTTGCCGCAAAAGGACAAATTTTGAAAAGCTGTCTTGACACATCGCTTTCGGTACTCTTCCTAAGCATTAATCGTTATTTGTCCTAACATTCCCAGCGCCAGAAATCATTAATCATTCGTGCGTTGAATCAGAAGATTTCTTTCACGGCGGTGATGGATGGTAACGACGACCCTTAACGACCGTCGTGTTGATGACCGCCAGATTCCTATAATTCTTCACTGATGCCGTGAGACTTTCAGCGTAGGATTATGGTGAGACTCAGGCCGTTCACCCTAATCCCGCCGGCCATGGTTTCCAAGATCTAGACTCAACGATTCTGAGCTAGCCCTGTTTCCACCATTATCACGCTTCGTTTACCTTGCTAAAATAAAGACAGTGTGAAATGGAGATAGATGCAACAAAGATCTCTCGCCTGAGATAGTCCCAAAGAACCTACGCGTTGCATTTGTTAGAGTTTTTCGCTTAGCATCAACTATCCTCACTAGCGTCGATAGGAGTCATGTGAATCTCTCTTGCAAGGGGTTTGAAGCCGCAGATCATAATCATCGAGATGGGATCCCCTTCTAGCTTCTACCCACATCGAAAGATGCTATTTAGGGAGCTCACGGGTCATCTGATGACTCTCTGAGGTGTTTCAAACAGACACATAAAACGACTTTATTTAAGCGGAAAACTTGTTTTGCTTGAAAAATGGAGACTTCCGGTTTAAAACACAAAACGACCTCATATCAGCTCGACACGAAGATAACAAAACGAAGATAACTAGTAAAAAAGCAAGGCTAACTTTATCAATCTCGACAAGATGTTGCTACGTAGGCGAAGATACCAAAGCAAGAACACAAAGTTAACCTCTATCAATTCAACGAGACATTACTAAAAGAAAACAGAGATAGCAGACGAAAGGGTTTTCTCCTTTAGCGTCAACCAGCACACCAGGTGGCTTAGGAGCTCGTAGTTTCCCCTTTTAGCGTCCGATTTCAAGGTATCCGGAGATGTTATACGTTCCCCTTAGTCGGCGCCAGAATGTAGGAGTGGAAAATCCTACCTCTACATCCAAAGGTAACTAACACATACGCAAAGAAACGAGACAAACAAGAGAGGCAATAGAACACAAGGTGTACGTGGTTCGGCATGATTACCTACGTCCACGGGAGTATAAAGAAAATCTTATTACTCGATTCAAGATTACAAGACGGATTTATCTCTCTCAATGCCTTTAGTATGCTCTCTTTCCTCCCTTCTTGCTTAAGTTCTTTCTCTCTACATGGTCTCTATTTATAGTTACAAGTGATGATACATCCAGTACTACGGTGTTAGGCTTGGTGTAGCTTCCTCGATGTTCCTCTCGAGCGATCAGTCGATGCCCCAGCCGATTGTTCTTATATGTTCGAGTCGCTACGCCGAGCCGAATGAAGCCTGCTTCTGCCATCTCGTCACTCGATGTCGCCCGTTCGATGGGAATAACCGATGTCGCCCTTGGGATCCTTGGCCGAGCCTTCCCTGACCGAGTTCTTCTTATCTCTTCACCAACTCTGTCCCAACAAGATTTATGGCTCCAAAGTGCCCGATGTCCATCGCATCACGGCTTTTCCCCTTTTTCTTCGACTTTCGGCTCCTCTTTCCTCACGCCCAGATTTGGAGAGGCGATCCGGTACTCTAGATGCATGCTTGCTCTGGTACGCCATGGCTTAGGATCGATCCACCTGTCCCTGTGGATTATTTACACCTACAAAACAATTTCTTTTTTCTTGCCAGTAACAAGGCCCTTCATCTTGGTCATGGACCTAATTTGTGTTTCAAGATCCTCCCTCCCCATGAGCTCCATAAGAAACTGTAGAATGTCCTTGCTTTCTGCTTCTGGTTGCACCAAACGATATCCAAATGAAGACGGTTAACACCAAAAATACATTTTGCAAATTGGACTTTCTTCAAGATCTTGAGTTGGCAAAATTCTATCAATAAGTATTACTGGTTAACTTTTAATATTATATCCAGTGCCAAGTTTCCTCTGACATATCTATCTCTTATTAAATAGCTCAACTGTGCAACTTGTCTTTGTTTTTCCCCGGCGGCTTATTAAAATGTTAATACTAATAACCCAAATAAAACCAGTTCTCAGATATGTTCAGAATAACACAAGAAACCATTTCCTAGATTCAATTACCTAAAATAGGCATCACAAGCAACCTAAATCATCTTCAGTTAGTTGCAAACATAGTGTCAGATACTTGATGATTTCTACAGTTTCTAGTTGGTCAGGGTGGAAGGATATTGTTAGCAGCAATGGAGTAGTCGTCTCTGTGGCGGTTACCGTGGTGGCAATCTCTTGGTCTATAATTAGCAGGAGGAGGAACTGCGGGAAGTTGTTGCCGGGACCTCGAGGGTTCCCCTTGATTGGAAACCTCCTATCTCTGGAACCTGATCTCCATTTTTATTTTACAAAATTAGCTAAAGTTTATGGTCCAATTTACAAACTTCAATGGGGTATGAAGTGTTGTGTTGTACTGAATTCTCCAGCTCTGGCAAAGGAAGGCCTCAGAGACCAAGATGCAAAATTTGCCGATCGCGACGGACCGGTCGTGGGGATGGTTTTATCCTATGGTGGTATTGACATGGTATGGAGTGCTAGTGACGCTGAATGGCGAAAACTTCGAAAAATTTGTGCCCATGAGCTGATGAGTAACACAAATCTTGATTCTTGTTACAGTCTTCGCAGAAATGAGGTTCGAAAGATGGTGAAAGATTTGTACAGTCAAATTGAAACTCCGGTTGACGTCTATGGAGCAGTGTTTACGACGAATCTTAATGTGATAATGAGTATTCTATGGGGTGGCACACTGGTAGGGGATGAGAAGACAAGTGTTAATGTCGAATTCAGGCAACTATTTCATGAGATTGTTGAGCTGAGTGCTCAGCCTAATGTTTCAGATTTTTTCCCGTTTCTTGAATGGTTTGACATACAAGGCATTGGCAACAAAGCAAAGGCGCTATTAGAATGGATGGACCGCATCTTTGCTTCGATAATCGATCAGCATATGAAATTGGAAAGGACCCAAGAAGTGCACAGAGAAAGCAAGGACTTTCTGCAATTTCTTTTGGAGCTCATGGAGAAACAGGATCCTAAAACACAAATTACCATGACCCAGATGAAGGCATTATTCATGGTATTGCTTCTTCCTCTTTCACCATTTCGCTTACTTCACATTTTTTTGACTATAAACATAATACGGCATAGCCCTGCATGATTACTAGAAACTTGTTTAGCGTTCCGTTATCGAATGCCTGTACATAGTGGATTGCATCATATCTTGTGAAGAAATTTTAAATGATTCTTGGTTTGGGGTCAATTAGTCTTTGATATTGAAATGCCAATTTTGTTACTGCACCTTGATGTGAGAATCCCTTTAGCTTGCCAGGAGCAAGTTTTGGTTACTGTTGGCTGTTGCTCAAGTTATTTACCTTTGATGTTTGCGTATACAGGATATTGCCGTAGGTGGAACAGACACAACATCAACAACAGTAGAATGGGTGATAACTGAAATGATACAGAATCCAGACATGATGAGAAAGGCTCAAGAAGAGTTAGAAGAAGTGGTCGGGAAGAACAACATAGTGGAAGAATCTCATATCTTCAAGTTGCCTTATTTGGATGCAGTAGTAAGAGAAACCCTTCGATTACACCCGCCAGGTGCAATGTTGGTTAGGCGTTGCCCTGATTCACCTTGCACCATTGGTGGGTATACTATTCCTAAAGGCGCTAAAGTGATTTTCAATGTGTGGGGAATGCACATGGATGCAGACGCTTGGAGCAATCCGTCAGAGTTTGTACCTGAGAGGTTCTTAACTAGTATTCCTGATAATATGAAGAAATATGATTACAGGGGAAATAACTTCAACTATCTTCCATTTGGGTCTGGGAGGAGGGTCTGTGTTGGAATTTCTCTTGCAGAAAGAATGGTAATGTACCTATCAGCTACACTATTGCATTCATTCGAGTGGCGGTTACCTGAAGGTACAAAACTCGATCTCACAGGGAAGTTTGGTATCGTTTCGAGGAAGGCGATACCACTTGTGGCTGTACCTACTCCTAGATTTTCAAATCCTGAACTTTACGAGTAAGACATAAATGAATTATGCCATGACATTGCAGTTGATTTAAGAGGCACAATTCATTGATATTGTTAAAGGGGAGTGGGACTGTTATAACGGTAATAACAATTCGTGGCGGTTACCATAATAACGGCTATTTTAACGTTTTTTCGGCTTTTGTTTCTTTATCTTTCTAATTTTCCCCAGTAATACCGTTTTCTGATGGTTGTTGTAACTTGTAACTCTTTAACGGTCGGAAGATAGAGTTTAGAGAAATGGAAACTAGCAAATTCCATTCCAGGCGTTTGCTTTATTTCCTATTTCACAACACTTGATTGGCTTTTGCGTATCCCATTTGATAGGTTCGTATTTTAATTTGATTTTCATTTGTGATAATATCAGGCTTTTTTGAATTGAGCATGTTTGATTTTATATCGCTTATGTGTTTGTTGAATGTTCTAACTGACCATTAAAGCCGCCTTTCTCTTTATCATTAGAATTCGTGTGTTTTATACCTCTGTTAATCACTGATGTTAATTAGTAGTAATTCTAGTACTAGTACTGGAAACTAGTAAGCTGTTTTTCCTACATATTTGAACATGATAATCATCGATAATCGAACTTCTATAGAAAAGCATCAATAATGTGAACATGATAACAACAAATATACAAGTCCACGTTCTAAAACATTAGAATATAGGATAAAATACCTAAAAAGGAAAATAAGTTGGTGAAACACTCCTTTCTCATAATCAACATGTGAAATGGTGGCTGTCTCCTGTCTGGCATAGAAATTTAGTCAACTTTGGTATTCTATCCAAAAAGAACAAAAACCCATCAAAACATAACCTCTATGAATCTCGATCTGATTCTACACGTCTTCTTTTGAAATATTTATCTTCAGTTCATTCTCTTTATGTTCATTACCCAGCCTCACTGCAATTTTCTCAGTGGAAAAAATAGTTTAGTCTGGTCTATACTTGCAGCTTCATTTTAGATGATTTCGCGGATTTCAGGCTTGTCATGGTGGCGGTGGGTGGAAGACGTCACAAATGGCGGAAAGTACAAAATCAATACCGGAGTCTCTATGGTAATGTTGGTGCTAGCAACTTATATTTTTGTAGTTATTGGTAGGAGATTGCAGAGGAGGAACAACGGAGATTTAAGATTTCCACCTGGGCCTCGAGGGTTACCTTTGGTTGGAAACCTTCTTTCCTTAGAACCTGATCTCCATGTATACTTTGCAAAATTATCAAAAATATATGGTCCAATTATCAAACTTCAACTTGGTAAGATGTGTGTTATTGTGCTGAATTCTTCTTCTGTAGCAAAAGAAGTCCTTAGAGACCAAGATGCTAACTTTGCCAGCAGGCATATACCGACATCAGCGTTGATTATGACATATGGTGGGAAAGATATTATATGGGGTCAAAGTGATCAAGAATGGAGAAAGCTTCGTAAGATATTGACTCACGAACTATTGAGTAACACAAGTCTTGATTCTTCTTATTCTCTACGCCGATCTGAGATCAGACGGATGGTGAAAGATGTTTATGGTATGATTGGTACACCCATAAATGTTGGTGAGCAAGTGTTTGTAGCAACTCTGAATGTGGTATTGAACATGTTATGGGGTGGCACAATTCAGGGGGACGAGAGGATTCGTGTTGGGATTCAGTTTAGGCAGTTGTTTAATGAGATGATTGAGTTAGGCCTCAAACCCAACATTTCAGATTTTTTTCCATTTTTTACAAGATTTGACATACAAGGGATCGAGAAGAAGTCGTGGAAGATTTTTAATGAGATGGATCGGATGTTTGATTCAGTCATTGATCAACACTTGAAATTAGAGAAGGAGAATAATGGACTGAAACAGAGAAGCAGTAAAGACTTTTTGCAGTATCTATTGGAGCTCACTAAAAAACATGAGTCCAAAACACAAGTAACTATGGATCAGCTTAAGGCCTTGCTCCAGGTATGTAATTCTTCGTCATTTCTTAATTAGATGACTTTTTTGGGAGATATTAGTTATTGAGGTAGGTCAGAGTCCTAATTATAAGTTGGCTGAATGTGGTCTGCTTAGTAGTCGTTTACTTCATTTGGTTTTGAGTTCTGATCTCTAGTTTTAATAATCCATTTGAAGCTACCACTGGAATGATATTGGTTCGCACAGTCTTTGCCTAATTTGACACTCAACCATGTAATCATATATAAATACGCAGGATGTTGTTGTAGCTGGGACTGACACATCCGCGACGACATTAGAATGGGCAATGTCAGAAGTGGTTAAGAATCCAGAAGTTATGAGGAAGGCTCAAGAAGAGTTAGATGAAGTAGTAGGCAAAAACAGCATCGTAGAAGAGTCTCATATGAACCAGTTGCCTTACTTGGAGGCAGTGGTGAAGGAGACTTTAAGGTTACATCCTGCAGGACCATTATTGATTCCACATCGCTCTATTAAATCTGCAGTAGTTGCTGGGTACACTATTCCAGAGGGCAGCAGAGTGTTTGTTAATGCGTGGGCTATTCATAGAGACTCGGAAGCTTGGAACAATCCGTTAATGTTTCAGCCGGAGAGGCTCTTGAGTAGTGATGATAATCTCAAGAAATATGGTTACACAGGTAACAATTTTGATTATATTCCATTTGGGTCTGGGAGGAGGATTTGTGCAGGTATTCCTCTTGCTGAAAGAATGTTGATCTATGTATTAGCTTCTCTTCTGCATTCATTTGATTGGAAATTACCCGAGGGGGAAAAGCTTGATCTTACAGAGAAGTTTGGGATTGTTTTGAAGAAAGCAACACCTCTTGTTGCTATTCCTACTCCAAGGTTATCAAATCTTGATTTTTATTGAGAAAACTTTACCCGAATAAATTCTTATGATCATTACTTCTCTGAAATTGTAGGATTTCAAAGAACTTTGCACTAAAGTTATGCAGACCTTACAAATAGTTTTTTTTCTTTCATGAAGTGACTAGTTGTAAAGAGATATTGTAATTGTTCATTTCACAGCTCCTTGTTTTCCATTCATCGCATACACCACATTGCTGTCGTTACTCTTTTTTTGATCAGCAGTTGCTGCCCTTACTCTCCAAATGAAGATGTGTGATCCCTTTGTCCAATTCCCCGAGTGCTTATGCCTCTGCCTGCTCAGGGTCTAAAGCTTTTGTCCAACAACATCTAAGTGTTGGAATATTTTCAACTACGCCCCCCAGGCTGTGGTCGACCTGACCTGGGTCCAGGGGAGACCGCCCCTGGTGGGGGTCTAGGGGGCAACGCAATTCATATCCAGAATCTTCGATTCCAACAGACGCAATTCATGTCTGATGATGAAGAGACTCATCGTTTCGATTCCAACAGACGCCATTCCCAATAGATGCGAAAACATCTATAAATAGCATCTCCCTTTGCTCGTTTATTATCATATCAAAAAACAATCTGTTTTCTTCTTCTCTAATAGCATCATCAGAACCTTATACAGTGTGATTCTTGGTCGGATCAAGGAAGTACAATCCTTGAATTCGATTACGGTGTTAGGGCTTCATTGAATCCTGAAGGCATAATTTGAGAGACCTGTTGTACTCGCCAAGTTAATTGGGAAAGGTCGAATTATTATCTAAAAGAATCGAAAGAGCCTTGAGGTCAGGGGTACACCATTGTTTTGTTTCTGTTTTTTTTCATCCTCTTGTTTTTTAACCCAATTTTCCAACACTAAGTCCATGGATAAACCTGCAGAATTACGAATTATTACTCCAGGTCCTGCTAAACCAGTTTCTTTTAACATATGAGGCTTCAAAATTCAGCTTCACATAAGCCGGAATCTGGCAAGTCTCATTCCAAGGTTTGAAAAACACCCGTTACGGTCGTTAAAACAGTCACACCCATATACCGTGGCTGTGAGGGTCCTCGGACCCGTGCCTATATAATGCCGATAAATAGAAAATAACGGCACTTTTTTAGGACCGTTTTTTCGTTTTCACACACGTTATAACTGTTTTTCTAAAATTGATTTTTACGTGTTTTCCTTCGACATAACATCTTAACGCGAGTTTTTTAAACCATTTTTCCCGTTTTCACGCCAGTTATAACCGTTTTTTTAGAAAAAAGAATTTAAAAATAGTTTTTTACAATTCTTTATTTTTTAAATTAAAGATTAAAAAATTATACTAAATCTTTGAAAATAAAAGAATACATAAACAATATATAAAAAACGTTGTAACGGCGTTATTAGACCCGTTATAACTGTTTTCATGCATGTTATAACCGTTAGATAGGAATTTCAGATCATAATTCTTTTTTATTTTCTATTTAACCGTTATAACGCCCGTTTTTTTAAAATAACGTAAAAAAAATGTGTTTTTTTCCTTAAATAACATGTATTTTGTCGGAAACGTGTTCACACCCGTCAAAACGCGCTATAACGGTCACACCTAGTAGCCGTGACCTGAGCCCAGACCCGTTTTTCAAACCTTGACTCATTCTGAGACTACTTTATTACTTGACGTGCCTACCCCTGAAAATCTCTTAAAAGTCTCCTTGCACCCTTAGAATAATTCTGTACTTTTTCACCAATTTCCCAAGCAGCATCCAGTAAATAAAAGTAGATAAAATCTAACGGTTATCATGACACATTGACAATGCGGTTGTACAACTCCTTTTACAACACAGACGCAGCATAATCATTATATATGGTCCTCCTTGTACACCGAAAGGAACACCTTGGCGCTCTAAACCCTAACTAGACAAAGAAAAAAGAAGAAGAGCGAGCGATTTCATCATCATCACAATGGTTTCACTTGGAATAAGAAATTTCACAGACAGAATCGGAGATGGTGCTGGAGAACCACTTTTAGATGTTGAGAATGGTGAAGAATTGATGCATATCCAACCCTTAGTAGCCATTGTTCTTGCAAATCGACCTCCTGAATCTCCTGGAACTCTTTACATAACCACCAAGTAATTGTCTATCATTCCTATTGTTTTTGTCGCAAAAAATTTTCTCTAGGTTTTTTTTTTTTTTTTTGAACTTCTAATTTTTTTGTAATGCAGACGAATTATTTGGTTGAGTGATGTAGAGAGGGAATTGGGTTATGTAGTTGATTTCCTATCAATTTCTCTACATGCTGTTTCTACAGACCCTGAGGCTTACGCTTTGCCTTGTATTTATGCTCAGGTAATTTTTTCTATTTCTAGGGTTTGGTAAATTCTTTGTTTTGTTTTTCTTAGGGTAAAAAAGAGAAGCTGAATGGAGATTTTGTTAAATTATATGTGCACAATTAAGTTTCTGTTGGTTGTACTATGGATTGTGTGCGATTTGTTTGTCTATGCTTGTAATTATTACATGGGTTGCTTTACGGATTTTTCGTTCTGTCCTGGGATGCTGCATAATCTACATGTAACTGTACATGGCTACATTATTTGCAGATTAGGGGGGTTCTACATCAAATGCTGCATAATCTACTTGTACTATACATGGGTTGTGCAACAGATTTGAGCATTCTGTTTGTATGAATGTGTGAAGTGCTGCCTAATCTACTTGTATTTTTGCATTGCATCTTAGTAAAAAATAATTTAGTTAGCTTCTTTTCATTATTTATACTACCACCATGCAGATCGTGCGTTCCATAGTCTTTATTAATCTTTATCTTTCTCCTTGTGTTCCCTTATTGACTTGGTCCCTCGATTATAAATCTGTTGTTAGCCGCTTAACTAATCAGTTTGTTATGTCTTGTTTCCTTTTATTTTTCATTTATAGGTTGAGACTTTAACAACTGGACAAGAGCAGTCAGATTCAGATAGTATTCAGTCATTAGACTTATCTGAGATTGAAGAAATGAGGCTCATTCCTTCGGATCCTACCCAGTGTATCCTTCGCCAATAAAAATTTACAATTTGAAATTCTATTAGTTACCTGATTTATCTTTCTGCATTTTTTTAGTGGGTCTCGTGACATGGTTTTTATGTGACCTATAATGGACAATACTCTTCTGATGGTCCTTAACTTTTTTACTCGGCAGTGGATGATTTGTTTGACATCTTCTGTCAGTGTGCTGAACTAAACCCTGACCCCGATGCAGGTTATTACTATTACTTATTGTTTATTTTTAAATGTGGTCGTCAATTATTAAGTTTTGAGCTTTGTGTTTTACTCTACTCACTTTGGTAAATGAGCAGAGCCAGAGGACGATCCTGATTGGGTTTTCAATGCTGACCAGATTGAAGTTGAAGAAGATGATGGTAAAGTCGAAACTCATTTGTACTTACTACTAAAAATTTTCTCTCTTTACCTGTTATTTATTTAATTTATTTTTTTTGCTTTCCACTCTAATGTAGATCTCTTTTTCCATCAGGTGGTGATTGTGAAGATCCCGAAAATCCTATTGGTTTTTCAAATGGTGAACATGAGCTATCTCGTTCTGTGCTCGAGGTATGTGTGCTATGAATGCTCATCATTATGCTTGAAATTTTTAATTTTTGTGTATCTGCCCTGTGATTGATAGGAAGAGTTTTATGTTGTGGAGATGAAGTTATTTTTGTACATGCCCTGTGCTATGAATTCCCACACTTGCAATATTCGCACCTTTTGTATCAAAATCTTGTAGAATCTTTATGTGCTTGTTAAATTGTTGATGGGGAGGCCTACAACTTCTCTCTTCTGTATCGTTCTGTTGTTTTTCATCTTGAACATAGATCCATCTTGTTCCATTATAGTATTGGTTAAGAATGCATACAACAAATAGGACTTGTAGTCAGAGACGACATTATTCAATGCGTCAAACATTGGTTGAGATCATGTTGCCAAAAAACAGTACCTGTTGGATGCTTATTTTGTCATATTATAATTGTTTAGAAGTTGGAATTGGATATTGAACTTAGGGTCAGGGTCGAAAATTGTTAGAAACTTATATCTGAAGCATTTTTATCATTATCTGGGTTACGGACAATTTTCTCGCGACTCATAGCAATTCAATAGTGAGTTTTTTGTTTATCTATATGAGAAAATCATTTGTTTTATCTATACAATAATGACTCTAAAATAATTTGCATACAACAGTCCATACAAAACATGAAGCAAATGAGTTTTAGGCAGGGTTAAAGATGAATGGCAGAGATTAAGACATATGTTATATCACTTAAACATTTTTCTTTGGCCTATCAGTTTAAAAATAATTGTACAATTTGCTATCATGGTGATGGTGTCATTGTGCTAAACACGAACCAATTTCAGTTGTCAAACTTGACTGGGAGGATGCCTGGTGGAGAGGAAATTACTTGGCCTTCTAAGTAGGGTAGACTTCCTGTTTGACTGGCATACCATCCTAACTATAGAAGTGGCAATTCATGGTTGATCAGATGTAAGTATTAGCTGCTCAAGATAGATGAGAATATTCGCACTAGCCAGATCTGGAAAGTATTATCTGCTCAAAATAGCTGAAAAGACTCGTATTAGGCTAGTGATAGGAACATTTGGTTCATACACACTTTGAATTTATTCATGTTGTACGCAAGATGACATACAAATTCTGTGTCTATTAAGGATTGAGTTTCAGTTTTGAAGTTGTTTAGTTGGTACTCATTATGTACCATCATAATGTGCTTCATGACTCCTGTACTGTGCAAGTTCGACACTACACTTTTTGTGCGTTAATTAAATAATGTTTGTAGTGAGATGTTGGGTAGTTCGATGCAGGACAGGTTTAGGTGACCCCAGGATACGATACTGACGAGACACATCAAAACAAGTGATGTTGAATGCATTGCTTGGGCAGCCCATCCACTTGCTTTGCATATTTGTAACAATGACCACAAAGCTCAACTTCTGGGCTTATAGAGACTCTTGGCTGCTTTGCAAAGATGGACATGATGTTTTACTTTTTCTTGCGGTATATATGATTTTGTACGAGCTGTTGTGCAGATTGATTCATATGTATATTTTTAGTTACCATATGTATAGTATATTTTTAGTTACCATATGTATATTTTGTACGAGCTGTTAATATTCTTCTCTCTATAAACACTCTGTCCTTCTCTTTTTAATTCTTCCTTGGATGACTTATCTTCTTTTTACATGTAACAGCTTCAAATTGACGATCAACGCTTTCAAGATGCTTCAGAGGAAATGGGCCGTGAGACAGATAGTGGGCATCAGTGAGCTTTCCCTTCCAGTTTACATAATTTGGTTCTTCCTCTGTAAACGCGATCTGATCTTCACTAGTTATAACAAGTCATGTAGCGCGTCCAAGTTGGTACATTTGTAAACAGTTCCAATGTTTTAAGTATTTAGAAGTACTTTTTAACTGAAACGTCTGTGTAAGGTTTTGGTTGGGGTCTTGTTTGTTCACCTTTTGTTTATTTTATTGGTATTGGTATTGGTTGGTGATCTCGACCTCTAAACAGAAAAAAAAAAAAAAAAACGTCAGAAGATGGGCTTTAAAAAGAAAAATTTGGATAGAGTAGACTTTTGACATGTTTAGACTTTTTATAACTTTTTATTAAACTCCCAATGAAAAACCGACATGCTTAGACTTTTATACTTTATTTGAAGCTCCTGATTGTTTTGGATCATAGACTAATTCCAGTGGTACTCCCTTTGTTTTGCTCTTTGATCATACCAAAGGCCGAATTACATCTGGGAAGACTCTTCCATTGGCATTTGCCAGCTATAAATTTGGTCCGTGAAGACTAAATATTTCACTTGAAACTTTTTCTTCCGGAAAATTTTCGTATCCAAAATACAGTTTAGATTGGACTGCTAGATTGGCCAAAAAGTGTTGCAAATCATGAAAAAAATGTGGGAAAAAAGTTAACACTCTTTCTGACTACTTCTCTCTCCTAGCATTTGCTCGCAGTCGCACTATCAGCGAGATTGAAACGCCGAACCGTTTGGCGCTCAAAAAGTGACCAAAACGCCGAACCCTTCGGCGCTCAAAAAGTGACCAAAACGCCGAACCGTTCGGCGCTCACAAAAATCATAAAAATCTAACGGCTGAGATTTAAGCGCCGAACCGTTCGGCGCTCAAAAAGTAACCAAAAACGCCGAACTGTTCGGGCTCACGGATGACGTGGATGACCAAACTAGCAGCTAGATATATAGTCCATAGGACTTAGGAGGTTGCCCAGGCTGACGTGGATGGCCAATCTAGCAGCTAGATATCTAGCCCATAGGACTAAGCCATACAGTTTAGAAACATATATGATTAGTAAAATATCTGCCATGGCAAGCATGGCGAAGCAAGGTGGTTACATCATCGGAGAAAACTCAATCATATTAGCTATGGCGAGTGCTGTCATTGTAATTTCTTGCTGGTACTCATTTGGAAATGGAATGTCGAAAAGAAATGGAGAACAACAATATCCACCTGGGCCTCGAGGTTTACCTTTAATTGGCAGTCTTCTTTCTTGTGGCAGCGATCTTCATACTTACTTTGGGAAATTAGCTGAAGCCTATGGTCCAGTTATAAAAGTTAGAATGGATAGCAAAATATATGTTGTAATAAGTTCTGCTTCAATGGCAAAAGAAGTTCTAAAAGACAAATGATTCTATTTTGGCTAACCGCGATACGCCCATTGCTGCATTAGTTTCAAGTTATGGTGGTTCAGATATTGCATGGAGTCCAAGTAACTCGGAATGGAGAAAACTTCGAAAAGTTCTCGCTCATGAACTGCTGAGTAAGAAAAGTCTTGAATCATGCTACGATTTACGCAGGGAAGAAATTCGGAAAACAGTTGAAATATATAAACTGAAGATTAGTACGCCCATAAACTGCGGTGAAGAAGTTTTTGTAACAATTCTTAATGTGATTACGGGAATGTTATGGGGTGGTACAGTTCAGGGTTGATGCTCTTGAGTTTCGGAAGGTGATCGTTGAGCTGAATACGCTAGTTGGCAAACCTAATGTCTCAGACTTCTTCCCCGTTCTTAGATGCTTCGATATCCAAGGGATCGAACGTAAAGCAACAGCTCTCTCTGTGTGGTTAGACTGCAAAATCGATTTGGTTATCGACCATAAGGAGAAATTAAAAGACAAGGACCAATTTCAGAGTTGCCAAAGCAATGAGAACAGGAAGGATTTTGTGCAACTTCTTTTAGAGCTCATGGAACAAAAGGATGCTGAAAGGCAAATAACTAGGACCCAGCTTAAGGCCTTGTTTGTGGTATACATACTCACTCTTTGCACGAATTCTATTTTCCTAATCCACTCTATGATCATCTTATTTCATATTACCGCAGGACATTGCCATGGCCGGCACTGATGCAACATCGACAACCATAGAGTGGGTAATGACAGAAATGATGCAGCATCCAGAGGTTATGAAAAGAGTACAAGCAGAGTTGGATCAAGTTGTAGGAATTAACAACATGGTGGAAGAATCTCATTTGACAGAGCTTCATTACTTAAATGCAGTAGTAAAAGAAACATTTAGGCTACACTCAGCTGCACCCCTTTTACTTCCTCATTCTTCAAGTTCTTCATGTCAAATTGGCGGCTATATTATCCCTAAAGGCGTGACAGTATTGTGTAACGCGTGGTCAATACATCGTGACCCAGAAGTTTGGGTCGATCCATTAAAATTTCATCCCGAAAGATTTTTAAGTAATGGAGATGTTAAGAAGTTTGACTACAATGGTAATAATTTCAGTTATATTCCATTTGGATCTGGGAGAAGAATTTGTTCTGGAATTCCTTTAGTTCATGTAGCTGGAATCTGGCTTTTTGCAGGAATTTGAAAGACTCTGAAGTGGAGGATGTGGCTATTCTACTGAATTTGTTGCCAACAATCAACATTAATGGGGGTCAAGATCAAAGAATTTGGATGGCAGGTAACAATGGCTTTTCTGTGGCTCACTGTTATAAAGCTCTTGAGGATGAAGGATTGATTATGTTTCCTTATAAATCTGTGTGGAATCCAAAAATACCACAGAAGCATCTGAAACAAACCAACACATTTTTCTACATTGTGACACTACTAGAGCAGTGTGTGGCACTATTTCCTGAAGTTTTACAACCTGAATTGGGTTTTTCAAGATTGTGTGAGGAACACTATTTGGGAGTGGAGAAAGAAAAAGGGTAATCCAACAACTATAAGGAAAAGAAATTGGAATATGTATCCATTTGCAATTTGGTGGGCAATCTGGATTGAAAGGAATGAAAGGTGTTTCAATGGTAAATATAAGCAGGTGGATTCCATCATTGACAATGTGAAAGTGTTTTTATACAACTGGTGTGTGAACTGATATTTTTCAGGGATTCTCATTGAGTTCTGTTTTGCTCAACTGGGAAGCAATTATGTCTTAAGTTTGGTTCTGTTTTTCCTTCAGGGAACTCTACTAAAATTGAGTTTCAATTGTACTTTTGTTTCAATCAGCTTGCCACTCTCTTGGTGGTAGGCTGATTTTTATTCAATATATCTTGCCCTTTTTGAGTTAAAAAAAAATTCCTTTAGCAAAAAGGATGTTGCCATACGTGTTAGCCTCTCTTTTGCACTCCTTCGATTGGCGATTACCTAAAGATGCAAAACTCGATTTAAGGGAAACATTTGGTGTTGCCTTGAAGAAAACGACTCCCCTTGTTGTTATTCCTACTCCAAGATTAGATAATCTCGAGCTTTACATGTAAAGCTGCACTCCCGGTGGGTGATAACAGTATTGTAGCAAACAACAAGGTAGAGTTTGAATGGGCTTGCAAACCTATGCATCGCGCACAACAGTTAGAAAGCTTTCATAGCATCTTCATTAGACGGGAAGGTACTGGAGTAGCGGACAAGATGGCTAAAATTGCAAGAACTTCAGGAACATTGTAGTTTTAATTCGGGCAATGCCCCAGATCATGTTTATGCTTTAGTTTGTAAGGAAATCGTTTCTGTAATTGATGTTGTAGCTATTAATACCTTATTCCCTGAAAAATAAAATAAGTGATGAAAAAATTCCCTTGTCCCAGTCGCAATAGCAAATGTCCAAGTATCGATTTAACTGCAGGAGGAAAAAGCAAGAAAATTACCTAAAGGACAACACCAAAACCCAATGATATCTGCTTGAAATTTCTTGACAAGGTATAAATCTAGCGACCCGGCTGCCACTGTCATTGACGACTTTTGATGGCCATCTAACCTGCCTAGGGCGGGCAAGTTACCTCACGTGGGTATAGATGATTCATAAATCTATTTAGCCACCGAATTTTTGTCACTTGGATGAAATAATTGGCCAAATCTTTCTGACAAATTAAAGTTGCAAGATATATTCAATGAACGTCGATTTTTGTCATTATTGGATTATTATCAAGTCGCCTGCCTTTAGTGACCGCAGCCTTTGCCCATTACTCCAAATTAATAGTAGGAAATACCGTTAGGTCCTAGGAATAATATATTAAAGAGAGTCTAGTCCATTTGACCCAGTCTGGTCCTATTTGGTAATATAAATTATAGTTTGGTCCTAAAAATTATTGTTTGGTCCTAGGCTGATGTCATGGATGACGTAAATGTCACCAGAAAGTGGCGAAAATACCCTTTTGGATAAGGACCATATATATAGTCAAAAAGTAAGAGAGAATAAAGATTCTCGTTTACTTTCTCTCTCATCTTTTCGTATCTAATCTCTCTCTCAAAAGAGAGGGTTTCGATTTTTCATTAGCCTCCCAATCTTCTCCTGTGGAAAGAAAATCAATCTAAAAACTTTTTTTCTTTCTTTTTCTACGGTAGTTGTTGTTTGTTTGCTATTTGAAAAAACACCACATCCAAATCTCTCTTCTCAAAAAAAAGAAAAAAAGAAAAATGGCTGCTCGTTCTTTCTCTAAAAACGCTCACCTTATTTCTTCTCTCATCGATGGCGTTTCTATTTCTGTCAATAGGTAATAATCATTGATAGGGAAAATTCAACGATTTCTGTCATCTCTCTCTCCATATAGTAGGTGAACGCGGCTTATGAGACTTGAAACATGAAGAAAGAAAGGTTCAAAGTGAAGACCGTGTATGGAATGGCAGAAAGAGTTTGGAATGTTGACTCTTGAAACATTCAAACCGTAAACACGGACAAAAAGTCAACAGAGTTGACAGAAAAGAACTAGAACAAGCGCCGATGTCCTACCGACGAAAGAAAGAAAAATTGTTTAAAACTAGGTTTTTGTATGGAGTTCATGTCTGGAATGAAGTCTGTTTATTTAGGTTTTTATATGGACTTCATTTCTGGAATGAAGTCTGTTTTTTTAGGTTTTTATATGGACTTCATTCCTAGGAATGAAGCCTGTTTTTTTGGGTTTTTATATGGACTTCATTCCTGGGAATGAAGCCTGTTTTTTTGGGTTTTTATATGGACTTCATTCCCGGGAATGAAGCACATTTTTTGGGTTTTATATGGACTTCATTCACGGGAATGAAGCTTTTTTTTCAGGTTTTATATGGACTTCATTCCCGAATGAAGTCATTTTTTGGTTTTTATATGGACTTCATTCCTGGGAATGAAGTCTGTTTTTTGGGTTTTTATATGGACTTCATTCCTGGGAATGAAGTCTGTTTTTTAGATTTTTATATGGACTTCATTCCTGGGAATGAAGTCTGTTTTTTAGGTTTTTATATGGAGTTCATTTCATTATGGAGTTCATTTCTGGAATGAAGTCTGTTTTTTAGGTTTTTGTATGGACTTTATTTCAGGAATGAAGTCTGTTTTTTTAGGTTTTTATATGAACTTCATTTCTGGAATGAACTGCTACAAGAAAATAAGAAAAAATTAACACGGAAGGGTATTTTTGTCAGTTTAATATTTTTAAATAATTATGGACCAAACAGTAAAGGCGTTTGACCAAAGGATTAAACAGACATGGGCCCACCTAAAAAAGGACCAAACGATATTTTCCCAAATTAATATCTTTAGCACCAAATCATATCCTTTAGTGACGTCTACGGTCTATCTACCCTGAAACCAAGTTTTCTTGTAGTATTCCCACCCTTAAATGTACTTGCTGGACTTCTTTTCGTAACACCTAAACATCAACTAGTTCTTCAGTGTGATGTTTTTTAGTTATTGAAAATCTTATTCTCCAAAATTTCATCAAGAAATAAATATGATTACGAGCATAGATGCTATTGTAGGTGTAGCTAAGGAATTTGTTTGGCCATGGAGTCGCAAAAAGGAAGACGGAAACATCAGCGGAGAAAACCGGATCATTTTCGGTATGGTGAGTGTTTTACTGCTCATTGTAATATCTTACCGGTACATATTTCGAAATAGGAAACTAAAATTACCACCGGGGCCTCGTGGGTTACCGGTAATCGGGAACCTTCTTTCTCTAGAACCCAATCTTCATGTGTACTTTGCGAATTTAGCTGAAGTTTATGGTCCAATTGTAAAACTTCAAGTAGGTAGCAAAATCTTTATAGTAGTAAGTTCTACTTCACTGACGAAAGAAGTTCTAAAAGACAATGATGCGATTTTCGCAAACCGTGATGCCCCGGTTGCTGCATTAGTTGCAAGTTATGGTGGCGTTGATATAGGCTGGAGTGCTAGTAATTCAGAATGGAGAAAACTTCGGAAAGTTTTTGCCCATGAAATGTTGAGCAACAAAAGTCTTGATTTAAGTTATGGTTTACGAAGAGAAGAAATGCGAAAAACAGTTACTGATATATACGGACGGAAGATCGATACACCGATAAATTTTGGCGAGGAAGTGTTTATAACAATTCTTAATATGATTATGGGAATGTTATGGGGTGGTACACTCCAGGGAGAAGAGAGGTCTAAGGTTGGTGCTGAGTTTCAGAAAGTGATTGGTGAACTGGTTAAACTGATTGGGAGAACTAATGTTTCGGATGTCTTTCCGGCTCTTAAAATCTTTGACATACAAGGAATCGAACGTGAAGCAAAAGTTCTTTGTCTGTGGTTAGACCGGATAATGGATTCTGTTATCGACCAGCGGGTGAAATTGAATGACACGGACCAGACTTGCGAGAGCAAAGAGAGCAAAAAGGATTTCTTGCAACTTCTTTTGGAGCTCATGGAACAAAAGGATGCTAAAACGCAAATAACTAAGACCCAGCTTAAGGCCTTATATTTGGTACGTATAATCTCTTTGTGTTTTATCTTTTTTTTTTTTTATATATATAATTTTTCTTGGCTAACCGAACATATTATCTTGTTAAATATTGTAGGACATTGTTGTGGCTGGTACAGAAACAACATCCACAACCATAGAATGGGTGATGACAGAAATGATGCAGCATCCGGAGATTATGGAACGAGTACAAGCAGAGTTAGACCAAGTAGTAGGAACTAACAACACCGTGGAAGAATCTCACTTATCAAAGCTTCATTACTTGGATGCAGTTGTGAAAGAAACATTCAGGTTACACCCAGTTGCACCCCTTTTAATTCCTCATTCTCCAAGCTCGTCATGTGAAATTGGTGGTTACATTATCCCTAAAGGCGCTACGGTGTTCTGTAACGCGTGGGCGATGCAACGTAATCCAGATGCTTGGAATGATCCATTAAACTTCCTACCTGAAAGATTTTTGAGTGATGGAAATGTTAAGAAGTTCGATTACAATGGTAAGAATTTCAACTACCTTCCATTTGGATCTGGGAGAAGAATTTGTGCTGGAATTCCTTTGGCCGAAAGAATGTTGACATATGTTTTAGCCTCTCTGTTGCACTCATTCGACTGGGAATTGCCTAAAGATACGAAACTTGATGTTGCGGAAACATTTGGGATTGCGTTAAAGAAATCGACTCCTTTAGTTGTTATTCCGACACCAAGATTAGTTAATCTTGAGCTTTACATGTAACAAAGCATCAGTCGGTTTCAGTGATATAATGCTGAATAAAGTCCCTTGTAAGTTGGTTTTGATAAGGAATAAAAGTATCTTTTAAATGATAAGGAATCCGAGCATAACCAAACTAACGAACAATGAGTGCATAACAATAAAAGGTCTCATGGGTTAACCCATCCATCCGAAAACACGACTGCCGGACAATAAAAGGTCTGTATGTTAAAACCCCATCAATCTGAAAAGCACGACTGCCCCAACACCGGAGATAAACTTGCCAATGAGAAACCTGCCAAATCATACTCCGACGGTCCGACCCATAAACACGACAAGTGGAAAAGTAGGCCCAGGTTACCGACCGGCAAAGAGAACACCGGAAACGGCAAACATATCCAAGCAATATGTAATGTAACCATAGGTTCATAGGAGCGACCAATGTATATATAAGTTTAGGGTTTTCTTTGATAAAAACAACTTTAATCGTCGGAGCTGTTTCAGAAGATTCATCCCCACCCTCTCTCTGACTTAGTTTTATAGAAAATGTCAAATAGATTTAGGGCTTTTAGTAGGATGTTATCTAATGCCAAGAACCCCACCCCTAAGGTTTAAGGCTTTTTCTTCCCATCCCTTGGCTTTTTATCTTTTATTTTCTTTTTCTTTTTCTTTTTTTTTTTTTTTTTTTTGTTTCTCTGATTTTTGGTTTTGATTTGGATGATCTTATTGTTGTTTTCCTCATCAGGTTGACATAGATCTTGATAAACTTACTCGTGCAGAAAGGGATAAAGTTATAGAGGCACAGGTACATGCAAAGTTTCGTGATGATACTATTAAGGGAGCATCTAGAGGGGCAGTAACTGGTGCAGTTATCAGTTGTCTTTGGCTCTACTTTACACTTGGGTGGTACCCTTTTAAGGTATTTATACTGCAAAACATATGTCCCTATCCCCATTCCTCTCTGTTTTGTTTATGCGGTATAGATGTTATCCTATTGAATTTTGTTCCTTCGACTTGCATTTATTTATAGTAGAAGAACTTTGTATAATTCGTATTGCAAGTACCGTTTGTTTTTTTTTTTTTTTTTTTTTGATCGCAAAGAGGATATATTATATATTAAAATGCACACAAGCCGTGCAGGCGAATACAACTGACAAAGAGCGAAAAGCCCACGTAAGGCGGTTGTTGTCTTTGTTATGATTAAGCTTTTGAAAATGTTTTGTGAGGCAAGGTGGTCTCCCCTGCAGTGTCTTGAGGTGCCAAGGAAAAGAAATATCAATGAAAGATTATTCATTCTTCCTCGAATTGGATTCCTGCTGCTTTAATGGGCACTTTTACTTGGACAATAGCTAACTTGGTTTCTATTAAAATCATATCCTGGTTTCTTCCTTTTTCCAAGGGCTAGAAACTTAACTATTTCTTCTTTCTTCCAAGCATAAGTTGCGAAATAAACCTAAATAGGAGTCTTTCACTATTGCAGTTTTCACATAAGTTTCTGTTAAAAAAAGGTTTTCCCAGGAGGTGTCTTTATTGCAGTTTGGGCAAAAGCGGCTTGCCTACAAATCACTGAGAGGCACTTATACATGATTTTTAAAACAATACTGAGGAGTAGTTATTACAATGATGCATATGCTTAAACTATGGTGCCCTTTCACAAAATCGGCATGGTTCATGCTGTCCTGTGATTATTTAAAATTAGATGTTCTCTGGCTTTCCTTATATTTCGGAATGGGAAGGAGTTGCATTTATGGACGTCAGCATATCAATGTACTGTATTTTTGAAATTAAATGGAAGTTTGCAAGAGAAGCTGTTTATCAATTTAATTATGAATGCAAATGCTAGTAGGATAGGTGGTTTATGAACTATCCTTCCATTATACTAGAACACCACATCACACGGTGGGGTGGGGTGGTAATAGAAGAAAAACGAAACACCGTTGTAATGAGACTATAAAAGAAAATTTGGGATAACCCGTGCCATAATGGCGCAGAATTATTGGAAAAAATATAATTTTGAAAGGGCATTTTTACGGTAGTGGGGTGCTGGTGGCAACCGTGAAGGAACTACATGGAATGACCAAACCCTAGTTAGCAATTCGGGGTACGGGTAGTAGTTCGGGATGACATACGTCACGGGAATTATAAAGATTCGGATAGGTCGGATTCGGTCAAAAATCCGGTCAACGGTTCGTTGTTGGACGATGTAGTTCGAACGGCATACGTACGTGCATATTCGTTTTATAAATGTGAGTTCGGAACTTAAAATTCGGCTTACATATATGATAAATTGATAAGTATTATGACCTTAATATGAGACTAATTTTATTTGTATATGATTTATAAGATGGAAAGAATATTTTAGCGTGATTATTTAACAAGAAGTAAACAATCTAATTGCATAAATGTATTATAAAACGAGTTTATAGACTTTTAAACAAAAATCAACACATAAAACACTGGTTAAACAACTACCAATATGAAATTTTAACTGAATAATTGTATTTAAATATAAAGTATATACAAAATCAAACAAAAACCAATCAACGAACTGCAGTGGAGAGTTACCTATGGAAGTTCTAGTTCGGAAATATCGTTCGGATTCGGTCAGTTCGGATACGTTCGCGAATCATTCGCGAGGTCCATATAATCCGGGAACTAGGTTCGGAGTTCAAATAGTTCGGAAATATCATTCGGATTCGGTCAGTTCGGATACGTTCGCGAATCATTCGGGAATGATTCGGAGAATTACTAACTAGGGACCAAACTTTACAACTCCTTTGTATTTTGATTTTACTTTGAAAGTTTTTAATTTGTTTAGGCGAACGTGCAGGTGAGGTGGTACCGTGGTAGTTTCATTTATTCCCTAAAATTCACATTTGACCAAAATCAAAGGAATTTGAAGAAGTCAGGTTCCTATCTTATATGTCCGTATAGCAACCACCTTGGGCTATAGACACTCATCTTTACTTCCAAGGTGTGTTAAAGGCAGACAGCTTAAATTCAAAGCTGCGATGCAAAATTCCAGGAGTTGGAGTTAGGTCATAATTTCCTGTTGACAAACGAAAAACATCCCATTTTTGTTTCTCTAGATTTTCTATTCCGCCGTAAACACCACTCCGCCCTATCCACCACAGTCTCCAGTGACGATGGCAAGCAAGGATTATTTTGGAGGTGGTGGTGGCTATTGTTTGGTTTGATTCAATTTTTTTTTCTTTGTTTTGTTTTGTTTTGTGATGAACATGTTGATTTCAAGGTCATCTCCAATTTCCTTATTTTTTTCATCATTTTTTTCCCTCTTTTCTTGATTTAATTAATTGTTTCTGTTGTTGTTTGTATGACTTGGAGGAGAAACGGCGAATTCTAAAAATCATCTTGTTCGTCCAGATAAAGAAATTTTATTGGCCGGCGGCGGTGAAGGAAGTGGTGCTGCTGGTAGAAATTGCGTTTGCTGGCGGCGGAAGTTGTTTTGGTGCTGATGGTGTTGGCAGTGGTGCTGCTCGCAGTGGTGATACTGGTTGCGGGAGAGATGGTGGTGGTGGAGCGGCGGCGTGTTCTTTAATGTATGTGGCGGTGACCGTAGTTGTCTGGTGGTTGTGGTGTAGGTAATGATGTGACGGCGGTTGTACTGGTGGTTGTATTGAAGGTAGCGATGGTGGTGGTGTAGTTGGTGGAGCTGGCTGGTGGTGCTGGCGGCTGAGCAGAGATGATGATAATTGTGTTCTTTAATGTATGGATATTGTGTTCTATCTTTAATTTATGTATCTCGTAGTAGTGGTGCTGGTGGTAGATGTGGCGGAGGTGATGATAGAGTTGCAAGTGGTTGTTGAGGTGTTGCTGGGTGTTACTGGTCTCGTGATGGAAACGGTCGTGGTGGGTGAAGTCAAAGAAATGGAACAGTCAACAGTGGGTGGTGGGGAAGAAATGTGATAGAGATGAGTCACCAAGGAAATGCTTTTTAAGTATAAGGGTACTTGGGTCTTTTTAGGTCCCAAAGGCTACCACTAAAATCAATTTTTTTATAAAATTGAGAATTTGTGTTAGGTTTCATTTGACAAAAAAGTGGCCATAAAAGGGGCTCCCTCCCTTCGGGCCCTCCGGTCGGTCGGCCCAATGATTTATATTATATTGGACTAATTCCAAAGGATTGTGCAAGATACTCTTGAGAAACGAAGATTAGATAAATAAAGTGTTGTAGCTAGAGAGGCTAAAGTTACAAGCCGGAATTATGAAGATATCTGATGTTCTTTCAGGAAAACAAAGGAGTTCTTGCTAAATAAGAACCTGACATTATCAGGGTCCTGTGCGTCCCTATTAGATGAGACCCGTAAAATGTTGAAATCTCCTTTAGATATTGTCATGATTGCTTACACTATGGGCTTGCTAAATTCTGTATCATTAAGTTTATATTCTAGTACTGTCAATGTTTTCTCCTTCTTACGTTTACAATTCCGCAGGTTTGTAGATTCTGAAGATTGGCAGCGAATGGTTCCTGCCATAAGAAATGTCTAATACACTAAGTAAATCGAATCTTGCGGGTTATCGCTCAATATGATGATTTAAAAAAAAAAAAAAAGGTTCTTGTGACAATAAAAAGTAAACCCATCTGAAAAGCACGACTTCCCCAGTAGTCCAGTAGCGGAGCTAAATTTACTAATGAGGAACCTGCCAAGTCATACTCCGTCGAGACGGGGATAACCAAGAAAACACCAGCAACGACAAACGTTTCCAAACAGTGCATATATAAGTTTAGGGTTTTCCTTGATTATCCCAACTGTTTCAGAAATCTCTCACCCTCTCTACCTCTAATAATTCTTCACCTCTATTAACGATTCTCGACTCAATTTTATAGAAAATGGCAAACAGATTAATGGGTTTTGGTAGGGTGTTTTCTTCTACTGCTAAGAATTCCACTAGAAAACAGGGTGTTCGTAGGATGTTTTCTGCTGGGAAATCCGCTAAAAATCTTGAGAAGATTCTTAACTTATTTATGTTTAATTAAAAGATTAGAATTGGTTTAATTAAAAGATTCTTAACTTATTTATGTTTCGATCCTGAAATTCTCTTCCCTTAGCTATTAAGGGATAACTTTGAACAATTAAATAATAAACATTCACAACACGTGTTCAAAGTATGTCGACATCTTAATTTTGTAAGTTCTCTTTCACACTTACAACCTTGAAACCGATTTGCCACACTTCCAAACAAGTTTAGAATTGGTTCATCTGACTTTGAAGAACTATGTGATTGATTAAATAACATTCAATCACAAATCATGGGTTTAACGGTTCTACCAAAACAAGTTTCGGTTCTACCTTCCATGTGACTACTGTGCATAGTCACACTAGCTTTCCAAAATTCGGTGGACTAGGTACTAGGATTTCCCCACATATATATGGTATCTAACTTATATGTGTTGCACATGTCCATAGGATCGGTTCCCCTTTGCCTAAAAACGTGTTGCACATGTCCATAGGATCGGTTCCCCTTTTTGCTATAAACCTTGTTGCACCTCATACAAGGATCGGTTCCCCTTTGTGATGTATTGCACATCTTACTAGGATCGGTTCCCCTTTCCCATATTTGGTCAGACATAAAATCACAAACCCGATCATACCATCTCAGGTGATTACTTAAGATCGGTTTCACTAATAAAAGTCATACCAATACATAAGTCGGGCCTTTGTGAATAGTTTTACCAAGAACACAACAAGTCATGAACAGTTCTACTAAATCACACATATTGGATGTTCACAAGATATGCAATGAATAACAATCCCAAAAACGCCTGTCGATTTCCTTTTCGATTCACAAACAAGTTTATGAACTTACTTCCTTAGAACACATGTAAAACATTGTTCCCTAGGATGAAATCCTCACCTCATACTCATACATAATCACAATAGCATTCAAATGATTATGGCGATGTCTTATCTACAAAGTTTAATGGTTAAGCAATAAACCTCGTATTGTATTCCTTAATACTATGTCTATCTAGAGTTCAAATATGCTTTGCAGTTTTGTTTTCAATATGCACGAATTGAAAGATACGTTAGGGAATGAAACAGTTCAAGTCAAACATCACTAACTTCAAGTGGAAGGATGATTGTTGTCGTTGTAGCTCCTTGCTTATTCACATCTTCAAGTCTTCGCAATACTTGTAAAGTCTCATTATCCTAATACTTTTAAGCTAACCTATACGAATTTGACTCTAGTACATAATCAAGCGACTCTTAACATGAGTTTTGATTCACTAAAATATGATAACCAAACTTGACATACCAACGCTTGGTGGGTTCAACCGAGCTATGCTCTAACACAAACAGAATTTACAGTTTGTTAATTGCACAATGCTTTTTAAATTATAATTTGCCAAATGTCATGCCGATTTATTTCCACAGCACAACACAATAGAAAAGCACTTTTTTAAAACTCACATCAATACCAAACTAGCCTTAAATTACCTACTATTCAAACCCTAATCATAATAATTATTCCGTGAGTGATCCAGGAAGATCGAGGCTAAACCTTTAGATAAATGGAAGCAAAAATCGAGGTCAAACCCATTTGGCAAGGTGTGTGCAGGTTCTGAAATTGTTGGACAAGGTTAAAGTAGGGCACCCGAGTGTAGGGTATAAGCAGCGGGTTTTTTGGGCGAAGGCAAATTGGTTCAATCCATCGATCTATGTGGTACCATCTCATCAACAAGTTTGGCAGGTTACAACGCAATGGACTCGTAAATACCAAATTATAATTTTGGGTTGTATATGAAATAATTGTGAAAAACATTCCATTTAGCTAAGAACCATTTTTTGGGGACCAACCTTTTTTTGGGGGACCATTCTTTTATTTTGGGTAAGATATTAGAAGTAAATCTAGGTCACCCCTTATCTAGATATTTATGATAATACCTAAATTACCCTCTGATTATTTTTGGTTAATGATTAGTTAGTGTTAATATTAGTTAGTGTGATTAGTGAAATGATTTTGAATAAAGATTTGCGATTAAAAAATTAGATTTTTAAAAAAGAAGTAGAATTATTGAGAGAGAAAAGTTAGAGAACATGAAGAAGAAAAACATGGAAAATAAATTTTTTTTTGAGTTCACTAAGCTAGACTATTCAAGTGATGATTCAATTGATGATAGCTCATATGAATCTTCATCTCCTTCCTCTCCTGGAGTATATGTCAATCTTCACAATGATCCGAATATGAATTATTTCTTAGATGGTGAATGTATTCTTCCCCAAAGCCAATCTCAAGATGAAAACGATGGATTTTACTAACCACAATCGGAGGAAGACTATTTGGGTACCCAGGTATGCTCTAAACTTAGATAATGTTGGTTGAATTGGTCCAAATTTTCAAAAAAATGTGAATTTGTTAAGTAGATTTGGGATTTTTCGGTTACCTTGTGTGAAGAACATGTAACCGAACTCATCTGAAAGTGTAGTTCGGTTACTTTTTGTAAACACGTAAATGGGATTACCGAACTCTCCAATAATGGAGGTTTTTTGAAGTTCGGTTAACGGAAATGTTACCGAACTTTGTAAATAGGATTACAGTGTTATGTTCGGTTTGGCCAAAATGTAAACGAACTTCAGGGTCTATAAGTTCGGTTAGTTTGCAACCAATAGCTAACCAAACTTATGTAAAATAAGATTTCACATTAGTGTATAAAGTTTCACATTAGTTATTTCGCAAACTTCATACCAACCCACTATCTAACCGAACTAACGTACAATAAAATTTGATTTAGTATACGTAAAGTTCGGTTAGTTGTCAACTTGCTTTACAAACCGAACTCTGATTTTGGTTATCCCGATAAAATTACCATGTAACCGAACTTATTTCTGATTGCAATTGATGTTGTTCCATTTCTTGTAGATTGAATGTCAACCTATACCAATGGATAATCAACCTTCTCCGGTTGGCATGCTGTTTGAAGATACATCTAATCATTATGTCAATGATTTGGTTTTGATAAACCTATTGATGCGAAGAATTGGGCTAGAGACCATGCCAAGAAAGCCATGTGTGTATTAGTTTTGAATGGAAAAGAAAGCCAAACTCGTTTTGAAATGGTTTGTGAGAGAAGTGGAGATCCCGATGTTAGTCACAAGAGGAAGGGTTATGTGTATAAAGGAAAGACGACGAGGAAGAACACATCGTGCTCAAAGAAAATTAAATGTCCGTTCAAGCTAGTATTTAATAAGTGAAAAAAAAAGAATGGATGGGTTCTATCTATGGATAAGGTGGCAGGTCATCATAACCACCCTCGTCCGGATGATCTTGAAGGACATGCAATGGCCGCAAGGCTCACTCCTCAAGAAATGGAGAAAATAGCTAAATTTAGGAGAATGGGAATTTCACCACTTAACATGCTTCGCTTACTAAAGGATGATAACAAGGATAATGTATCATCTTTGACCACCATTTACAATGCAATTGAGACAATTAAAAGGAATGACTGGAAGGATAGACAAGTGATGCAACAATTTTTTTTTTTTTTGCGCTAAAGAGAAAGGCTAGCGGTTCAAAAGAAGGTAGGTCCGGAAGATGAAATAACGCATCTATTCATTGGGCATCCGAAGAGTGTTCAATTGGCTCAATGCTTCCATCAAGTTCTTATAATGGATTGCACTTACAAACTAACAAATACGAGATGCCATTGTTGAACATTGTTGGTCGTACCTCGACGAAGTCACCGTTTACCGTTGCTTTTTGTTTTCTAGAAGATGAGCAAGAACCAAGTTACACTTGGGCGCTACAACAAGTGAAGGCCATATACCGAGATGATGATATCCCCGCGGTTATAGTGACGGACAACGATGTAGCATTAATGAACGCAATAGAGAGAGTCTTCCCATTATCACATAATATGCTTTGTACGTTCCATATATGGTGTAATGTGATGAATAGGTGCAAGCCTCAAATTTTTCCACCAAATAGGAAAGCATTTGAAGAGATTAGTAAGCTAACGGAAGATGAACAAGCGGATGCAAAAGAGGAATTCGATATACAATACACTATAAATCACGCTAAATGGGTTGCTTTCTCTAGTGAATGGGAGTCATTGACTTGGTCTCTCACCGAAGAAGAGTATAATCTAAATCTTGCGGCATTTATCGAACATTGGTCTAGCCCCGAATATCCCGAGGATATTGTAACGTATGTGGTTAAGCAATGGTTGGAACCGCACAAAGAGCGCTTCGTTTATGCATTTACCAACCACCATAAACACTTTGGGAATCAAGCGACAAGTTTGGTAGAATCGGCTCACCACCGGTTGAAGAAAAATCTTTTTGGATGTGTCGATAATTTTGTGATTGTGTTTAACGCAATGGAGAATTACTTCAACCGCGAGATTGATAGAATTAAAGAGAAGTTTCAAAAAAGCCGCATCATGAAGTACAAAAGGATTGTACAAAAGATGGTAACATCAAGAAAATGGAGGACCTTCGGTTGTTCAAGGGACTCCATTATAATGTTTCACGTGCTTGCATTAAGAGGTTAATGGTAGAGGTGAATTTGATTGACATATGGGGAACCAATCCGGACGAGGTGTGTGTTTGCAACATGATGAAGTCTATGGGACTCCCTTGTCGCCATATGATAGTTAAGTATGAACATGGCATAATCCCTCTAAGCGATATAGATCCATATTGGCAACAATTAAGTTTTGTCCCTCCTCCAAAGGGCGATGTCGGAGAAGAGTTTGGTGACAATGAGATGGGAAGAATCGTTATCGAGATGTACCGGAACATGAACAAACTCGAAAAGCAAATATTTTGGGATGACATGCGGCCAATCGTTTATCCACACACTTCGGAGAATGTGCACGAACCGAAAAAGGCAAGGGCAAAGGTAGGCCAATCACCAAAGAAACAAAAAAACAAGTAAGAGAATATGCAAAGGTGTTGGCTAAGAGGAAAAGTGAAATGACCCCTTTTACTAGAGATCCTTGTGGGCATGAGCATACCGCGGCGAAGTACCAAGAAGATTCTAAGAAAAGGTCTAGGAATATTATGGAAAAGGGAGAAACAAGTGAACGGGATATGAAGAAAAAAGGACCGATGTTACGCTCGCAACCAACCCCACCTACTCCATCGGAACCTAGCCAACCAATTCAACGAGACATGAAGCTTAAGGCTCCAATATGCCGCATCCAAGAAAGAAGTCGACCAATTGATGATACACCACCTTTTGTTGATAAAAGGTACTTGGAAGAGCTACCTCCATACATAAGAAAGTACGTCATATCCACCGATGACGTCCCTCCGGATGGTAATTGCGGATTCCATGTTGTCGTACAACAACTAGGGCCTTTCACTCAAGGTGCGAAGCTGTATAATGATAATCAAATCACTTATGTCCGGCAAAGGTTGTTGATGAAGCTAAAGGAGAAACCGGAATTTTACAAGAGAATGTTGTCCGATGGGGATGCTAGTCTCAATGTGCATTTTGTTAGGTATCAAATGCGTCTCCACGGGGGGATCCAATCACAAGGGATCATTGGATGGGCATGCCGATATGTGGGCACTTAATCGCCGAAGCATTCAATTGCGTGGTTCACTATTTCTCAAAAAGTGCTAGTTTCACATACACTCCGAAAACAAAAATATGTGTCGAGCAACTTAGACGTAGGAGAGTGGTGATTGCGCTTGTTAACAACAACCATTTTATAGGCCTCCGGTTAGAAGACGATTGTCCACTGCCTCCGATATGCGGACACTCTTATTGGCATGGATTTAACGCCGACACAATGTTGGGTTGGTGCATTATGTACGAGCATAACATGGAGATGTGGAAAACTTTGAAGGATTCGGAAAAAATCATACACGAAGGTTCAATTTCCCTTGCGGATGATTAAATGTACCATTAATTAAACTAAGTATGCTTTGAACATCAACATAAGAATCAAAGATTGTGTTTTTTGGAATTAGGTCTTATTTTTGGGTTATGCTTTGAACATTTTCATAAGAATTAGAGATTGTTATTTTTGGAACTTTTTTTTTCTTTCCATATTGGAACTTAATTACATGACATCGCCGAATAGTGAGACATCAAGACTTAAGTTCGGTTAGGAAATGAAATTAGAGGACATTGCCGAACTAAAACTAAAGCTACATAACATTTAATATCCGAAACGCGTTATGAAAAAGTCTTTAAGGATGCGGAAATGATCTTCATATTTGAAATCCTTTCTCTTCCATCTTCGCCATTCGTTTTTTGATGTTAAAATGATTTCGGCGAATCCTTCACCCCTAAGTCGATACCACCTTACAATACGAAATAAAGCCATAAATTCCACAACTCTATCTCTAATCTTTCCAAATCGAATGAACAAAGCTATATGATCACGGTTATGAGGGTTTGTTGTGTCGGAGCAGAATTTCTCATGAATTTTCCCCCAATAACTTTGACTCATAATACCATTCATTCTTCGTTCTTCACCCCTCTTTGGATAGTATAGTATGTAGTTTCTTCAAAGAGAAAGATCTTCATCTATAGTAAATTTAGGAGTAGTAGCTGCCATTTTTAGAATATTTTGAGACAAAATGTTAACTATGAGACACATATTTATACCACTTAGGTGTATAACGGCTATAAAAATAGCCGTTACTTGAAATTAGTGTCATTCAAATTTCAAAATACATAGTTCGGTTACATAAGAAATGCATCGACAAAACCGAACTTAGAGGTTCGGTTGGTTCTGTAAATCCAAGGTAACTGAACAGTGCAAACCACCAAACTACAAAGTTACAGTGTAATGTTCGGTTACCTGGTAAATCATAGCAGGTAACCGAACTTTGGAAAATTTCTTTGCTTTTTGAGCTCCACAGTGTAATGTTCGGTTACCTGCAAAATAATACCAGGTAACCGAACATTACACTGTAATTTTTGAAATTTTGTTGTTGTGAGTTCGGTTAGATTTCAAAATCTGCGAACCAGCCGAACTTATGGACCACCAAGTTCGGTTACCTGAAAAATAATACAAGGTAACCAAACATTACACTGTAACTTTTGAAATTTTCTTGTTGTGAGTTCGGTTAGATTGCAAAATATGCGAACCAACCGAACTTGTGGACCACAAGTTCGGTTACCTGGTAAAATTTTCCAGGTAACCGAACTAAAACTACACTAAGGCTGGTTTATGAACCCATAAGTTCGGTTACCTGCATTTTTTGCAGGTAACCGAACAACGGAGTTCGGTTGGCTGCAAAAAAATTGCAGGTAACCGAATATAACTCTGTAACTTCTGAATTTTTTTTGTAGCTGAGTTCGGTTAGATTACAAATTTGCGAACAAACCGAACTTAAGAACATCCGAGTTCGGTTGTTTACGATATTTAGTCTACTAACCGAACTACCTAATTGTTTCTTAAAAATTTGAATGTAATGAAACACTTATGAGTCAAATAGCCGAACTAATCCCTTAAAACACAAATTAAAAACCAAATTATGAAATTCATTTACTAATCCACATAACTAAATGTTGGAAGCACACGAACATAAGAAAACAAACTACCAAATCCACAATAAAAAAGTCTTCCAAATATAAGGAAACAAACTACCAAATCCGCAATAAAAAAGTCTTCCAAACATAAGAAAACAAAGTACCAAATCCACAATAAGTTTTCTAAACATAAGAAACCAAAGTACTAATTGTTGCAATCACTCATTTACCACGACCACTACGAGAAACTTTTCTACTCTTGCATTTAGGAGCTTTAGGTCGTCCTTCGTCACTAGGAGTGTCATCTCCACTGCTTTGTTGTTCAACCATCCGACTTGAACCTTCCCCTTCTCGGCGACTCCTCTTCGACGGCATGGTCTCAGCTTGGATCAACCTGGCTTGTATCCACAAGGTTGGGATTAAAAACATTAGTCCATTGGTTGTAGAGGTTTGTTTGTTGTCGAGTGTCCATCGGCTCTCCACTCCGGATTTTTTTCCATCATTTTCTTCAACAATTTAGCACTTGCCTTCACCTTTTCTCATCAAAAACATAAGTAACTATTATTTTTCAATACTTTTCATAACATTTAACATTTTGAAAAACAAAAATAAGAGTAAATATCTTACCGCCGAATTCCACAAGATCAAGGCCTCATCACCACACATAGGGGTATGCTTCATAGTTTTCTTAGCCTCTTTCTCCATTGCCGTCGCTTTTTCTTTATCAGCACGGGCTTGTTGGACACTGTTTATTACACGAGGATGATAAAAATGTTCATACCATTCCATATATCCCTCGTCAGCGGCATTTGGCTCATCAAACGAATCTTGTAACTCTTCAACTGGAACAAGATAATCCACAAAGTTCTTCCAGTGGTCCACTGATGGAGCAGGATCGTATTTGGGGGAGAAATTCTTCTCGGTGTTCTTAGTTCCCTGCTTCTTCACCTTGAAGTTGAAGTTTTCCACTTGTGGGACACTTTGGACACAAGAAAGTTGTCTTAATACTCTTCGAGGATTATACATTGTACAACCTCCAGGATAAAACAATGGTCCATTATACGCCGCAACAGGTGAGAAATCAATAACCTCAACATCCTCCTCGTCTTCAACTAATGCAATGGTGTAAGGATGGAAAACCACATCTTCCACTGTTAACTTATCCAATGTCTCCCTCAACTCCAACACCTTTTTTTCTTATTCTTTTCCTGTGAGTTCAAAAATTCATATTTACCAGTTGTAGGCTTCCCATAAGGCCAATGGAGTGTGAGCATGAGACAATTGCGGTTTAGGGAAGTGGTCATACACCCAAACCTATAAGAAGAGGCAACAAATAATACATTCGCAATATGATTAGTAACAATACACATTCATTCACTTATATATTGAAACACACAAACGATAATTTAACTGGGTACTCCGAACAAGGGTGTATAAGCCTCCAAAATATAAACTCTTAAGCCTCGAAGCTTTTCCGAGTTCCTCTTGAACGAATGAAAGAACCACAATGCCCCAAGAGTAGTTATTCACCTCATTCAAGGGGTCCAATAGCTGGAGGTAATGAGCATTTACCACGTGACCTCGAACTCGGGGAAGAAAATGGTTCCTAGTTGATATAACAAATAAGCAAGTCACATGGTGCTTAATCTTCTCCTCTGTCATCACCAACTTTCCTTCAAAGAACCAAATCTTTCGTCCCTGAAAACTCATTAAACAAGGTTTTGAGCTTGATCTTTTTCAACTTCTTCTTGTACGTGCGGTCTTCCTCAAACTCATTATACTCATCACCTTCCTTAGGCTCTTTGTTAGCTCGTCTAAACTCACATTGTGCCTTTTCTCGCTCCATCCTAGACACCTTTCGACTAGCTTTTCAAGAAGTTCATAACTCATCGAGGATCGTAGCCATCTCGAACACTTGTTCCCGTAATTGGTAGGGCTGTGATTCTAAAACAATCATCCGGAGTTATTGCCATCTCACCAAAAGGTAGATGAAAGGTATCCGTCTCTGGATAAGACCTCTCGGAAAATGCAGTAACAGTGACAACATCAAATTTTTGGTGCGCATGTTGTATCCCGTTCCATAGTACACAATCAAATACCTCCAATCGACCTCATCACACTCATTTTCTATATTCCATATCTTTTTCTTTTGACGTTTCAAAACACGAACATCATTATTATGATCCTACAAAAGCAACATCATATCTTATATACTAATATATATATTTTGTGTTCCAAATTAAATGAAAAGAACAATATATGTCAAAATATAATAAAATGAGGATATATACTCAATCTTTGAGAAATCTTGATGGTTAAGATTGGTTCTAAGATTGAACCATACCTTTGTCGCAAAGATCTTGGCAGCCCATGAGTTTTTGTATCCCATCAATACCTCCCCCTCCATCTCTTGGAGTACCATAAGTTGGATTCTTTGGAGGCAAACACAAATTGTCATCATCTAGCACAAGGCTTTTTAGGCGTCTTTCTAGGTTTCTTTCCCACTATTTCTACTTGTGCCTCTTCCTCTTCGTCTTCCTCTTCATCCAAGTCCTCCTCTGATTCATCATCATCCTTATCTCCATCTTCCTCATCTTTTTCACCGTCATCATTGTCATCCTCATTTCCTCCTCCTTCAAGTTGGTTCACCATCATTGGCACACTCATTTCCTCCTCCTTCAACTCCATCATTGGCACCCTTATTTCCTCCTCCTTGATCAGCTGGTTCACCTTCTCCACCTTGATGATGTTCTTGACTGCCCACCTCTTCCACGATCTCTTCATTAACTTGTTGGATTACGTTGTCAACATTATCTCTATTAACACCATCTTGGATGACAACACCCGTAATGACCCACCTCTATTCTTAGCATTTTTGGTTCCACTAAGTTCCCGGCATCACAATGTACTTTGCCTCGAGGCGTGGGAGTTCTCGCATCTTCCAAGTAAAGGTTGGTTTGATTTTTTACCTCTTCCACTAATCAAGAAAACAAAAGATATTAGCTTAACCGCTAAATGATTCACAAAATCGATGCAACGTAAGGGTTCTCAAAGATAATAGTTCGGTTACCAAAGGTTTTTTATTTAACAAAACGAACTCAACATTGGTCAATATTAATGAAGAGTTCAGTTTGTCAAGGTTTTTATGAACAAACCGAACTCCACATGTATGCAACTACTGAAGAGTTCGGTTTGTCAAGGTTTTTTGTGAATAAACCGAACTCAACATGTATGCAACTCAACATAGTTGGACAAGTTCGGTTAAATTGAAACTCAACATATTGGGAAAAATAGCATAGTTCGGTTACATTGATTTTTTTTTTTTTTCCGGTAAAGTTCGGTTACTAAATAGTTTTAGATTTTTATGCGAACAAACCGAACAAAATAGCACGATTAGATTACATAAAAACTCAAAATAGCGGGCAGTTCGGTTACATGTGGAAAAAAAAAAATGTTGTAAAATTGGTTAAGTTCGGTTAGAAAAAAGTCTTAGGCTTCTTTGCGAACTAACCGAACTGGAAGTTCGGTGACCGAGTTTTGAATCGTATAGAACCGAACTGTTCTTCGTGTTCTTTCTTTCAGGAAGTTCGGTTAACCAACTAGGGTTTTTTAAAAATTCGTCTGAACCGAACAATGCACTGTAACTTCCATTTGAACCATATTTTGATGATTTCTATTCAATTGAAGCAATGAAAATCAAATTAAAAGTTATGGGTTTCTTGGTAAATACCTGCGGATTGGTCCCATGGAAGAATCAGGCTTCGGCTTGCGTCTTTGATACTCGATGATGCCTCTAACTTTCGGTTCCACTTCTTCCTCAATTTGAACTTGTTTGTGATGTGCTAGATGTCCTAATGCGGGACCTGTTCCTGGGAGTCTTTTGGTTTGAAAAACCGTTCAAAAAAAAGTTGAAATTTCCAAAATGACAAGAAAAAACAACGCTGAGCCTTAACGGTAAAGTAAAAGCCCAAGTCCAGTTCTGGCTCCTAATCATTTACTCCACTAAAACAAAGAAACTGAACTTCCATACCACAAAACTGATCTTTTAAATTTTCAATAAAGATAAAAGAAGGTTCATTTAAAAGAGTTGTTGGGAGTATGCAATAGATACAACAACATCCCAAGTAGTAAGATTAGACCCGGTTAGCTTAACTGAGGTAAACCGAAAAGTGATCAACACACCAATTTACATAGGAAGAATCCAGTTACCTCAAACATCTCACTCACTGCATTTTGTAAACGAAAATATTAAAAAATGTGTATTTGATTTATGAAAGATTTGTGTCGCTAGTTCTTTCGCATCTTCAATCAGCATGAACTATGAATCTTTATCAGATATATAAATAAATAAAAGCAAAAGATATGGAAATGCAAATCTTGTTTAGTTTCTAGTGTCACACATTTTTGTATACTGAAATCTAGAAAAAAAAACTAAGCATGAACCTTGATTTGTTGTATTCTCGTGACACCAAGTTCCGTTTAGAATTCAGGCTAGCCAAAGATTGACGGTCAAAAACTCATCTCATCTGACTTCCAGTCCCACCAAAATCATTTAAAAAAGAAACAATAGTAGGACACAAATTCTTATCCATTAATCTCGAAATCTCAACACTAATAAAGTACCGCTGTGATACACACACAACGGTGTTTTACACCGAGAGGGATCTGATGGTCTCAAATTTTGCATGCTTAGAGCAACTGCAGTGGGACGAGTAAAACTATCGACTAAAAACCAAAAAAAAGTTAAAGATATAGTTTTAATCCGCGGTGAGACACTAGGTTGGAGGAGTAAATTTGGTGTAGCGGAGGTAGAATGGTTTCGTCGATATGGGGCGTAGTTGTTAAGTTCGTTTGGGTTGACGCAACTTTAAGTTACGCCTCGATGTTGGGCGTGTTTAAATTTGCGTTTGATGTGGAACGTAATCCACTGCGCTCGATGGGGCGCAAATACAAAAATACGCTGAATGGGACGCAAATATTACGATTCGCCTGATGGGGCGCAACTTGGAACTACGCCTGATGAGGCGTAACTTGGGATTGCGTCTGATGGGGCGCAACTTGAGACTGCGTCTGATGGGGCGCAACTTATCTAGTCTTTGTTTTCTTTATATGTTGTTTGTATGACTAGGTCGAGCGGTAGAAAGTATTCTTTGGATGCTCATGCACGAACCATATGTACACAAAGACTCATGCATGTCCATATACTTTCACTTGTATTTTCCTTGAGAAATACAAATCAATAATATACCTGTCTCTGTACTCTATATAATTAATGCTATATATACACGTACATGACCAAACATGAAAACAGTGGAGAAAATAGTGGATGGCGTAACTTGTAAATGCGCCCATGCATTCAACAGGCGTAACTTGTAAATGCGCCCCATGCATTCAACAGGCGTAACTTGTAACTACGCCCCATGCATTCAACAGGCGGTACTAGTAATTGCGCCGGATTACAGGCGCAATTTAAAATCACGCCCGGTCAGACGTAACTTGTGAGTACGCTTGAGTGAGGCGCAATATTATGGTGCCGCTTGGTATCAGGCGCAAGTGTTGATTACGTCCCATCGGGCGGAGTTTAAAGTTAGCGTTTCAATCGGGCGTACATTAAATTTGCGTCTCATTAACAAACGCAAATTACAAATACGCCCCAATCAGGCGTAGTGTCAAATGCGCCAGACTATAACTAAACCAAAGACCAAATTTGGTTTGGTTTTTAGTTTTAGTCTAGGATTTGGTCTTTACTCCACTCGATAGTGTCTGTGATTTCGACCAAATTTTTAGTTTTGGTCGAAGACTGTGGATGCTCTTAGCATCCGAAGGGGAGTGGGCAGGCGTGGGTCCCACCTCCTCTCACACAATGCCCACGGTGCCCACCACGGTACTCCCTTTTCGGTTCATCTATACTTTCCGAATAAAGTATTCACTGGGATGCAGTACACCAACAGCTCCATAACCAAACCATTAAACAAATGGTTGAAGCCAACTTTGGCATTTTAGAGAAATAAGTGCCAAAACATTGCATGTTACTCTTCTTACCACCAGACTTGCCGACCCTAAGAAGTAAATACAAATTCCGCAACCTGCAAAATTGACGAAGATGATAGACGCAAGGCATTAAGCTTTAGAATTGAAACTGAAACAAAAGCGATATTATATCCTGATAACAAATAGTAAATCAGCACGTGTAACACACCAAACAATAAACAAAGGGAAACATGGGAAGAATGTTGGCATATAACTGAAACTTTGACATGGAGAAAAAGGTGCATTCAGCACAAAATTTCAAACAGTGTGGACTATAAATATAGAGGTACTACAAGTGCATTATTATAGAAATGACCGAATGATAGTACTGAGGTTGAACAGACCAGTCCACTGACAAAAGTGCAAGATCAGAAACAACAAAGCCACCAACATAACGAAAACAAGTAGTTCAAACTTGAAAGAGGGATGTATCTAATTGATTGCGAAGAAGTACTTGGATAAACTCAGTAGCCCAGCATAATTTGGAACCAAATAGATTCTACAATACAGCTTTGGATGCTACTTTTTGGAGAGAAAAAAAAACTCTGCATCTACTCATCCAATTCTGTTTGCATAAACGAATTGAGTTCACTGAAGTTTGCACAAATCCTCCAATGCATTAGAATACAAAAACATGTAGAAGTAACATTCTTACTTGGCCCAGTAAGGGTTATAAATGGGCAAACTCAACTCGGTGACAACTACCAAAGTGGTGTGGTAGGTACTTATGAGAGTCAAAAGGAAGTGGGAACAATCATTGAAATTAGAATACTAGGTCTCATTTGAGCTACTATTGTGCTGCATTGGCTGTGAATAGCCTAGAGGCCTGACGTATCCATTACCCTCTTGTATGGAGTCATGCAAGAGGTGATCATGGTGTCTCATTTTGAGTTTTAAAGTCACTGGATTTATTTGAACAACACAATTACGAAACATAAATGTTCAAGAGGAAAAAGATGGTTGTCAGAATAATCAAGACCATACAAAGCACAAGTAAGCCTAAACAAGTAAATGACGAAACATATAACCTTGACAAACCATTAAAGAGGATGTATTAGATTCTCAAATCAAAGCAAACAAAATGATAAAAACATGGATAAAATATGTGAAGACCCAATAAGTATGGGTGAACTCATCCAATCAAAAGAGATAGCCAAAGTACTTTCTGCCGGAGTAATTCTGTCATAGATACTTATGTAGGCAGAATGTGATGTACAGTGGTGCCTCAATATCAAAAAAGCCAATCTAAGACTAACAGCAAAACACAGCAATAGATGAACCAAACATGTTTGTGAATTAAGCTTATCTCAAAATATCTACTGTCCTTCTCCAAAGGGCATCACCACCAATCCATACAATGACAAGGTTCTGCCTGCTAGTGTTACTTACTTTTTATCTTATGTCATTCACTAATGAATGGGGATAAAAATACCTTTTCAATTTGAACAGCTGTTTTTGTGTACGATCATTTATTCTACTCATCAGACTCAGCAACTTAAAATCACGCACTAATCTCAAAATGATAGCTTTCTAAGAAGTGATGCTAAGAAGTAGGAACCAAATATTATGTGTTAAGAACCACAGCGAAAGATATGAGTTTGCATGATTTTTTCTGTATATATCTCAAACAGCAGTTTAGATTAATTGAAAGCTAACAGTAATCCATAATGTCAATTGGGTCATGTTCAGAAAAGACCCGTTGTTACCTAATTCCTGTAAGAGCTAAAAAATTCGAAATGAAACATACCGGTTTATATTCTTTTAGAGATCTTTTTCTTCCTTCTTCTCAGTTGGAGAATGATCACTGCATTCTTGTTCCCTACTAGATCTTGCTCCTCCTTCTCAAGTGCTATGAGTTTGCATGATTAATTGTGGTCTACAGCATAACTACCGTGAAATACTGCAGATTCATCTTCTAAACACCAGACTTGCCGAACTTAAGGTTTCTGTATACCAATTCAGCAACCTGCAAGTTGACAACGATGATAGATCTAAGGATTTACACTTTTGAACTGAAACTGTAATAAAGGCAATGTTATATCATCCATTAACAATCAGGGAGGAAAGGATTGGAGACATATAAAAGAGATCACAAACAATCAATCAGCAGGCATAACACACCACACAATAAACACAGAGAAACATGGGAAAATTGCTGGCAGATAATTGAAACTTGGATAATGGAGAAAAAAGTGCATTCAGCACAGAATCTTAAACAGTATCGACTATATATCCAGAGGCACTACAAGTGCATTATTATAGAAATGACCGAATGATATGGAAGGTTGAACAGACCAGCAGGTCCACTAGCAAAAGTGCAAGATGATAAACAACAAAGACCATCAACATATCCAAAATAAGCAGTTCAAACTTCAGAGTGGTATTGTATCTAATTAACAACAAAGTTACTTGAATAAACTCAGTAGCCTAGCATAGTTTGAAACCAAATTGATTCTATATATAGTACAACTATGGATACTACCGTATAAAAAAACTCCCTGCTACTCAACCAATTCTGTTTGCATAAGCAAACATCAGATCCTCTAATGCATTTAGTTCAATGAAACAAAAACATGTAAAATTAACATAAACACATACATTCTTACGTTGTGAGTTAGACATTCTTACTTGGCCCAACAAGGGTCATAAACAGGCAAGATCCAACTAGGTGATAACTATCAAAGTGGTGTTGTTACATTTCGTTCTGTATCCCTTGGGTTAAGGGAAAATATTCTATTGTGGTATGCAAGGTACTTATGATAATGAAAAGAAAGTGGAAACAACTATTGAAGTTGGAATACTAGACCTCGTTTTGCATTGGATGTGAATAGCCTACCCTTTTGTATGGAGTCATGCAAGGCAGGTCATGGTGTTTCATTTTGAGTTCTAAGGTTACTGGACGCCTTAGACAACAATACTACGAAAAATAAAATGTTCACGAGAAAAACAACGCTCGTCAGAATAATCACAACCATAAAAGGCACACATAAGCCCAAACAAGAACACATAGAATCTTGCTGAGCCATTAAAGAAGATGTCGAATGTTAGATTCGCATACCACAGCATATAAAATGATAAAAGCATGGATATGTGAATATTCAATAGGCATCGGTGAACTTATCCAATCAAAAGAGATAGCAAAAGTAATTCTGTCATAAATCCTTATGCAGGCAGAGTGTGAGGTATCTTGCCTTCAATACCAAAAAAGCTAGTCTAAGATGAACAGCTAAGCTCAGCAGTCAAACCAAACTGTTTACGAGAACAGCTTATCTCCGTGAATCTACTGTCTTTCTCCCAAGAACATCACCCCTTTGGATACAGTGTCAGTGACAACAAGGTTCTGCTTTGGTGTTATTCTTATGGCATTCACTAATAAATGGGGGAAAAATCCGATTTAAACAACTGTTGATGCCGTTTCTAATTCAAACAACTATTTCAGTATATGATCATTTTTATTCTATTCGACGGATTCAGCACCTTAAACTCATGGCACTAAATCTCCAAATGACAGCATTCTAAAAAGTGATGGTAAGAAATGGTCCTATAACCACTGAGAAGCTCTCAGTTTTCACAGCTTTACCAGCATATACTTCAATATTATTGATCTTGACGAAATGTTTATAACTAACATAACAATTCACGTTAACTAAAAGCCAACAGCAATTCATAATTGTCCACTGGTGAGATATGATTAAAAAAAGATTCATTGTTCTCTAATTTCTACAAGAGCTAAAGTTCTGAATGAAACTTACGCATTTATATACATTTAGAGATCTTTTTCTTCCTTCTGTTCCGTCGGCAAATGATCACTGATTTCCGTCTCCCTACTAAATCTTGCTCTTTCACCTGACTCCATTAATTTCGTATCTCCTTCCCCTAATGCTTTCAATGACACTAAGGTATTCCTGTGAGAGATTCCATTTACAAAGTAATTACCAGAATTCACAAGCATCCTTGAAGACGAAGTTTTTGGAGCGTATCGGTAGACATTTTTATCGCAATAATCATAGCATAAAATCCCACCACTCCTTGTAAATGTGATTGGTTTGACATTGATATTACTTAACTCTATACTCCAAATCACATCATGATTCCTTTCATTCTTCTCTAAAACCCATAAGTCCAAACCTTCAGCATGCTTATAAGATGCACACAAAAAATCGCCTAAAACATGTAGTCCAACAATAGAAAATGGTTTATAAGGTGGTGACGTAAGTTTTCGAAACTCTTCATCCACCAAATCAAAGGCAACAATGGTTCCTCTGTAGTTCACCCAATGAATTTCTCCATTCGCAAACACACCAGGTTGACTAAAAGATATCACATCATAGTCCATCTTCCTACCCTTTCTCCATCCAATGTCACTGCCAAGAGTGTACACCTGAACAATTCCATAATTTGCGTCTTTACTAGAGGTACAAATTCTAACAACTTTGTACTCATCGGTTGAAGGACTATCCCCAAAACCACTTAACAAGAATGCATTTCCTTCAAATTTTGGGAGGACAATATACTCTCTAGTGATAGGATTACAGATATAAGCAGGTTGCGGATAACACCGATCAAAGTATGCATTGAAACAGAGCAAACCATTACATGAACCAAGAATGTACCGATCCTCAAATGGAGGTCTTAAATCAACCCTTTTTGTTTCAGTAAAACTGTTTAAACTTTCATCATACTCAGAATAGCAAAAATGTTCCAGATCAGACCCATGGGTATCAAATATGAAGCTTAACTTACCAGAATCACGCGTAGAATCAAGATAATTTAGATGGTTCAATTGCATTTGTGAGAAGGACGGATGTTGAAGAAGATTGCTCCACCGTTTCGATACCATTTTACACTCAATCACGGATTCGGTTGGAACACGAGAGAAGATCTCTAACATGATTTCGAATGGAAGGTTATTAAAGTTGCTCATTGGAACCATGGAGAAAAGATTTCAGAGCAGTAATGGCAGAAATAAACAAAATAATTAGGGCTTATGCGACAAAGGGGGCTGTGACTGTGGTGAGAGATGGTGCTGAGAAATGAAATGGTTCTTTTTTATTCCAACTTGCCTTGCCAATGCCAAGGTTGGGGTTAAATACCGGGTTTGAACATGGATAACGGGCTAAAGCAATGACCGACTATGCAGCACAGGCCCAGCTTCAGAATTGATGACGTACAAGTGACGGATTATCCGCATCCAAATTCAACCCTTCACCTAGGGGTGTACAGAATGCCCGGAAGCCTGCGGCCTGCCATGTACCGCCCGGAAGCCTTCGGCCTGCCATGTATCTTTATCATGGGCTAGCAGGCTACTGCTTGATAATTATAAGTGGGCGGACCCGGGTTTTTGTTCAAATATTGGAGTCCAGCCTGTTAGCCTGCCCGGTAGCCTGTTTAGTTACCCGGCCTGCCTGATTGCCAATATCCTCGAATAAAGTTTTCTACTAGTGTGATGGATTTCTCAAGAACTTAAATTTCATATGTGGACAATTTATTGGGGTTAGAGAAAATTCTGAATTACATTTCACAGTAATGAATATGAATTGCTTGAATTATCATTTGAACGAGTTACAGATATGTCATCATTCATCAAGCAAAAAAAAACAAACATATATACTTTAAAATTTTGAATTATCTCTTGGGCCCGAGGCACTGCTTATTCGGGCTGTGTATTGTTTCACGGGTATGGACGGGCCATGGGCATTAAATTTTTGTTATTGCCCGGCCTATTAAACTTAATGGGTAGTAAGGACTACAAGCCCGTCCGGCCCGGCCTGTGTTATAATCGGGCTTGGGCTGGCCTGCCCGGCCCGATGTACACCCCTACCTTCACCAAAAGTATAACCAGATTAACAACTTGACAAGTATTTCATGAAACCTGTTTTGAGGCATACAAACCGGTGGTGCTATTAGCTCCCTATTTTCCACCTCCCTAGTCTGCTCCCTCCAATTTAGTCCCCACATCTGGGAAATGGTGAACCCCACTTGTACCTGAATGTGATTCAAATCCTAGATGTGTGGTGTAGATTGGAGGGAGCAGAGTAGGGAGGTGGAGAATAGGGAGGTGAATAGCATTTCCGCATACAAAACCATTTTTCTATTTAGGGTGGGATTATAAGGGGTATTCTAGCAATGTATAGATTACTAAGTTATCCTTAATTATTTTGAATTACTTAAATATCATTCACCTTTAAACATAAACTAACCACAATCCAAAATTATTTTTAAAATAAAAAAGCACTTTCATTCTTAACCTAATTTAATCATTGATCAAAATTATTTTGAAAATTTTGTAGATTTTTTTTTTTTTTGGACTCGTCCATACGGAGTTATATTTGTTTCAATCTTCTCTGAGTTCGACTTCAAGCATGAATCGACTTCACAATTATATTTGCCTCCCAATCTCGCTTGTGTTAACTTTACAAACCAATGAGTAAAACTCCCCGAGTTGGTGTAAAAACCAAAATATAGTTTATGGATCCATGGAACTCAGTTTCCTCAAACATCTTATCTTGTAGAGCTTCGGAACGCAAATATAATAATATTATAAGAAAATAAAATATGTAATCACTAAGTGGATTATCTTTTACGTTTTGGGTTAGATCAGTTCTAGGCAGGTAGGTATATATAAGCACATATAATGTACATGGAAACCTTGTTTATTCTCTAATATGTGCTTTAAAATTTGTTATTAAAGTGAACAACAACTGCATGAATCTTGGGTAACCATCGTTTGATAATAGTTTTTTTTTTTTTTTTTTTAATCTCATAAAGTTTCATTCATGATGTAATAGAGATCGCACGGACTTCAAGAACATCAAGACCAAAGTTCAAAATACAATTAAATGGTACTAACAAAGAGTAATTCATGAAAATGAGTAACAAAATACCAACAGGAGTACCAAACAATCCGGAAATTGGAAAAATGGTTTTGAGATTTTTGTCCCATTTTGATAGAGTTTTTCTTCTACAAAAAGACATCTTCTCATAAAACAAAGTAATATCTCGTTTTGAATCTTGATCAGCGCACTTGAACTTCCACCTAAAATCTCCATTAAAATCACAAAAAAAAATAATCCAAACACGAGAGCGTATCAATAATTTCCATAAAGGAGAAAATATAAACTAAAAGAGCAATACACCCACAAAAATACCATGAAAATCTCCTAAAATCCAAGTAGATTGAAGCAAAAACTTAAACTAATGTAACCTGGACTACTAACTGAGAAAATAGGAAGAAAAAAGAATTGCTTAGATCTGGCCCAACAGATCAGAGTAGTAAGGGCTATGGCAATGAAAAGCTTTTTAGGTTTTGGGAGAGAGCTAGAGGAGATAAAGTGGAGAGAAGTATTATTTTGTCGTACCCTAGGTTCAAATCGTGATGATCAAATCCAAAATCGCCAAGCCCTAGTTCTTGCCACTAGAGGTGTAAACGTGCTGCGGCCGTACCTGGCACACGAAGTCGCGTGCTTCACGTGCCATGTGTCGTGCTTTGTGTTGTGCCCACGATTTAAACGTGTTGTCTTAGTGTTGTGCTTTACTAGTCAAAAGCTAAGCACAAAGACAACCCACGGGCACAACACACCAATAAACGTCTTCGTGCCTTGCCGTGTTGGCGCACGTGTTATAAACAATTTGAAATCACTTAATGTATATATATTAAGTCGGACATTATCACGAGAATTTAAATAGACAACATATCATTTGAAATTATTTCAAGTAAAATTAACAAGTTTATTTAATAAAAAGAAATAGCCCATCAAATATAAAATTGGATCATTATAACAAAATTATTTCATGTAGATTAATGTTCTAGTCAAATATAGGTAAAGCGAAGTTATAACAACGCTAGTGGAATATATTTTCCAAATATTTAGGTATTATATGTGTTGTTATAAAAATATATAAGCCAGCATAAAATGTTAAAAACTAGCTAGAATAGTAACTCTTTTGAGAAATATATACAAAATGTGATGTATTATGCCTTGTTATATGGTATACATGTGCATGCTATGACGTGCTTTCTTAACGTGCAGTGGGCCACGTGCTTATCCGTGCCGCGTGCTGTGCCGTGCTACTGTGCCGATTAGGCTAACCCAACACAGTTCACGAAACTAACGTGTTGGGCCGTGCTGGGCTAAATTACATCTTTGGTGAGCTTGACTTCAGTTTTTTAGCGTCTTTGTTTGTGGCTCTTCTTGGCATAGCCCAATTTACACCTCTACTTGCCACTATTAACTCTAGAATGAGGTATGATATTGAATTGCACCGAGGTATCATATTGAATTGCACCATGACATGTTAGCCGGTTAGACAGTGGAATTTGTTTGTTTGTCCTAAACAACATGAGTGTACAATGCACACCCCAAACACAACCAACAGCATAATACTATTGTTTATTGGCAATTACATTTTAGGTACCTTTTTTTATTAATTAAATGCTTATTGATTTTTGTCGCATGAGGTAAATAATTTTATGCACAAAATAAGTCTGATTTTACTGCTTATTAGAAGTCTGATTTTACTGCTTATTAATCTTTGGCATAACACATTAACCATTAAGAAGTTGATTAAGATTATTAGATTTCAACATCCATGGAAATGGTTTACTCAAAAAGTTCCTCATCTAAATATCTAATGGCTGGGGTTAATAGTAGTATTAGCTGATTTTATTTAAGTAATCACGGGGTGGTTAAAACTCACTTAATGGCAATAGATTCCGTAGCCTCTTGTCTCAAATAGTCCCAAAGATTTTCGGTAGTCTCTAATTGACAAATAGCATGGAAGCATACAAAAAAAAAAAGTATGGAATATCTCCTCCTGACTTATGGAACTGTCGAAAAAATTCAAAGGGACAAATGAGTTTACTTTATAAGGAAATGAACTACGCTTTTCTTCCACAGTTTGTCTCGAATGACAATCCAACCGTCTTTGACAACGTTTTAAATATTAGGATAGGAACAGTGTAATGTGAATCCCTATTTTCTTTTGGGGGATAAAATACGAGAGAATCTGTGGGGGATATCTATCATTTCTGTATTTTTTGCTGTAAAAGATGATTTTGAGTAAATTGTTTAATTTTTCTTTTCTCTCTTACGGGAGATCCCAGCACTCTTACACTTCAAAGTTTTAAACCATGAGGTTCGGGATCAGCACGTCTTACCGGTTTACATGGACAGGTAGCTAGCTACTAAAACCGCTTGGCTCATTGATATGGTGTTTTGCATGTCGTGTAAAGGTCATGTGCTTAAGTCAAATAAATGAACAATGTTGTCCCAATCATATTTAACTGAGCAAATAGCAGTGGTTTTAATGGTTTGTTTACGTTTCTTTTAAATTTTCCGTGAAGTACAAATTAGATTAAAATTGGGATCTCACCAAATAAATTAAGCAAATTAAATTTGTTTACATATCTTTCTGTTAAAATATAACAAATCAGAATATCAGATATATGTGTGAATGATGGCCTTACGCAAAATATCAGTTTTCGTTTGATTCATGGGAAAGATACACTCAGTTCAGTACATGCGATGGTTCCAATAAAGTTATATGATTCGATGCCTCATCATAGGTATAACTAGCTTCTTTTTAACTGGTTGAAGAACCTCACATTTACTTTACGGATCCACGGAACTTGGTTTCCTCAAACATCTAATTTTGTGAATATTCTAGTTTGGAATATGATAAATTCATAAAAATGGGAATGCATAAAATTTGGAATATTTTGTTTTGATTGAATCTATATCAAGTTTATATACAAGCACATAATGTACATGTAAACCTTATTTATTTTCTAACCGCATATTTATTTGAAGCCGAAAATTTAAGCATGATATAAGTATGAAATAAGTCTGCTACTTTTCATTTTATTTTATCTTATTTGGAAAAAAGACAAGCATTAAATATATTGATCATAAAACTCTGATTCAAAATCAGTAGTAATTACAAGACTGACTCAGAAATATCCAACACTTTTCATATTTTACCTTCTTGTGTATTGGTACATTTGCGCCTATGTGTGCTGCTCTGTGAACCGATTAGCTTATCACATCAAGCCACGTACACTAGAACCATGTGCGACACTGTTTTAAATGCACATCAAGCCAAGTAAATAATGAAGTTGCTTGACAGTGCATACTATCAACATTTAAATGCACCAAAAATGCTAGATTTACCGAGTATTTTCCCTGACTAAAATCCCGCCACTAACATAACATGGGACCCATTTTCACCCACTAATAATCCCAATGCAGAGAGGTAAAAACACGAGTTTTTATAAAGCAATAGACTTTTTTTTTAACCATTATATTTGAAATTTCGTCTACAAAACATGTTCCACGTACGTAGGGGGTTGTAGTTTGCTCCAACCAAATTAATCCAAAATGGGGCGAGGGATTTATGACATTTGCTAATCAATCCAAACTTGCTAGCAAATCAAATTCATTTAATATCCAAGCCGAGACTAAATAGTGTCAAATTATTTGATTAATTATCGGAAAAACGAGGTAGTGTGAAACAGACTCAAGTAATTAAACCCACTAGCCCATCTTCTTAATATATTTTCTATTTACCGAGCAAAAAAAAAAAAAAAAAAAAAAAACCCACTACATAACAGCAACAACTATCTTAGTCAGACACACGCAATGCAACAAAGACATATTCAAGGATCGGTGGATATCACTTAATATTTTGGCTCACTCTGTTAATAGTCCATATCTATGTATAATATGCTTGCTAGTTTCTCAGTTACTTTCTAGGTTGACCTGGTGGTTACGACCTTTTTTGCTTGCTCACTCTGTTTGTGTGTTTCATATATATATATTGATACTTTCTTGGTATTGTATGCATGTAGGATCGTAGTATCGCAACAAACAAGGTTCGCGGGATTAATAAACGACAGCATCGCGAAGGAGTCGCAGGAGCTAAAATAAACGACGCAATGAATAACGACAGGCAAAACATAAAGAAGACGTGAGACTGCGAGGTTAAGAAGTGTCGCGAGAGCGAATGTTTGTGCATCTGCGACACTTCGCGGGACATTCCCGAAAATAAAGGATAGCTTAGCTGTCATCCACTATGTATTACCCTATATAAAGGGCTGAGTGAATCTGTGGGAGAGGGAGATCTCTTTGGAATTGTTAAGCAAGTCAATAGGAGAGAGAAAGTTTAAGAGTGTTTTAATTTCTAAGTGTAATTCTATTTTCCTGTGTAAACATTTCATGGACTCAATCAATAAATATCCTTGATCTTACATCTTTCAATGGATTAATTAAGCAAAATTGAGTAAGGGGTGTAGTGTGGGATTTCCTGCTACTACATATGCGCTAGAAACAGGGATTGAGCAGAGATTGACGTAGAAATTGGAAGGAATTTGGATTAACAGAGAAAAGGTTTGGAGAAGATACTCAAGAATTCATTGGAAAAGAAAAATGGCTAGAAGAAGAAATGTACAAGGGCAACCAACGATTGTAAGAAGAAGTGGGAGACTTGCTGGAGAAAGGAGGAATGAAACAGGAGAATCGTCAAGGATGAATATGAGAAATGATGGAGAAGATCAAAATCACCACCGATCTCCCCAGTAGCGAACGCGGCTGTGGATTATGATAGAGTAAGTGTGCATACTTGGAGGTCTGATTCTCAAGACGAGAGGGAAGAGGAGCAAGAATGGTGAACAATGGACAAGGAGGAGGCGAGCAAGGAATGAATGGAGAAATGAATCCGAGAAACGAAGAAATCACAAATGCGTTAGAAAGATTGAGACAAACAATACACGAAGAGAGACGACTAGAGCGGGCGAGAGGAACGAGCAAACTTGACAAGACAAAATCATGAATTGAGGATGGAAAATATGAGATTGCAAAATAGGAGATCAAGAAGTAGCGTGAGATTAAGTTCAAGATCGAATAGGGAAGAAAGAAGGAGAGTTTTACCAACAGAAAGTACCGAGGAAGAAAACCAACAAGAAACACAAAATCCAAGCACACGAGCATGGCGAGAGAAGAGGGGAAATGGAAGATCGTTATATTCCTCGGCCAAAAATCTTCAAAATGAGCGGAATAGGGAAAATCAAGGAAACATGCAACTCCAAGGGCCGAATGACCCAGCTGCTGAAGGGAGAATAATCTTGCACGGGAGAGAAGAATTGAGAAGAAACCGAGAGATCGAGGATGACATTGAGAGACACTACATTGAACAAGCGCGGCTAGCTCGCGAGAGAGAAAGGATAAGAGCAGAAATGGAAAATCAAGAGATGGAAGAGGCAATCCGGCAGAATAACCATGACAACCGCGAAAGAAGGAGGGAACAAAATCGTACCAATAGAAATATTAACGAAGAATATGAGAGGGTGCAGATGAGAGCTGAGAGACAGCCAAGAAGAGAGAACAACCGATATAATGGCGTGCGAATGACGAAAGAAATGAAGAAAGAGCGTCGCAGGGGAAAGAAGAGGAGAAAATAACGAGCGGGAAGGTCAAAATAGGTACGAGCGAAGAAGGAGAGAGGCGAGCTAAAAGACCAAAGTAGAATCAAATTACGAGGCAAATGAACAAATCTTAAGAGAACTGGGTGAAATGAGAGGATTACTTGAATAGTAGAAGGGAAGGAGGAAGGAAACAATTAGACGAAGCCATCGCAGGCCGAAGAATCCCTTCACGCTAGAAGTACGAGATGGGAGGAATACCTCCTAAGTGCAATCTACCCGCATTAACCAACATCTTTGATGGAACAACTCTGTGCGGTACAACATATCAAGGCTTATATGAGATGTATGTTACAATGTGGGAGAATCATGATGCTATACTATGCAAATATTTCGCATCAAGCCTAATAGGAGAAGCACTAAAATGGTTTGAAGGTCTGCCAAGGAACACAATCACATCATTTAACCATTTACAAGCCACATTCCCGGAGCATACATAAGTAACAACTCTTCACGACCGGTGTATTGAAGATGTATTCGGGTTGAAACAAAGGGTTGGCGAGAGCTTAAGGCATTGACAATAAGATGGAGGACCATGTGTAGCGAAATGGCGGGATCGGGTTGAGGAAAGATATCTCATCCTCTCATTTGTGAATGCTCTCTTTATACTAACTTGTTATACATTCAAATTTTTAGAATTAAAAATACAATCACGATGGAAGAACTGCGAGAGTTACAGGGAAGAATATATTGCCTTAGAAGAAAGACAAGAATGAAATGAATTCTTATCCGATCCGCGAACACAAACTCGAATGTCACAACGCAAGCTTGTTGCCTCAATTCATAAATACGGTGGCGAGCACTTCGCAAGGACAGCAAGCAAGGAAAGCCGATGAGGGACAGCGAGAAGATAGTAGCCATGGGAAGCCACGATCAAGAAGAGTTTGAACGAGAAAAGAACTACTACAACCGTAACAAAGAATAATAAGATTCGAGGCTAGATCATGTGCAAGAAACTTATGGTGGACGAAGGCAAAATAACCGTGGAGGGCGAGAGAAGTCGAGAATAGTGTGGGAAGAGATTAAGATGCCTCCACCGAATGCTAGTGTGGAAAGATCTGCGGGAAGCTATACTTGTGATGGAAAATGTACCAAGACCTTGGAACGTGGGAATGGAACCACCGCCGGGCGATAGAAGTCATGAGTTTTGTTCTTACCATCGCTTCCATGGGCATCAAACAAACGATTGTAGAAACATAAAGAGAATTATTCTCGGGATGATTGATCGGGGAAGTGAATCACTTTCTAAAGGGAGAAGAAGCGGGCCGGACATTACCACCACCACCGGAGATGCACGTAATGTGTCGGCGAAAGGAAAGGAAACATTTGTGGTAGAAGTTGGAACAAAAGCTAGAAATTTGAACTACAACTCTCAGTCCTCTATCGCTGTCGAAGACTTTCATGACAACGTGCTCGGTAGAGTCTTTGCGAGAGATGCTAATGATAAAGAAATAATGAGTCCGGCGAGAACGACGCAGCTTAGAAAAGTGGCACCAAGACTATTTCTTTCTCTCGCAGATGAAGTGCCAAAGGAAGAGAAACACATGATAGCCCGTTGGTTGTGAAACTAGAGATTAACCCAAAACCAGTTGATGGAGAAGATGATGAAGCGAGAAGCTTGCTGGGCAATCAACCGAATCCTAATCGACACCTAAGTTCTAAGTGAATATTCTCTTTTACCATACTTACAAGACGATGGGAGGAAAGGATGAGGATTTGATCCCCTCGACATACAAGATATATGGCTTTAATGGCACTCAACAAACAAGCCAAAGGGAGAGGTTCACATGAGAATACCTCTACAAGGATTATCAACTGATGTTTTATTCTGTGTGGTTGGTGTGGAATCCCCGTATAATGCACTGATTGGGAGGCCATGGCTTCATGAAATCTTGGGGGTCGCCTCAACATACCATCAATGTATAAAATTTCCACATCCAAACGGCATTGGTATCATACAGGGAGATTGGAAGGAATCGCAACAATGTCATGAGATCGATGTAGAAAGCTGCGAAGAAAGAAATGCCAAAAGAAAAGGTTGGAAGCAACATGTGAGAGATGAGCAGAGAAAGGAAAAACTGATGGTGGATGCTATAGAAGTAAGGATCGAACATACCTCGCGAGGTGAATGCCTAGAGACAGGCGAATATTATGATAATAAAGGAGCAAAGGATATGAGGAACAAAAGGCATAAGAAGTGAATAATCAACAAAAACAGGAGAAAAAGTAGCAATTGAAGTAATGATGTGTGAGAATCTTGCAGCCAAGAGTATATGGGAATTCAGTTAAGAAGTGAAAATGAAAATACAACAAATGAAACAGAACTATGCGAATACTTCGTAAACAAATATCAGCAAATAATGAAACATGAATGATTGAATGATTTAACAAATATGAATGAGTAAAAGAATGGGACGAACCTTTATGGCGTACACCTAGTTCGCGAATAACATTTCGTAAGAGGCAAATGTAAGACCTAAAGTGCGTCATATAAGGGGTATCTCTCGACATGGCTCGGGGGAAAGGTTACACCGCTCCCGGAAGCCCCGAGTCATGAAAATTTGGGGCCCATGAAAGCCTATCCTGGAGAGATACCTTGGATTCCCAACTATATAAGGTTATACCCTGGTTGGGCGACCGAGGTCTCTTCCAAGGAGTCGGTGTATGCTCAAGGCGCCGAGGTACACCTGGTTGAGCCAAGAGTGCCCGGATGGATGAACCTACCTGGCCATTCTTGGCAAGTCTTGGCATATGTTGCACTCGCCAAGAAAACTCCACTTAGGGTGCAGTCTCGTAACCATAAACCATATAGGTATAAGGGATAAGAGGTCACGAAAACAACTGGTTGTTGTTAAGACCGGATGGGAGGAGCTAGTCTTGTATGGCCGATGTTTCGCCTCCTTGAAGGGCAACCGGGAGATGATAAGGGCGACGCTCTCCATTAGGGGAGTGTCAAAACAGACGCAAATGTCATAAGGCTATGTTTTCGCAAGAAATTTAGGCTCGTCATATTTGTGCAATGATCCTGCAGAGGCAATAATACTAACGCGAGGGTAAGGCGAGATCAATGGGTCTTTACACGAAAGTGTACGGACGTCTGCGATTTCGTCGCACGACGACAATGTCATGGGGCTTTATGTTCGCAAGGATATCTAGGCCTGTCATATTGTCGCAACTAAAACATCCTGCGAGAGGCAAAAATACTTGGAAAATGATAAGGCAAGATCAATGGATCTTTACATGCAAGTGTAAAGACGTCCTGCGATTTTGTCGCAATGAAAGGTGGCGTGGGAAGACCTCTAATTAGGGAGGTCTAACTCGGAGACCACACAAAAAATGATAAGGCAGGGTCAATGGGCCCTTGCTTGAAAATGTAAGGGCGGCTTGCGACCTTGTCGCAATAAGAAGAGATAAAATACATTTATGAAGATAAGGCAAGGCAAGTAGAATTCTTGATTTATGAAGATACCTGCGACCTCGTCGCAACAATACATTTCAATAACAATAAAATTATTATCCAACAAAATACATGATGACAACTAAAATCTTCCATCTGAAGATAAATAACAGAGGCAAGTATGGGAATGGAAAGGATGAAATATTGTTATTCATCTTCCGATGAAAGAGTTATACATCAATAATGCTAGTCAATTATATTACAAGGAAGAACTGCCGAAAAAGGGGAGTGAAGATTGAATTTATGGAATTATCAGAAAGAGTACACTACAATAAAGAGATACAGAAATGTACAGATATTACAGGCAGCGAAAGAAAACAAAAAGAATTATCTCAATTATTTCTTTGGTGATTCTTCTCCTTCATCTGATTCTTCAGTCCTATTATTCTCATCGCCAGAATTTTCTTCTTCGCTAGCCTCACTATCAGAAACGTCTGAGACAGGCGATTCTCGGGGAACCTTTTCAAGAAGCCGGGGTATGAATGCGAGAGGGATATTGTGGTCCTTACAAACATACTCCATGGCTCTATTGCAAACGAACAAACATCATTGTTGAAGTTCTCCACTTTGTCGTTAGAAATTGTTTCTTCAACTCCGAAATATTTATTCTCACGAAGGGAGAGACTCTTTTGCGAGCTGTTCTTTTTTCGCCAAGTTCTCCAATTCTCGTTGGAAAATTCCCAAGTAGTTGTTCTTTTTGAGATTCAAGCTCTTCAATTCTAACCCGAAGCCTCTTCTCGATTACGCAAATAAGTAACAACAAGTTAATAATTTACAAGCAATACTACGAAGTAAGAAGCGTAAGGTATAATAAGTAACCTTCTCTATCGATATCATATCTTTAATCAAGGAAGTATGCTCGGCATGAAGACTAACATCAACACCTAGGTTATTCCCGGCATTATCTAAAACTTTCGCAGCCCAGTGAATTCATCATCACTATTAATAACAAGAAGAGAACGAACTTGCTCTTTCTCGCCGCTTAAGCATGGTATTCCTTGAAGGAGTTCATCTCGTTCAACTTGCACACCAAGAAGAGATTTGTGGAATTCTCTAACGCCCCGTGCACCTCTTTTAGTAATGCGATCGTTCTCATCTATGAGATCACTAATTTTCTTCCTTAAAGTCTTGATTTTCTTCTCGGAATCAAGGTACATTCGTTTAAAGCGATTAGTTAAATTTAAACTAGATCTCGTGTTCGATCTCTAAGAGATGATATTTGGATTGAAGATCCTTTAATGAAAGGAGGTTAGTTTTATTTGAGGAACTACTTAGAGATTGATTGAGGTGAGCGAGAAGAAGATCATTATCCATAGGTTCAGGAAATGTATGGAGAAGAATAGCCTCATCGGAGAGATTATATACATCTGCGAAGGTAATAAGTTAGGTAGCAATATGCAACCGATAAAATAGAAATAATAAAAGGAAGTAAAATCTTATACCATAAAGTTGTTGATTAGCGTTCTGAAGAGTGGACACCCTATCCCTTTGGGAGTCAAGTTCGGTATTTAACTTTTGAATTCTCTCGTCTTTATCGCGAGATGACGCAGCTTCAATTTCTAATTCTCGAATCTTCTTGTTCAATTGCGAATTCTTCTTTTCAAGATTGTTGCGTCTTCTCTCGAGATCTGAGGCAACTACAAAAGAAGTTCTTCCAACCTATAAAAGAAGATAGAAAAATCATTAATATATATATATATTTAAAAATTTAAAATTAACGGGAAATATGACTGCATGCGTACCAAAGATCCAAGTGCATTCAAGAAGTCAGGAGACACAATTCTAGAGGCTCCATTGAAAGAATTATTGCCCTCTAGTAAAGTAGCATTACACACGTTTGCGAGAGCCCCGCAAAGGGAAGCTAGGGGAGCATCTCCCATTCCTTGGAAAGAGTCTGAGAAGATGCTAGATAACTGATCCATAGAAGAACCGGTCGACGGAATCTTCTTAGCGAGAGAAGGATTCGAGTCATGGTTATCCTCGTCAGAAGATTCAGAGCTTGAGCTAAGGAGAGAAGAAGATTGAATCTTTCGCTTCTTAGCTAATGGAGCAGAAGATTTATCTTTGCGAACGACGGTTTTACCCTTACTTTTAATCTTCGCGGCTACATCTTCTTCAACTCCAACCTTCGCATACGGTTAAACATAAGAAACAGAGGCAACAATATTGTTTCAAATAACAAAGGAAATGTTTCTTACTTCATCCGTAAGCGATCGAAGTATCGTCAGAGTACTCTCCAACGGATTATCCTTGTAGCTTCTTCTCAATTTGGCGATCTGAAAAATTTCACAAACTCAACAAATATAAAAAGAAAGTTGCGAAGGAAAGATTTGAAGTAGAAAACGTACCTCTTTTGCCTTATCAGGCCATTTGAATTCCCAAGGATGATACCCTGCGAGATTCGCAGGAAGAACGTGCGAGCCCGCGATATAAGGGCCATTTAAAATCAAGGGTACAACCCACCACTTCTCATCTTTGGAGTGGCGAGGAGTAGAATTGTTGCCCGGGTGCCAGTCAATATCTTGCATGAGTAATTTATCCTCGGGGAACATTATCCTTCTTTTTCAAGCGAATGCCCCAAATGAGATTTCGCATTCCTCATCTTTATCATTTGAATAATTTTCAAAAAGTTCTCTCAAAGTGTACTTCTCAAAGAACTATTTCCAAGTCTCGAAATCGGGGTGTCTAACAAGATATTAGGGTATAAAGATCCTTTGCCAAACACCACGATTCGCGAACTCAAGTATTAGGCGAATGCAATCGCCACTTAATTGATAAACAGTCAGAGAGAATTTTTCATGGGCCAATATTTCATAAAATAATGGCATCTCGGGATTATATAAGGGAATGGGAAGTCTGCGAGGAGCTGACCTAGCGAGACTATAATCTTTTGATCATCACATTGATGATCGTAAAACAACTTTGCAGAAAGAATAGATGAAGATTCTTGATCGGGAATGGTTGATAGAGTAAAACCCTTCTCGAGCAACTTCTGTTGAACTTCTTCAAAAGAAGATTTGTATGCACGACTAATGGAAGCCATTATCAGTATGGGAATAGATGGGAGGTTGGAGGTTAGGATCAGCGCTAGACAGGGACGAAGAAAAGATTTGCGGAGCGGGAGCGCAAATTGCGGAAGGAGAGAGTCAAAGAAAAGTTGCGAGAGAGAAACTAAAGGATGAAAAGGAGGGGAAAAGAAAACTATATATAGGGAAAAAGATCCTCGAGAAAAACGAGGTCATTTAATGCGAGAAGAGACATGGACGGTCAAGAGTAAGCGGTTGAAAGAGACGTGTCAAGAAAAGACATTAATAATCAAAATCCGTGTAAAAGTACAAAATCTGAAAATGAGATAAAGATAAGCAACGCGCGGATCAAAAGAATCACTCTCATGATACTCTTCCCTTCGCAGGAGAAATATGAGGAGAGATAGGAGACGATACTTCGCATATATCTCAAAGAAGCTTCTAACTTCGCAAAAAAGAATAGAGGCAAGTACGTACTTTTCAAGGAAAGTATTCTTTTGCTCGTTCCTTCATCAACAAAAATCAAAGATCGCTACCACAATAAATTTTTCCTTAAAGATCGCTTGTCAAGCAATATTCAAGGAAAAAGAGGCAAGATGTAGGATCGTAGTATCGCAACAAACAAGGTTCGCGGGATTAATAAACGACAGCATCGCGAAGGAGTCGCAGGAGCTAAAATAAACGACGCAATGAATAACGACAGGCAAAACATAAAGAAGACGTGAGACCCGGCGAGGGTTAAGAAGTGTCGCGAGAGCGAATGTTTGTGCATCTGCGACACTTCGCGGGACATTCCCGAAAATAAAGGATAGCTTAGGCATCATCCACTATGTATTACCCTATATAAAGGGCCGAGTGAATCAGGGAGAGGGAGATCTCTTTGGAATTGTTAAGCAAGTCAATAGGAGAGAGAAAGTTTAAGAGTGTTTTAATTTCTAAGTGTAATTCTATTTTCCTGTGTAAACATTTCATGGACTCAATCAATAAATATCCTTGATCTTACATCTTTCAATGGATTAATTAAGCAAAATTGAGTAAGGGGTGTAGTGTGGGATTTCCCGCTACTACAATGCATATAAATAATCTACTAAATTATGCTCTTTAAGTCTTATAGTCTGTATACTAGTTTAAGATAATATCCCTCTTCCCCTCTTAGTCTGTTATTTTGATTTTTTTAACTTCCGTAAGTTTACCTTGAACTGCCTTTAATCTGATATTGCACTGATTTGTTTAGCCCAGTAGTACCTCAAATGGATTAAGACTGCTTTAGTTTACTATCTTTTTAGATTACTTCATTAGAGTCCCAATCTGTACTCTTAAGTTTAACCTTTGTTTTGATCTAAAGTTTAAGAAATGTTTTAATTTTTACCTAAAGCTTAGTTTGGTTTTGTAATATTGAACTCTCTTGTTTTTAGCATTTTTTCAACTTAGTACACATCAACTACCTTAACTTAAGCTTACAATACCTATGTTAATCCTCAATGTGTGGTTATAGAGTCTTCTAAATCCTTTTATTTGCTTGAGTTGACACTTTTAAAATCCCAATTGATATGTCACAACTCTTTCTCTTAAAGTCTGCAAGATACTCTCTGACGTGATTTATAAATTTCTTGCCTAATCTTTCATCTCCTAATTATCACTAGGATTTTTGTCTTTCTCATTTCTGTTGCAGGAATTTCCTCCATAAAAGCCCATTTAAACCAACTTCTTTCAACCCAACTTAAACTTTTCCTCTCTATCCGGCTGCAAAGCCCATTCAGACTAGTACTACCAAGTTCAAAATGACTATTCTATCTTGGAATTGTTAAGGCATAAACCTCCCACCATCAATTCAACATTTGAAAGGACTAGTTTCTCTTCACAAACCTAGCATATTATTTCTCTCTGAAACTCTAGCTAACGATCTACACTTAAGAAGATTATCACAATCCCTTCAATTCAATAATTATTTCAACATCCAAAAAATTGGAAGGCGAGGCGGACTATGCTTGATGTGGGAAGATAACCTAAATATCCAAATATTATTTCACTCTCAAAATTACATCCATTCAAAAGTGACGCTGCCTCTTCCAGAACAACCATGGTTCTTCATGGGTATCTATGGCCCTCCGCATCCAGATACAAAGAAAAATATTTGGAAAGAATTTCCAACAATCTTCAACAATATCAATGCATCTATACCATGGCTATTGCTAAGAGATTTCAACGACGTCCTAAATCAATCGGAAAAAAAAAGGAGGAAGGCAAGTAACGTATGCTCAATCTCAACCTCTCATCACTCTGATGGACCAGATGGGTATTATTGATTTGGGATTCCGAGGAGACCCATACACCTGGACAAACAACCAAATGGGGAAAGATAACATCCTATAAAGATTAGATAGAGCTTTGGCAAACCAACTATGGCGAATGACAAATCGACATGCAACGGTTACTCATCTTCCAAGAATAGCATCTGATCATGCCCCAATACTACTTCAGAAGAAACTAATGGATTGGCAGGGAACAAAAAACAACAAATTCGAACACCTATGGATCTCTCATCCCCAACTCAGGCAAGTAGTTGAATCGGCTTGGGAGCAACAACAAGATAATGAACTGATAGACGCATTTATGTGTCTAATTTGTCCTCAATGTTTCGTATTGTTAGTACTCGTTTTTGTCCTTATTACGGTGTTTTGTGTGTTTGTAGGTATTTTTGGAATTAAAGATTGTTGGAAAATTCGGCCCGAAAAGTTGCTCGGAACACCTCCGGGAGGACATTTGCTATTCGGACTCCCACTTTGGATAAGGGGTAACCCAATTGCTAAGGGGCACCCCAGGAAGCCAACTGCTAATCGCTCCCCATCACTGGTTAAGGGGCACCTCCTTCTTCTTCGTTTGAAAATGAAAATTGGCGGGAAAAAAATAGGTTCTCGCCTGGCAGAACCGAGATGCGATTTTGGGCATGCTAGAAGGAGATTCAAAGGCTGAAAATCATTGGGTATCTTCCTTTGGGCCTAACAGGATTGGTATGGGTCGATTCGTCGTCCAAATTTGGCTAGATAAACTCGTGTTGGAAGAAAACAGGAGTCAGTGCACGGAAGAGAAACACGGGATTACATTGTCCGATCGTGTTTGGATTGAGTCGGGGTCTCTGCGAAGCGTGTAGGAGTTAAGTAAGGAAGAATCGTAGTCAGATACGCGTCTTTTACTACAAAAATGGAAATAATATATCCCGAGAATAATATTTTTGCAGCCGAGTAATGGGAGGATTTCTTGGATTATTGAGGAGTTATTCTTGCTCCAAAGGTGTTTAAATAGGTTTCTGGGGTCGATAAGAGGAGAGACGGAGAGTTTGGGAGAGTTTAGAACACCACAAGAGCCAAAAAATCGAAGTTGCATAAAGCGCCATTGCTCACAAAGGTGTGAAGAACACCAAGAACATACAACGCACAAGGAACAAATCGTTTATGCTACAAAATGACCGAGGTCGTAGTTTAGAAGACAGACTTATATGCTACAAAGACTACAACACTTTACATGTATCGTTCTCAGAATGATCCATTTGTAACAATTAAAACTGTTACAAATCTGGCTTTTCATCTTTTCTCCCTTGTTCATCATTAGTAAACCATTTTTGAGCATTAATAATGATTTTTGAGCGTGTTTACACCATGATGAGCTAGAACCCATCACTGGGACGACGGAGGAAGCTGTTTTGCACCCATGTGATAATTCTATTTAATTCCTTTATGACTATTTGCACTATTATAAGTGATTCATGATTTTTATTGATTATTTGTGAATTCGTTAGATGTCGCATGCTTAGTCTTGGGTACTTTAGATGCGTCATGCTTGTGAATTACATATAATTCTTTATAAAATCTACCTTGGAAAAGAATTAGAGTCGATGTTTGTTACTTTATGAGCCTTAATTGTCCGGAATTAATAGATGAACCGCATGAATGTGAGAATTGGTGGAATCCCGAGTCCCAGTAACTCTCTTCGTCTTGTGACATAAATTGTATATTTTCTCTATTTTTATTATTTTTCTTTATTAAATCCTAAAATCAATTTCAAAAAGTCCGAGTGAACGACAACTCTACTTACTACTATCCTAAATTCGATCAATTTTTGGCGCCGTTGCCGGGGATTGAGTTCTTGAAAAATAATATACTTACACGTTTTGGTACACCGCGAGCTATAATTAGTGATGGAGGGTCGCACTTTTGTAATGGACCTTTTAAGCTTTTGATGAAGTAATATGGTATTACACATAAGGTAGCTACCCCGTATCATCCATGAGACTGCTCGGTCGGGTGGAGGTTTCTAATAGGGAGATAAAACGTATATTAGAGAAAACATTAATCCTAATCGGAAAGACCGGTCGTCTAGGCTTGCTGATGCCTTATGGGCTTACCGTCTCGCGTTTAAAACCCCTATTGGAATGTCGCCTTATCGGCTTGTTTATGGCAAGGCATGTCATTTACCTGTTGAGTTAGAACATAGAGCTTATTGGGCTGTTAGCGGCTAAATTTTCACTTGACAAGGCGGGAGCCCATAGGAAACTCCAGCTCAATGAGTTGGAAGAGATTCAAATATAGATGCTACGATAGTGCGAAGGAGTATAAGAACAAAATGAAACTTGTGCATGATAGAAATATTTTACGGAAGTCATTTTCTCCAGGTCAAAAAGTTCTTCTGTATGATACCCGCTTGCATCTTTTCCCTGGGAAGTTACGTTCTCGGTGGACGGGTCCTTTTATTGTTCGCATTGTCTTTCCTCATGGAGCTGTTGAGATCAAAACATCGGACGATAGTAGTTCTTCGAAGGTTAACGGTCAGAGATTGAAACCCTTTTTAGAGCCCTTCCCTACAGGTGATGTTGAGGAGGTCCCTCTGGAGGACCCTGTTTACCCTTGATTGACCATCGAGGCGATTGTATGTTGTATATTAGTTTTTGATTTCTCTCTTCACCTGGTACTATCTTTTCGACTTCTCTCTTTACCGATTCCTCATGTTACTTTTACTTTTTGGTATTGCTCTTTCATTAGAAACATTGAGGAAAATGTTAGATTTAAGTTTGGGGGTGGGAAGAAACTTCTTGTTAGTTTTTAGTTGCAATAAATAAACTCCAGAGCCTAGAAATTTAAGTTTATTAAGGTCGGCACTAACCAATCTAAGTGGATGGAAGCATTTTGGTTGTATGAGTTGAGGAACCAATCTGATTAGATGGAAACATCTAAAGAGTCTATTCATAAAAGCACAGAGCTCAGGTGTTAGAAAAGAAAACATGGTAGTTTCGACATATCCTCGTGATGGAAACATCGAAAGAATCCTGATCACTTCTTTTTCGTTTTCTTTTTTCTAGGGTGAATTAGAGTGACTGAGACAACAAAAAAAAAAAAAAAAAAAAAAAAAAAAAAAAGACTAGACCACTAGACCAACCGGAATAAATACAATAAAGTCGACCACTGGTACCCTTGTATATGCCACCTGAGTTGACCTAGAGTTAGGATTATCGATCACTGGTCCCCTTGTATATGCCAGTGTGTTGATATTAGTCCGCACCAAAGATCTCAGTCCATTAGGATAGGTTCACCTTAGTCAACATCATCCACGTTTTCTCTACATCCATCTTCTTAATCTATCCATGTGATTGGTTGACACCGGTTTATGATGTCCGAAACTATCCGAGTGGTAGAGTCACTTTATATGAATTTTAGTATGCTTGAGTGCAAACTCGTGTACAACAATTGGAATTTCGCATCGGGGTACTTCCTCCCGTAGTCAATAAGTATGCCAACCAAGGAGATTCTTTAGTGCCTTCCAAGGTTCTGCGTAGATAGATAGGGTCTGGAGTAAAAGGTTTTGAGGGTACACCTCTGGTAAACCCTCCGGAGACAACACTCCGCCTCTAGGGCCACATAGTGGTTCAAATGATTTTTATTTTCTAGAATAAATTTGCTCGAGGACTAGCAAATAATAAGTTTGGGGGTATTTGATAGACGCATTTATGTGTCTAATTTGTCCTCAATGCTTCTTATTGTTAGTACTCGTTTTTGTCCTTATTATGGTGTTTTGTGTGTTTGTAGGTATTTTTTGGAATTAAAGATTGTTGGAAAATTCGGCCCGAAAAGTTGCTCGGAACACCTCCGGAGGACATTTGCTATTCGGACTCCCACTTTGGATAAGGGATAACCAAATTGCTAAGGGGCACCCCAGTGAGCCAACTGCTAATCGCACCCATCACGGGTTAAGGGGCACCTCATTCTTCTTCGTTTGAAAATGAAAATTGGCGGGAAAAAATAGGTTCTCGCCTGGAAAAACTGAGATGCGATTTTGGGCGTGCTAGAAGGAGATTCAAAGGCCAAAATCATTGGGTATCTTCCTTTGGGCCTACAGATTGGTATGGGTCGATTCGTGATGGTTATTTTCAATGATGTTGTAGTAATAGGTTCGTTCAAGACTTGTGAAAGCAGATTTTTTTAGACTTAATTTTTGTAAATAAAAATAACAAGCTCAATTAAAAAGTTGTTTGGAAATTATGGAGAGGTCAGCTAGGATTCCGCTATTTACCAATTCCAAAGTGATACTAATTACAATCATGCAATTTCACACGTTCAATTTGATTCTCAACTATTGCAAAAGTAGATTTTTAGAAACAACAAATGTTAATCCAAAGCATGGGATATCAAAACCCTAGGGAAAGCATATTCCATCAATAGAAAATACAATTGTTTAACAAAAATCATAAAATCTATTTTCAATCTAGGCAAATAATCATAATTAAAAATTGCACAAATTAAATAATTATGAATTACCACTTTTTCATTGGCAAGATAGCTTCCTCCGTCGCCCCAGAGGATGGGTTTAGCTCATCATGTTGGAAACACGCTCAAAAGTTGATTTCATTGCTCAAAAATGGTTTACAAATGATGAATAAGGGAGAAATAATGAAAAATCGGGTTTGTAACAATTATTTTTGTTACAAACCGAACTGTATAGAGAACGATAAATATGAACTCGTTGCTGTTACTCGCTTTTAAGTCTGCCTCCATACTACGACCCACAGTGTGAGAGTCGTTAACATCTGCCAGTTAACGACGGTCCGGCGTGCGTCTTATGTTCTTCGTGTTCTTCACAAAAGAGCAGCGAAGTGTGTTCTCGCAACTTGATTTTCTCGGCTCTATTGACGCTCTAAACTCTCCCAAACTCTCCGTAACTCTTCTCGACCTCCCGAACTCTATATATAGTCGACGGGCGCCTCAAAATCACGGTACTAACTCCCAAAATTTGTCATCACTCGGCAAAGAAAAAATATTTTTTTCTTTCCTTTTTAATCTCTTGCACGTATCCGCAAAGTGAGTCACTTACGTGCATACTATCCATGTTTAACTTCTTCACGCTTCTCTAGCTACTGCATTCACCCAAACACGTGCAAAGACACGCCTAGACTCATTGTAATCACTTGATTATCTCCTCCCAGCACGAACGCCCTCGCCGTGTGGAAAATCTACGTACCAATCTCGTTTGTTTGATTCTAACGGTTTACCAACCCCGTTTAATTGTAACGGGGTGGTATAAACTCATTGGGCGATTAAATCTCCTCACAAATTTCCAAAATCGGATCAAAAATTCTCGCCGCTACAAAATTTGAACCCGTGCACTTTTCCCGCCAATTTCGGTGGAAGAGAAAGGTATCCCCTATCCCAGTAGGGGTGCGAATAATGTGCCCAATGGGGTGCCCCTTATCCAAAGCGAAGGTGCCTTTAGTACTTTTTCTCCGGGGGTCCAAATAGCACTTTTTGAGCAACTTTTTCCACACAAGTGTATTTCTCCAAAAACACCTACACAAACATAAAAACACCATAATAAGTACAAAAATCGAGACTAACAATAGAGACACTGAGGACAATTCGGACACAAAAATGTGTCTATCAAATACCCCAAACTTATTATTTGCTAGTCCTCGAGCAAATTTATTTTAGAAAATAAAATGACTACACTTAGCACGTGCAGCAAGCCGTTAAACCGCTAGGTGGCCCTAGTGGGGGAGTGTTGTCTCCGGAGGGTTTCCCAGAGGTGTACCCACAAAACCTTTACTCCAGACCCTAGCTATCTACGCAGAACCTTGGAAGGCACTAAAGAATCTCCTTGGTTGGCATACTTATTGACTACAGGAGGAAGTACCCTGATGCGAAATTCCAATTGATATACACGAGTCCCACTCAAGCATACTAAAATTCATATAAAGTGACAGAGCTCTACTCAGATAGTTTCTGGACATCATAAACCGGAGTCAACCAATCACATGGATAGATTAAGAGGATGGATGTAAAAAAACGTGGATGATGTTAACTAAGGTGAACCTATCCTAATGGACTGAGACGCTGGTCTGGACTAATATCAACACACTGGCATATACAAGGGGACCAGTGGTCGATAATCCTAACTCTAGGTCAACTCAGCTGGCATATACAAGGGTACCAGTGGTCGACTTTATTGTATTTATTCTGGTTGGTCTAGTGGTCTGGTCATTTTTTATATTTTTTAGTATCTCAGTCACTCTTTTTCACCCTAGCAATGGTAAAAAGAAAAAGAAAAAGAAGTGATTAGGATTCTTTCGATGTTTCCATCACGAGGATATGGCGAAACTTCCATTTTTTTTTCTAACACCTGAGCTCTGTACTTTTATGAATAGACTCTTTAGATGTTTCCATCTAATCAGATTGGTTCCTCAACTCCTATAACCAAGATGCTTCCATCCACTTAGATTGGTTAGTGCCATCCTTAATAAACATAAATTTCTAGGCTCTGGAGTTTTATTTATTGCAACTAAAAAGTTTCTCCCATACCCCCAAACTTAAATCTAACATTGTCCTCAATGTTCTAAAGATGAAATTAAAACATGAACAAGGAGAAACCGTTACCACTAGAAGGAAATGAGGAAAATATTACCGTGTTGCATGAGCAAGGAGTACCTCCCAAGGAGTGCTAAGTTTAAAGTCTTCACCAGGACATCAAATACCTCAAAAAGGATCTTCACCTTCCAAAGTCATACACCAATAGCCGAAATAGTTGTGGGTCCATAAGACCAAATAGGGCTAACACCAATATCGATATCTGCACCTGTTTGAAAAAATGAATAGAAGGAGCACATCCTCGTCTAAGGTTTCTGTCAAGATAACTAGGTTCATCTGGGTAGCATAATTGAGCTTCATATGTGTATCTTGATAAATATATTCATCCGAAAAACGGGTCTCTAATACATGGGTTACCTCCTGGACAATATCAGGAGGATTGGGTTGCAGAGTCTGAATAGACTCAAGTAATATCTCAGACACACAAAGCTCGAGTCCCAAGTTAGGGACTCTAATTAGGGATATTTGACGATCACAAGAACCATCACTACCCCCAAACTTAGGGTTTTCACTACTCACAGACAAACCTCTAACTATTGCTTGAATTTTCGGATCTTCAGAGTCCTTAAAATACTCAAGAGATTCTTCTAGTTCTCTACCCCCAAACTTAGGGTCATCATTATTCTCAGAAAAGACCTAACACTATTGCCTAGATTTACGGGTCCGTAGAGTCTTTAAAATACTCAAGGGATTCTTATAAAGATTGATCACACATCTGGTCTAAGAGAATGGTTTCCTCAAATTCATCTAAAGAATCTCCCAGAGAGTGTCATGCCGCTTATCCTAAACTAAATCTGAACTAAAGTGCTAATCATATTCACTTCTTCTAAGTCATCATTCTCGGAAGGTTGTCTAGTAACATTAAAGACATTCGGTTTAGTGGTCATATTACCAAAGGATATGTTCATAAGCCCTACTCCTACAATTGATGACAGCGTTAGTCAGTGGCTAAAAATGGGCGACCAAGAATCACCGGTTCTGAGCATTTAGGTCTTGAATAGGTTGGGTGTCTAGAACAACGAAATCCACTGGATAAATAAACTTATCAACCTCAATCAGAACATCCTCTATGACACCACGAGGGACTTTTACAGACCTATCAGCTAATTGTAGAGTCATTTTAGTCGGTTTCAACTTACCAAGACCTAGCTGGGTGTATACATGATACGGGAGTAAGTTAACACTAGCTCCTAAGTCAAGTAAAGCTTCATCGACCATGTGATTGCCAATCGCACAAGAAATGGTGGGGCATCCAGGGTCCTTATACTTAGGGGTGTTTGGTTCAGAAAATGGAACTTACTTGACCGGTAAAAGGCTTTCTTTTGGACATTAAGCTTACGCTTTCGTGTACAAAGATCTTTAAGGAACTTGACATAAGCAAGCATCTGCCTAATTGCTTCTAATAACGGAATATTGATGTTCACCTGTTTAAATATTTCCATTATTTCGTTGAATGTCGACTCCTTCTTTGTTGGGGATAACAACTGCGGAAATGGGGCTCTAGGCACAAAGGTGGTCCTATCAGGAATTTCTTGGGACTCCTTAGGGATTGTTTCAGTTTCCTCAGCTACGGGTTCCTCTGTAGAAGGTGGAACTACAGTATGTCCACTAGGAATGGCTACCTTATTGTCTACCGTTTTACCGCTCCTAAGGGTTTTTATCGAGTTCACATGGTTTGATGATTCCTCACCAACTAAAGATATTTGATGGACCCCCTAGGATTGGGTTGAGATTGACTAGGAAACTTACCTTCTTCTCTCTCACTTAAATACTTAGCTATTTGGACGACTTGAAGTTCTAATTTAACAAGAGTCTTTGAATTATCCTTATGGTTCTGCCTGGTTTCTTGTTGAAAGCTAAGGTGGTTAGCTGATAACATATCATGGTTCTTTACTAACATAGTAAGAGCTTCTTCTAAGGTAGAGATCTTTTTCTCAGAAGTGTTCAAACCTGGTTTGACCGAAGGGTTCCGAGTATAACCAAACCCGGGGAGGCTGAGAATTACTAGACTGTCCTGATTCTGCCCTTAGACCAAGAAAATTAGGATGGTTTCTCCAACCGGGGTTGTAGGTCTCGAGTAGGGTCAAACTTCGACGGTTCTCAAACCTAGCGTTGTTATAGACAGCATGGGCTTGTTCTTCACTAACATGACCTTCCCAAAATGAGTTATCGGGCTCTATTCCACAACTAGAGACTTGAGAGGCTCTATTAGGTTCGACAAGGGACCTATTTTTAGACTGACCCATTTCCAAAGCTTTTAACCTTCTAGACAAAGCAACAAACTTATCATCTGACTCGAAGCTTGTATCTACCACATTAGTGCCACTTCTATTGACCAAGAGTCTTTTAGGGGGTTCAACACAAGGCTCCCACTGTTGGGATTTTTCAGCGATAGTTCCTAAGAAGGTAAAAGCATCATCGGTAGTTTTATTTGTGAATTCACCTAAGACACATAGACTCGACCATGGATTTAGTCGAATAGTCTAAACCATTATAAATAATCTCCACAAGTTTCATATTATCAAATCCATGGTGAGGACACTGGATAGGAGATCATTGAATCTCTCTAAAAACCTATAAAGAGACTCCCCCTCTTGTTGCACACTAGCACTAATTTTCTCGCCAATTTGCGCTTTATGCTTAGGGTAGAATTTCATATAGAAAACTTGCAATCATTTCTGCATGTTTCAATGGATTCGGATGGTAGGTTGTTCAGCCAGTTCTTGGCTTTATCTCTCAAGGAAAAGGGAAACATCTTAAGTTTCAAGACTTCATCACTGAAGGTCTTTTATTCTAACCATACCCGCAAATTTCCTCAAAGTCCCTAATATGAAAATAAGGGTTCTCATCATCTTTTCCTAAGAATATAGGGATCATCTGAAGAATACTAGGTTTTATCTCGAAATTAGCCGTATTGGCTGGCAATTTAATGCACGAAGCTCGGTTGGTCCTAGTTGGGAACATGTAATCTTTCAAAGTAGTCATTGCTGGCACAGCTGAAGTACTAGGGGTACTTTCTTCACGAAGAGACAGATTCTCAAAACTGAAGTTTCCAAAAACGGGGCTCTCAAAAGAAGAGTCTTCGAGTTCCCCGCCTTCACAAGAAGAACTATTAGGTTTGTCACTAATCAAACGACCTAGAGTGTTTCTTTTCCAAGCCCGTTCTCTAATGACCTCGGGCATACACTAGAAAAACAAAACAAAATAAAAAGAAAAATCCTAAAAGGAAGGGAAGTTCTATGCAAACACAAACAAGGCTAACTCCACCACAACAAACCTATTGAATTCTAGCAAACAAAAAGCATGATGGCTCCACTTAGATTGTTTCTATACCATCTTCTAATCGTTCGAAAGGGAATTAGTTACAATTTAAGCAAACCCCTCTGGATCAATCCGAGTCAAAGTAAGTTGAATCAAGGCGAGAGAAGCTCCGTGGAGCTTTGATACCCAAGGCCTCACCGCTATTACAAGGCGGCGCGTCACGCATTCAACTTCACGAAACCTTCATGAACTTCAAGTATGCTAAAAGGGTAACCAATATTTTTCGAGCGACTTTCCTACTAAGATCGTTACCCTATCGGTCTCGTTCTATTCCAAATTTTAAAGCTTAGGTTCGCGTTAAGTATCATTTTCCTAAGGCGGACAAGAAGAGAACGGTGATGAAATCCGAACCCTTATCTTGTATGGCCAGTCCTTGCCCTTTACTAGGAAATTAAAACAAAGTTTTCAAGTCCTCGACATATATGCAAACGAAGGAATACGGTAACTCGCCGACGGGGATTCACGAGTGTTTCGACAACTTACCTCCCGTACTGCACGGGGATGAACTGTTGTAGTCGACTCGGGCCACGACTCCTATGTCATGTACGAACCCGAGGGGCCGAGACGATATTGTAATCGCCGTCCTTCTCTGCACACAGTTTATATTTAATACTACCCTTCCGTAGGGTTTAAAAATAAAATGTCCAAATGTCCAAGTCCAAAGTCCAAAAATAAAGTACAAAAGAAAAGGAAAGTCTTAAAAAAAAATAAAAAAAAATATCTCTCTTTTTTTTTTTCTCTTTTTTTTATAAAATATAAAAATCTTCTTCTTTCGCTCCTTTCGCTTTGTCTTTAACTCCAAATCTTTAAGTATCCACCAAAAGCTTTGGCAAATTTTTCTTTAAACCAAATCCCAAAATCTGAAAGGAAAAGACAAAAACCCAAAAACGTAAAGAAGAACAAATAAATAAAAACTTAAAAGAAAATCTAAAACTCTAGCCTAAAGACAAGTCGGTTGCGCCAAAAATTGATGGTTATTTTCAATGATGTTGTAGTAATAGGTTCGTTCAAGACTTGTGAATGCAGATTTTTTTAGACTTAATTTTTGTAAATAAAAATAACAAGCTCAATTAAAAAGTTATTTGGAAATTATGGAGAGGCTGGGGCTAGGATTCCGCTATTTACCAATTCCAAAGTGATACTAATTACAATCATGCAATTTCACACGTTCAATTTGATTCTCAACTATTGCAAAAGTAGATTTTTAGAAACAACAAATGTTAATCCAAAGCATGGGATATCAAAACCCTAGGGCAAGCATATTCCATCAATAGAAAATACAATTGTTTAACAAAAATCATAAAATCTATTTTCAATCTAGGCAAATAATCATAATTAAAAAGTGCACAAATTAAATAATTAAGAATTACCACTTTTTCATTGGCAAGATAGCTTCCTCCGTCGCCCCAGAGGATGGGTTTAGCTCATCATGTTGGAAACACGCTCAAAGTTGATTTCATTGCTCAAAAATGGTTTACAAATGATGAATAAGGGAGAAATAATGAAAAATCGGGTTTGTAACAATTATTTTTGTTACAAACCGAACTGCTATCTGACGATAAATATTAACATTCGTTATTCTTGTTTCTTTAAGTCTGCCTCCAAACTACGACCCACGGTGAGAGTCGTTAACACTTGTTGAAGAACGACGGTCCATCGTGCGTCTTATGTTCTTCGTGTTCTTCTGGCAGCAAAGGAAGTGTGTTCTCTGCAACTTGATTTTCTCGGCTCTATTGACGCTCTAAACTCTCCCAAACTCTCCGTAACTCTTCTCTGACCTCCCAGAACTCTATATATAGTCGACAGCGCCTCAAAATCACAATAATAACTCCCAAAATTACTGTCATCACTCGCGAAAGAAAATATTTTTTTCTTTCCTTTTAATCTCTTGCACGTATCCGCAGCTCGCCACTTACGTGCATACTATCCATGTTTAACTTCTTCACGCTTCTCTAGCTACTGCATTCACCCAAACACGTCAGCACACGTCTAGACTCGCCGTAATCACTTGATTATCTCCTCCCGTACACGAACGCCCGCCGTGTGGAAAATCTACGTACCAATCTGTTTGTTTGATTCTAACGGATTTACCAACCCCGTTTAATTGTAACGGGGGTGGTATAAACTCATTGGGCGATTAAATCTCCTAACAAATCTCCAAAAAATCGGATCAAAAATTCTCGCGCTACAAAATTTGAACCCGCACTTTTCCCGCCAATTTCTTTGGAAGAGAAAGGTATCCCCCTATCCAGAGTAGGGGTTCGAATAGCAGCTGCCCACTTGGGTGCCCCTTATCCAAAGCGAAGGTGCCTTTAGTACTTTTTCTCCGGGGGTCCAAATAACACTTTTTGAGCAACTTTTATCACACAAGTGTATTTCTCCAAAAACACCTACACAAACATAAAAACACCATAATAAGTACAAAAATCGAGACTAACAATAGAGACATCGAGGACAATTCGAGACACAAAAATGTGTCTATCAATTCGTCGTCCAAATTTGGCTAGATAAACTCGTGTTGGAAGAAAACAGGGATTTGTGCACGGGAAGAGAAACACGGGATTACAGCGTGTGCTGATCGTGTTCAGATTGATCTGGGTCTCTGCAGAAGCGTGTATGAGTTAAATAAGGAGGAATCAGTAGCTGTATACGCGTGCTGCTACAAAAAATGGAAATAATATATCCCGAGAATAATATTTTTGCTGCCGAGTAATGGGAGGATTTCTTGGATTAATGAGGAGTTATTCTTGCTCCAAAGGTGTTTAAATAGGTTTCTGGGGTCGATAAGAGGAGAGACGGAGAGTTTGGGAGAGTTTAGAACACCACAAGAGCCAAAAAATCGAAGTTGCAGAAACTTCCATTGCTGCTGGTGTGAAGAACACGAAGAACATTAGACCCCCAGAGGCAGTCGTTCTTCTACAGTGACAACGATACTTAGCTGAGGGTCGCAGATCAACAAAAACAACAACATTTCATCTCTATCGTTCTTTGTAACAGTGTTTGCAACAATTATAAACGTTGCAAACACCCGATTTTCATCATTTTCTCCATTTCATCTTTGTAAACACCCTTTGAGCAATAATAATGATTTTTGAGCGTGTTTCCAACATGATGAGCGGCTAATTCTTTCACAACCAAGGCAATGAGGAAGCTATTTACGCATGAATAATTGGTAATCACTTATTTTCTCTAATTTATAATTTTTAATTCACTCAATCACCGATTTTGCGAGTTTTTAATTGTTTGCAAAAAATTCTTCATTAGTTGTGATTCAATTAGATAGGTTATGCTTTGTATTAAGATAATCTATGCTTAGGGGATACAATTAATTTTTGAGAATTTGCCTGATTATTTGTGGATTAAGAAATAAGGACTTAAAAAGATAATTAGAGTTTTGTGTTATTCACCATAAATTATTCATGTGTAATAGTGGAATCAGTGTCTTGGTTATTTTCTCATATCTTGAATCAATTTTGTGTTAAGTTTTCATTATTTTTAAGTTTTATAAGTCTAAAATCTTTTGCTTTCACAAGTCTCAACGAACCTTATTACTACAACATTATTGAGTCACATCATGAACCTACCCTCGATCTCCAACTAAAGCTCATTACAACCGGACAAACTTTCTTAGAATGGAACAAAGAAACTTTTGGCCACCTACCAACTAAGATCAAGAAATCGACAGCCAAGATAAAGCACGCTCAACACCAGTGTGCATCCCAAACAGGCTCTGATTTGGAATTTTGTCTGCTTCAAGAAAAACAACTAAGAATAGAACATGAAGAACTATTACAATGTCATGCGACATAATGGCAACAAAGATCTAGAATTCAATGGCTTCAATCAGGCGATCTCAACACAACATTTTCCATACTAAAGCTACTATTCACAGAGCCTGTAACAATATACAACGACTACAAGACCCACAAAACAACTGGATCAGCAAAAAAGAAGACGTTATTCAGCTAATTCTGAATCACGATTCTCAACAATATACGTCCCCGCCTACAGAGATACATGAAGATCTTTTTACAAATATTAGGTCTATGTTGACTCCTAGACAATCATACTTACTTACGAAGGAAGTAACTACAACAGAAATCAAAGAAGCCCATTTCTCCATAAATTAGAAAGTGCTCCGGGTCCGGATGGCTATACAAGTAAGTTTTTTAAAGTTTTCTGGGAAAAAACTCACCCCAAATTGATAGCAATGGTTAAGAGTTTCCTTAATAATCTTAGTATGCACCCTCTCATTAATCACACAAACATAACATTTATACCTAAAGTCGACCACCCTTCAAAACCTTCACAATTCAGACCAATAGGACTCTGTAACGTCACATATAAAATCATCTCAAAAATATTAGTCAACAAAATTAGACCTATTCTCCCCTTTTTAATAAGCCCTTACCAAAGTGCTTTTGTGCCGCAAAGATCAATACACGACAATATAGCAATTGTTGGAGAACTCTTCCATCATATCAGAACCCCAAACCTCAACAAAGATCCAAAAATAACTCTCAAACTAGACTTCCTATGACATCCTAGACTTGGGATTCATCAAAACATCATTTACAAAACTTGGATTCCCATCGGCCTTTATAGACTACATTATGATATGCGTCATAACAGTTACTTACTCAATCAAAATAAATGGTACAACCCATGGATACATCACCCCAAGTAGAGGTATCAGACAAGGAGACCCACTATCGTCCTATATTTTTATCATATGTGTGCTGAAATCCTATCTACAAACCTGGGAAACCTTCAAAACCAAAAATTAGTTCCAGGACTTAACATATCAAAAAAAGCACCACCCATTATTCATCTAATGTACGCAGATGATCTTCGGATCACCTATAAAGCGTCGACTCAGAGTAACCAACACCTTAAAATCCTCCTCCACTCCTACAGCTCCTCGGCAGGGAAAGTAATTAATACTACCAAATTAGTAATCATCCATCTCCCTAATTAGACCCAGTCAAGATAAATGATCTTCAACAATTCTTTAATATGCCGGCTACATAAAAACCTCCAACCTATCTAGGCATCCAGTTTAAACAAGGAAGAGCACCAATCAAACTTTCACTCCCCTCCTACAAAGATTATCCGGAAAAGCCTAACTCCGATCGGAAGACTCATTCTCATCAAAACCTCCCTAACCCCCACCTCAAATCACATAATGCAAACACAAAACCTACCCAACAATATTCACGAGACAAATAGATCGTATCTCCAGGAATTTTTCGGGGACATGACTCAACAATTAAAAAACTCACCCTATAGGATGGGATAAAGCAACAAAACCATTATCCGAAGGAGGATTAGGAATAAGAAAAAGCAGTGATCATAATAAGACACTTCTCATGAAAAGAATCTGGAATTTGCATGAACAACCTAACTCTATCTGCGGAAGTCTCTTCAGTGCAAAATACCTTAACCAAAACCAATTCTACAAGGCATCGATTTCATTCCCTCTTCCTCCAGTCCTCAATGGAGACAACTTGAGTCAATTGTCCTTACCATGAAAAATTTAATTTTCCATCGTATTGGAAATGGGTTATCAACTCCGATAGAAGCCAATTGGATTCCACACTCACCCAATCTGGAGCCAACACAATGCTACCCAATCCAAATGGTAGCAGATATTATCGACCCAATCTCCCACTCCTGGAATCATGAAAATTGAACACCCTTCCCAATCCTATAATTCAAAAAATCATAAACATCCACCTTCCCCAAAATAATCCCCGGATAAAATTATATGGCCACACTAAAATATGGAAGCTACACTACCTCTTCGGGATACAAATGTCTAACCCATGATCAACTAACTCACACCCGTCTACCACCACCAAATTCCCGTGGACTTTACCATGTCAACCAAAAATTTGGCTTTTCTTGTGGAAAGCCATCAATGAGGGATTACCAACCTTCTCTCTCTTACATCGAATCCATTTGACCAACTCAGACATATGCCCAAGATGTACTACTGATACAGAATTAGCAAGCCACATATTAATTCATTGTCCAACCAGCTACTTCATGGAACACCTTATTCAATCAACTTACAAATTTACCCCGACCTTCACCTTAACTCCTCAAACAACCATATCCCAAATCCTTCAACAAACAACATCAACATCTGTAATATCCTCCTCATGTTTTCTATTCTGGACCTTATGGCTAGCCAGAATGATCTAATTTACCAACAGAAGCAAACAACTTCGGAAGAAATCCTAGCCTGGGCACAAAAACTACAACAAGAATACTCCAGGGAACTGCACGCATCACCACCAATCATACCAGGAGATACACCAACATTCAACCACCCGACAACGGATAAAAGGATAGCAACAATATCGGTAGGGTTGTCCATTCCGAACATCAACTAGATTCGTATTAACACGAGATGGAGCGGCCGGGGCCACCGGGATTTGCGGGGCGGGGTTCGTCTGCGGGGACTCAAGCACGAACTTTAATAGCACCGGCCCAACCACTAGGAATTACTATTTTGCACTAACGAAGAAACTCCGGCTCTCTTATTGGCTTCAAGAACATCAACAAAGAGACAATGGCCAAGAATTCTCTTTGGAAACCGACTCGAGGAACCTCCCGAGTTTCATCACATCATCTACCCCTCCACCTTGGCACATAGCAGAATGATTGAAGAAATAAAAAAGAAGGCTTAGGCGATTCCGCAAGTTGCTATACAACTCAATTACAAGGAAGGAAATCAAGCACACGGACTAGCAAATCGTGCGGCGGTGAGCTCAAAGCAAAACAGAAACTATTCAACCAAAATATGGGACCGACCAATCCTATTTTTTATTAGTCACATTTTATTTCAAGACTCTTTGGGTACCACATACCAAAAAAAAAAAAAAAGTGTAACGGAAATTGACCGACTCTCGACTGCAACACCTTTGGGATTCATTTTCTTCGAACATCTCATTCTTTATACTCTTAAGATATGGAAGAGTGTCTTCACATTTGTTATGGTTAATGGAGTAAATATAAGCACAATGTAAATACGGATTTTGTTTACCATCTGGTCTCACTTTTAAAAATTGATTGAACGTGACACTACATAAAAATAAAAAACACAAGATAGTTAATGGGGTGACACAGCTCAACTCAATATCGGATGACATATCAAACTGGGAACTGTTTCATTTGATGAGTGTCAAACATTAAATTTTACACTATCATATCAGTAACCTTTGACGGAAAGTCCAAGTTTGGTCGATAAGTATAAACATTTGTTATCAAAGTGCACAAAGAAAAACATGAACCCTCTGTAACCAATGTTCGATGATGGAGCTTGCTTTTTGATTCGCCGCTATCGAATCTAAGACGACCCTTTTCTCGTGTATTTTGGTATATTTTCCCGTGCCGTGCCGTTTGTTGATACATTTGTACCATATGTGCTGCTTAATAAACTGATTAGTGTACCACAACAACAAGGTAGACCAAAACCATGTGTGACACTTTGCTAGATACTGTATCTTGCTTTTGTAACTTTAACCTTCTTTTTATTGCGTCATAATTGTACTAGCACAGCACATTTTGCACTTTTCCTTTTGTTAAAAGATCTCTTAAAAATGGACCACATGGCACAAGGACAAAGTCACCAGACGTACACTTACCGATACTGAAATGCACCATGACATGTTAGCCGGTTTGATAGTGGGATTTGTTTGTCCTAAACAACATGAGTGCATTTTGCACAACCAACTCCATAATTTTAAAATTAATGTTTGTTGCGATTTCATTTCATGTTATTTTTCGTTAGATATATGCGTTGTTGGAAAATTAAATAAAATTTTCAGATGAATGGAAATTCATTGTCTAATACCTAATGGAGTTGGGTTTTGGAGTTAATTGGATTTAGCCCAATTAAGTTTTAATTCACGGTTAGAAGGCGTTTCAATTTGAAACCAAGCGGAAGGTCGAGTTTGGTAATGCTTTTATTTTTCAAAAGCACTTTCAAAACCTATATATGTCAATAATTTTGGAAATTGGTGTTTGGTAAAAAAAAAAATCAAAGTGTTTTTACCCAAAAAAGACTTCCCAAATTCCTCAATTTTTCAAAAGCTAGGGAGGAGGAGCTTTTAAAAATTTACAAAAGCGTAAGCTTTGGTCCACTTAAATTTAATGTTGATTTATCTTTTTGTCCTATTTTATTTTATAAATGACAAAAGTTACCCTTAAACTTATATACAATCAATTTTTTTTTTTATTTTTAGTATTTAAAGCATAATTATTTTATTAAATAGAAAAAGATCAATATTACAGGAATGTAGTGAGCCTAGCAAATGTCGACGCCAATACACACAATATTAAATAATAATTTTTCAATAATAAAAATAATAAAATATTAAATAATAATTTAATTAATTTTAGCTTTATTTTTGTTTTTGAAAATTATATATATATCTTAAAAAGTGTTAAGTAAAATAATTTTTTAACAATCATAATGATAATAACAATTAGTAAATTATAAATATTTATATTGAATAGTAAAAATAATTAATTATTTTTAAACCTATAAAATCGAATAAAACTATTTTCAAAGATATGTCTCGTTTTTGTCATTGCTATAACAACAACGGTTGAATTTGATATTTTACCAAACAATACCTTGACTGCTTTTTTAATCTAACTTTAACTTTAGTTAATATTTTTACCAAACGTCAAATCGCTTTTTCTCACAAACAAGACAAAGAACGCACACAGTAAAAGACTTTTACAAAGTCAGCAGCGAATACACTCAAATTGTTGTAAAACTTTCCAAAAATATGAAAGGCAAATAACTCTTTAGAGAAAAACTTTGAGAAACTCTATGAAGAATCGTGATGGTTCAACGAAGAGGTATTATCACATCTATAAATAATTTCGCACAATTAGGTTAGACATTCATAAATACCCTCGCATAATTAGGTTAGAAGATCAATTAGAAAACTAGTATCCATTCTATTGCTTTCACTAGAGATTAAGTTTTGTCAATGAAGAGAGTCTATCGTAAAATTTTGGTTTGCCATTTCTCAAGCCTGGAGTGCCAGCTTACATCGAGAAGAAAGTCACAGATCCTCGAGAGACGCATACATCATAATCCGTAAGCACGTTATGAGTGAATCTGTCTTAAGGCTAGAGGATATAATCCTTGCCTCGACTTTGGTTTCGTTTAATTGGGTTTGCATATCTCTTCTTCTCTGTTTGTTTTATTGCAGTTTATACACAAGATTGCCAACATGTGTTGATTTTTGTCACATTTCGTAGATAATTTTAAGCCCAAAACAAGTTTGATTCTACTGGTTCAACACCCTAGTTTCTCAAACATCTTATTTGCAAAAATTTACTTGGACGGATATTAATTCATAAGAAACGGAATGCATTAAATTTAAATTATCTTTTTCTTCTGTAAATGAATCAATATCAAGTTTATATACAAGCACATTAATTAGGCTTCTCTTAAATATAGCCCACACTTTTAATAACCATAGCCCATTTGACTTTGGCCGGTTATATTTACTAAAAAAATTCAAGTTTGACCTTTTTTTTTTATTATCCATAGCCCAAGAAACTAGGCTAGTAAATCAGTGAATAAGAGAGTGACAAAATCAATGGTGATCCAGTGAAGTGTTGAGAAACGCGATAAAAACGTTTAGGTTTCTTTTCTTTTTGAGGTTTTCTTTTACGTTGAGAGTTTATATACATGAGAAAAAATATTTAATCTTAGAACCCTAGTTGTTACTAGATACAAAGTTCATAAAATTATTATTTAATGTTTGTTATTAAAATGGGAAGAAAGTTCATCAAGTTCTCCGTCTACACCATATCCTAAACCCTAGAAAAATCAATTGGAAACTTATCGAAGATCATGTTGGTACCAACAATTCTACTAATACTTTGATGTTTATAAGGAGGTAATATCTGCAAATCTTTTATCTTATTATTTAATTACATGTTGTATTTGTAATTATTGATTTACCCTATTTTATTATGATTATATCTTGATTTATTAGTTAAACCATGAATATACTACACATAATGAAAATGATGTACCAAATCATGAACAACAACTAATAAAATCAGAGCCAGCATCAATCCAGCCTCTTTACGCTGGTTTTGTCGATGTAACAAATGGTTTACAACCCGATCGTATGCCAGAATTTTGCATATTCATTTACGTTAAAAATGTAGTTATTTGATAGTTAGTATTTTAACTTTAAATGTTTATTCCCTAATTATCTTAGTCTTTATTTATCGGTGATGATGACCAACAACTTCAAAATGGTCTCGAGTATTTCTGAGAAGCAACAAATCTTCTATGTGCATTCCACATCAAGAGAAATGTATGTGCCAATTTCAAAACAAGTATGAACAAGGATACTCCGAGAAGACCTTGAGAAGATAAAAGGAGATCGACGCTCTCTTTGGATGTCTAAATCGTACTCCATGTATAAAATCAACCTTGACTAATATTGGAAAGACCATGTATAAAATCAACCTCATTTATATAAAATCGTACGCTCTTTAATATAGATAATCGACATTTTGTGAAGGCAATCCTCAAACCAGGAGCTCCCATTCAACCGATATATCCGGGATGGGAAAACGTATACAAAGAAGCGACACTTTGTGGACTCCTCATTATGAAAGAATGTATCAAGGTGGAATTATCTTGTCCCAAAGACAAGTCCAATATGGCCTTATTGAAACCATATACCTTAGTTATTTAGATTCAGGTTCGTTATGACTCAAGTATTAGTTATTTTTTTTTGAGTTACTTTGAAAGTTTTAGTTTTGGTTTGGATATTATAAAAAGGTTATTTAAGTTTGATCTTTTTGTATTATGTGTTTTAATCTCGTTTTAATTTAAATTTGATCTCGTTTTAATCCTTTTCTCTGTCTACGAGATATTTTTTTTTAAGGTAAATATTTTTTCACGGAGGTTTCGTGGCTCTAGAATTCTTTGAATTCTCGATACTGCACCTCTGTGACTTATTTCTTTATTCTACGAATATTTTTTCGGTGGTCACTATTTTTTCACGGAGGCTCTGGTGGTCGAGAATTCATTGAATTATCCACCACCGCACTCCAACGTGATTTTTCTATTCACATGACTTTGTTGAGAACTCACGGACCCTCACGGTGGTCGAGATTCCTTTAATTCACGTCCACCGAGCCCCTGATTTTTCTTTTCACACGACTTTGTTGAGAACTCACGGACCTTCCGGTGATCGAGAATTACTTCAATTCACGTCCACCCAGGCCTCCGTGAAAAATAGTTACCCTGATATGATAACTGTGAAGACTCCGTTGGTTTGAGTTCATGGCTACAAAGAGCCTCCGTGAAAAAAAAAAAAAAACGACATGTTGATTCCGAATGTGGCTGCCTTGTGGTGGAATTCATTGGTCCGTCCACCGAGCCTCCGTGAAAAATAGTTACCCCGACATGCAACTCATATCCATTTAATCTGTAGGTTCTAACACCACGACTTAAAAATATTTGTAGAACTGCTAGAGAAAAATCACTTAACATAAAAAAGTGAAAAATCTTTTGTATATTCTAATGTACTCTAAAAATAAACATGTACTAGTTTGAATTCAATCCTTAAGGAAACAACATAAAAATAACTAAACAAGTTACTTCTTGCTTTTTCTCTCATTCTTGTCTTGATTCTTCAACAAATTAATATTGTGGATATCATCTTCCGAATCAGAAAAGGATGTGAGCTTTGAGGGTTATCATAATTGTTGAGCATCGAGATTAAACGAGCTCTTTTTGAAGGGCTTATCGGCTCATCTTCAACTCCGGGGCACTTTACAAAATTCAAAATAATTCTCATATTCCGTTTCTGCACAAAATAAAGAACAAATAAGTAGGGAAAGCTTACCTAATAATCAAGGAAATAAAACATTTCAATATGACTTACTATTAGTGCACTTGGGGATTGTTCTTCTAGATAAAAGCTTTGGCGGAATCCTAGGAAAAAGATTAGCAACTTGGGTGTGAGACACTTTCGAAAACCAATCTATGTACCCATCCTTGCAATCCCACGGGTTTATAACCATGGATTTTAAAATATGATCAGGTATCAAACTTTTTTCCCATACACCCTAATTATGCAAGTTCAAGTATGGATAATAAGACCCAAAACTTTTAGATTTAGAAATCGTTTTATTCCTATCAAGGAAAACACCTCCAGGAATATCTTGGATGACACCAAATTTCCTCAACACTCTATTTGGATTATGCCACTCAACAATCTGAAACATCGAATCGCTCCTATGTAGTGACCAACATATATCTCGGATTGAGTTATAGGGATCCCATGTTACTTTATCTTCCTTAAGTTCATATAGTGCTTCACGCAAATCAGCAAATTCAGTTTCAAGATTTCTTTCTTGTTGAGTGGTTAGATCTTCTACATACAAAGACGCTCGAGGTTGACATTCTTCATATTCACTATTTTTAGTATGCCTCCTCTGAAGAGTCGGGAGGTGATCATTCAACCATACCTAGTGTAATTAGTATACATTAAAATTCTTATTGGGATAAAAACTTATTGATTTTCAGCATCACAAACAAAAAAAAAAAAAAAAAAAAACATGCAACCTTTTTTTGGGCTAAAAACTAAATTATACATATGACATACATATATGTATCTGTGTAAACAATTTATCAAACACATGGAACGCAGAATCCTAACACTAACACTTCAAAACTAAAAAACTTTGATAAAACCTTTAAATTATAAATTCGTTATATACCAATTGGTCTATAAATGACGAACATAATCTCAACAAAAAAATATTCTTAACTATCTCAACAAAAAAAAAAAACTTAACTAAACAGCAAAACCCAATAAAACACGAATTCTTCTAATTTGGGTTTCAATATAAAATCTTAAAAATTTAGTACAACTAACCTTGAAATATCTTGTGAAGTTGATTTGATTCTTTCGTTTAGAATGTCCCATGATGATTTGGTTGATTGATGTTCAACAAATTTGAAAATAAAATTTGAAGTTTCATGCTTGGAGGTCGTGGTTTTGCTGGTTAGGAAGATGAAGTTGTGAATACCGTTTTCTTAATTGAATTTTAATAATCGAATCAACGGATTGGATCGGTTATATAATGATGAACTAAACTGCAGCCTTTAATCGAAACCGATTTATGCTAATTCGGTTTGGGCTACGATTATGGGCTATGGTTAATAAGTTGAAAAATATTATGGGCTATGGTTAAAATGGGCTCTGGTTAATAAAAATGCGGGCTATATTATGGGCTATGGTTAAAATGGGCTCTGGTTAATTATGTACACGTAAACCTTGTTTGTTTTCTAATCACACGTTTATTTGAAACAAAAAAATTAAGAAAGTCAGCCTCATTTCACGTTTTACCTCGCAGTCATGCAGTGTATGTGTCTTGATAAATTTTTTGCTTGTATGTGCTGCTTGGAATTGACTAGCTTATCACAGCTAAAACCATGTGCAGTTGCCTGAAGTGCATACTGCTACATTGAAATGCACCATGACCTGTCAGCGGGTTCGATAGTGGAATTTGTTCGTACTAAAACAACATGAGTGCACTCCACACAACCAACTCCATATCTTTCCGATGATGTTTATTGCAATTTTATTTTAAAAAATTTACTGATTTCTGTCACATTTATTAGTAAATGATTTTATGATTCTTCACATTACCCACTAAGAAGTTGATTGAGATTACCAAATTTGATTTTGACATCCGTGAAAATGGTTTACTTAAAAGTTCATCATCTAATGGTTAGGGTTAATCGTAGTATTAGCTAATTCTGTTTAAGTAATCACGGGACGCGCGGGATGGTTAAAACTCAATTAATGGCTAGATTCCATAGCTTCTTGTCTCCCATGCTCCCAAGGATTTTCGGTAGTCTCTAATGGATATAGGATATGTTGGACTAAGGTTTTTCCTTCATCGTTTTCCCTCCTCCGACTGAGAATCACTCGAAAAAATTCAAAGGTACAAGCGGGCTTAATTTATAGGGAAATGCACTATGCTTTTCTCCGCATTGTGTCCAGAGTGCCAATTCAATGGCCTTTGGTAACATTCTCAACACCGGGACAGGAGCAGTGGAATGTGGATTCCTATTTTTCTTTCTTTCGGGATAAATTGCGAAAGAATCGTAGATATCTATCATTTCGGGGATCTAAGGGTTTCGATGGCCTTCGGGATATACTACACTACTGATACAGAGTATCGTAGAAAAAGTAACGTGAAGATTATCTTCAACAGAGGTAGAACCGTATTAAAGCTAGAAGAGTATCTAGAAGATACTAGAAGTTGGTCGACAAGTTTTGCTTGATCAACAAGTCTTTGAGGTTTCCAACTTAGATAGGATTCTAGTTTAGATGAGTTCTAAAAAACTCATAGTTTTATTTAGTTTCAAGTGAGTTTAAACTCCTATAAAGGGAGATTTCTATACAAGAAAGGTAGAGGAAAAACGGGAGAGAACAATCATTCTTATGGCTTGTAACATAGTTTTCTTTCTAAGTAATAATGAAGAAAAGTTAGCGAATCAATCGTGTTATATCCTTTGTGTTCTTATTCTTTTCTCATTTTATTCTTACAATCTTTCTCTATATCGGTCTTGACTCTAGGTACCAGCGATCGATTACGCATCAAGTGGTATCGAGAGACGCTCGAACTCTTAGGAGTTAGTTGTGGTGCATGGTCTTTAACACGAAAATAGTATACGCGATTAGGAGAAGAAAGCTGTTTTTTACCGGACACACGGAAACCTAGAGTAAGTACTCAAAATCAAGATGGGAAGTGAAGATGACAAGAATTCCAAACTAACGGACGAAGATAAATTTGCAAAGCTTGAACTTCAGATACAAACTTTAGCAAATACCTTGCGAATTCATGAAAGCAAGTACTCATAAAACCAAACATGAAAAAAGGGTCCAAAGAAGGTGAAAAAGAAAGCTCATCGGAAGAAGAAGAAGAAGACGAAGTCGTAAACAAAAACCCATATGGGAGGACTGAAGGTTGAGTTTAAACTTGAGATTTACGATTATGATGGAGTCATGGAAAATTTGAAAAGACTTGATGGTTGGCTAGATAAATTGGAGACATATTTTACTGTCCACCAACTAGTAGAAGTCGCAAAGATTAGTTTTGCTAGTTTGAAGTTGTCGAATCATGCTTCAACATGGTGGAAGGCTTACAAAAGAGGTATGACACGAACATATGTCATGGCAATAATTTAAGGATCTTATGAAGAAACACTTCTATCCTGTGGGTTATTTGGAAGAGAGATGGTATAAGTGGCAACATCTTGACAACGGTACCAACAAAGTGTTAAGATTACACTGAGGAATTCTACATTCAAGCTTTAGCTTTAGATGTGGATATTACTAGTGATGAGACCTTCCGAAAGTACAATGGTGGACTTGTGTATTATATACGAAGAGTTGAAAATCTTTAGTGTACAAGACATTGAAGATGTTGTTAACAAAGTTATGACCATTGAACAAAGGTTAAAGGTCTTTGCGGATCAAACAACAAGAGAGTTGCCTTGAGAGGAGAATATAAGACTCAAAGAAGAGTTGAGATGGTAAGAAAGTTTCTCCTAGGCTGAACGGGAAGAAAAGGTATGTGAGGAATTACAAGAGAAAGGTCACCTCAAAGACACTTGTTGGGTCCTTTATCCCAACTTAAACCAAAGAAATTGCGTGGGAGTGAAGGACAAATAAGCTTTAAAAAGAACACTATGATAGCGAAGCGTGGATATCGAAACAATATAAAATAGATCGGCGGATCCAAAACTTATGTTGATGACAAAGCTAACGAGACGAGAACAAGTAAACCTACATGAAGAATTGTTCCATGTCAAGATTCAGTTAAACAAAGTATCGTCGAGGCCAACATTGACTCACAGTGGCCAAAAGAATTTGATTTCGGAAAACTAGTGGAACAAAATGGTTATCAAAATTCCACATTCAAACCTTACCCATTAGGATGGATACGAAAGATGCGAACTTCGAGGTAACAACGCAGTGTAGATTCAAATTTGCTATCAGCGATAAAGTTTATTGATGAAGTTATGCAAGATGTTGTGCCATTAGATGTAGCACAAGTAATTTTGGAAATCCATATCTATGGGAGCGGGATGTTGTTCTCTATCATAGGGAGCGTGTTTATTTGTTCAGAAGGATGGAAAGGAATTTCGAATTATGGCTAGCAAAAGCCATCTACCCATGAAGTTGGTTACCACAAACCAAGTCAAGAGTTGATCAACACTTGTGGTAGGTTTACTTTACTATTAATCGGACCGGTGAACACGGGAGAAAGAAGTAACATTGCATACTACACTCTCCAACAAACAAGAAGGAGAGATAAGTTCACTAAAGAAGAAGTTTGTGGTTTATTTCAAGAAGAGTTATCATACCACCCAAGAGAAGTGTGGAACATGATATAACACTTGTTGGAACGCCTCCTTACCCGAACTTGGTTATACAAAACCTCATGCGATCGAAGGATTAAGAGGCAAGTACAAGAGTTACTTGAACAAAGGGTAATAGTACAGTTGTTCTCCCTGTGGCTCTCCGTTTAATTTTAGAAAATCATACCGATATACGTTATCTTCTCATTTTCTTCTCAGGGTTATTTAGCCCAAGCTGGATCAAATCCGTCAACTAAGCCAGAACTGTTAGGCCATAAGGAGGATACCCAATGAGTTTCAGCCCTTTAGTCTCATTAGAACTCATCAAAAATCGAACCTTAAATCTGGTCGTGAAGAACATTTTTTCCTTAAAACCCGGTGAGCTTTGATATAAAGACCATCATCGACCACTGTTTGGACCTAAAGAACAAACCCATTCAATTCAGTAACTTTAGTCTCTTCCTAACTCCTTCAAAATCAAACCCTAATTTCTTTGCCATTAAAAACCGTTTTCATGAAAATTCAAATTTTCAAATGAAGAAGATGGCTCTCCCCTTATCCAACAGCGTGTCCCTTTAGCAATTTGGGCTGTATTTAACAATTTCGAGTGCGAATAGCAATTTGTGGGGTACAAAGATGACTTTTGAGGCTGTATTTAGTGAAAAACTCTGGGTGACTTTATCGACTCTTCGGGCGTTTAAAGTGCCTTTAACACTTTTAAGGTGCTTTTAGTAGTTTCTCGAGCAGCCATCTCTTACTTCTCATATCCGCTTCTTTTTCTTCAATTTTTATGCATCACTAAGAGTGAGATACTTTAGGATAGAAAAAGAAGTAAATAATGAAAATAAGTAAGCCTCCAGCAGATGGTTTACATGAAATGACACTTTAGCCCTTTTAAGCTGACATTTCCTCTTCTTCTACTCCAAATTACCAGAAACAAATCAAATAAAAGATACATAATTTCTGAAAACACCAACAAAGCATAAATAATAGATAAATATCAAGGTGTTTAAGACACCTATCAATGATATTTTTGATATTTAGCAAGACATGGGAGGACATACGGTACATGTGTCAAGGTGATGTCCGCTTTACTAGAAAATTCTTCCGGTTGAATGAAAAGAAATGTGATTTTAGTAGGTGTTGATGGTGGTTTTTAACTTAGGGGTAAAATCGTAAAACCTAGTCGAGCAGTGGCGTCATAGAACTTGGTAATAATATCCAAACCAAGCACATTTATTGAACCCTTTAATTTGTACGCAGAAAATTACTAGGGTACCTTTTAATCTTTGATTAGGGTATCGATAGACCAAAACCCTAATTCTCACGCCGCATGTGTCGATGTCTACCATGCCATCCACCCCCTCTGGCGCCAAAGCATGCCAGCCATGCTAGCTTGCCCTGTGCCAATGGCAAACCATGCCCCGACCACCCTGCGGCGCCAGGCATGCCAACCATGCTAGCCGCACCCCGGTGCCAATGGCAAACCATGCCGGCCTCACCTGCTGCGCCAAGGCATGCCAACCATGCTAGCGCACCCCAGTGCCAATGGCAAACCATGCCGACCACACCCTACAGCGCCATGCCAAACGCACCTTGCCATGGCCCCATGCCAACCTAGCCGCCACCTTCTTTGGACTTCCCCTACTGCGGCTGCCAAAACGGGCGTGCGACAATCAACGGTCGCCCTTGATCCCAGGGAGCAAATCCTAGCCAGTCGTGGGTTACCAAAGCGACCTTTGGCCAAAGCCTAGATGGTCATGAGCCTTGGCCCCATATGCCAAGCCAAACCGCGCAAGCCAAGCTAGACATGCCATGCGCCCATTGCAAACCCTTGGCCCCACATGCCAAGCCAAACCGCACCTAGTCAAGCTCGCCACTCCATGTGCCCATAAACCCTTGGCCCCACATGCCAAAACTGAACCGCACCTAGCCATGATAGACGCACCATGTGCCAGCGGCTTTCCAAAACCTTGGACCCACATGCCAAGCCAAGCCACACCTTGCCTTGTCACCTATCCATGCTAGCCGCACAATGTGCCAGCGGCTTGCCAAACCCTTGGCCCCATGCCAAGCCAAACCGCACCTAGCCATCTTCAGCCTTGCACCATGTGCCAGCGGCTTGCCAAACCCTTGGCCCCCACATGCCAAGCCAAGCCACACCTTGCCTTGGCACCTAGCCATGCTAGACGCCTGATATGTGCCAATGGCTTTCAAACCCTTGGCCCCACATGCCAAATAAACCTTTTAGCCATGCTAGCCGCACCATGTGCCAGCGGCTTTCAAACCCCCTTGGCCCCCACATGCCAGCCAAGACACACCTGCTTCCTTGGCTAGCCATGCTAGCCACACCATGTGTAATGGCTTTCCAAACCCTTGGCCCCACGTGCCAAAGCTGACCCATACCTATCCATGCTGCCGCCCCATGTGCCAGCGGCTTACAAATCCTTGGCCCGGCTTGCCCAGCACCACCTAACCCACGCCACCATGCTTTGGCTTTCCTCTGTGACTACCAACACTTCTGGGAAAAATCATCATTGTGACACTAGATAAGAGTTGTAGTACCCTGACAACTCCGTTTCATCATTGTGGAGCGGGTATTGTAGAAAGTCAGAAGCTTTTCTACAATGGTTGACAAGTGTTGTAAAGGGTGATGTGATTCATGGTTCGACAATATTTTTCCAAAGTTGTGATTCTCTTTCGATTTTTGAAAGCCCTAACACAACTCTTGCTTGTGTTGTAGGACTATTTTACACAACAAAGGATGCGTATCGTAGAAATATGTAACAAAACACTTGTATTAGTTGAAGGACTATCTTAGACAACCTAGTATGTGTATTGTAGAAATATGTAACAAACACTTGTATAAGTTGAAGGACTATCTTAGACAACCTATGATGTGTATTGTAGAAATATGTAACAACTCTTATTCTTATTATGAATAAGATTTGCACGACACTTGTTAGAGTTGTAAAACTATGTTGGACAACACCTAGTTATGTCGTAAAGACATTCTTTCACAACCATTGGTTTGTGTAGTTGAAATATGGAACCAACTCTTATTAGAAGTTGTGTGCATAAAACTAATTTGAAAAAAATATTATATTTGGCCCGAGATTGCGAAAAGTATTTCACATTCACGTTAAAAAATGATATAACACATTTACATTCATTCAAGTTAACTTTGCCACTCAATTGCATTACCTAGGTAACTTCAAATCACCTTGAGAAAGTGTGTTGCGCAACAAAAAAAGAAAAGAAAATGATAGATTTTTTTTACATGACCAAGCATATAATGGACATAACACAAATCAAACCTACTCGAACCAGGTTTTCAAGATTGTTTGCGGCAAGCTCATCGGTATTCCCAATGCTTGGCACAGAACGGGCTTAACTAGTAAATCGGCGACAATTTCTGGCACTTCCTTGGGCCAAGTTGGGTGTACATCGGCGTGCGGCGGCAAGGAGGTATCTCATTAATAATTTTCGAATTTGTGGCTCAAAATCCATGTCCAACATCACATCTTGCCTCATCAAGATGTCAAGGCAGATGCTCCCATTGTTGTTAATATTAGGGTGGAATACCTTTGTCACGAAAGCACATGCGAAAAGAGATATAAGTTAAACAACAAGTCTTGATTACGAATATACACTTTAATCTACACCTTAATCATTAAAGGATAACCATTCCAGTGCCTCCAGTAACAGATATGAAAGAGTAAAGAATCAACTATGATGTGGCTTACTTCCATACATCACTAATCGTTCATGAACATGTAATATAACGGTAACACTTGATTTTACTAAGACCCGAAACGCTTAAAATTTTTTTAAGGCAGAAAAAAATCCTTTTGCATAAGGAAATAATCAATATTACACAATGCTATTTAGAAGAGTTACCTTTATTGGGACGTATGGAGCAAACCCGATTCTTAGGATAAACCGGCTTCGAATATTAGCATCAACCTCCATGGCGGAAAAAATCAATCCATTGATCAATATGAGCTGCACCCAGACAAGTTAAAAAAATGAGAAGAATGAAACAATTGGAAAATTTCACCAATTGTAGTACAATACCAGAAGAGAAAATAATAAAATATGGCCTTTAAAAACAATAATTGCTTGCCGAATCAACATCATAGCACGGTCACAATGGACAACACTACTAAAAGCAATATCAGAGAATCTAATAACCTAAAATTATGGATTTCTTTATAAGCAAAAATATATAACAAATTTGTTTGACATTTTTACCATTGTTTTAGAAACATTGAACAACAATTAATCTAAAATTTAACAAATGGCAATCACTATATACGAGACACAAAAGAAAAAGCGTATGAAATGATGATTTCCACTTAGATCAACAAATCAAACCATTGCACAAACCACACAACTATTTACCATATCAATGGTGAACATCCTAAGAGTGGTGTTTTTCGGTTAAAGAAACAGCGCACCTTGAGAGGAAGAATGAGAACTAATAAGTACCAAAACAATTCTCCAACCAGCAAACTAAAATAATATATATATATACCACCATGAGCAATGGCATTACTCTAAATATGGCACCTTGGTGTTTCAAATCTTGGAACCTACACAAAATCGAACATGTTCAAGCACCGGATCTAAAGCAAATGATGGAGAGTATGAGTTTAAAAAAAAAATAAACATTTAAAGGATAGTACCATTCCAAGAGGATTCATCTTAAGAAACTCTGGAGCTTTTTTAAAAACCCACATTTAAAATCCTTAACAAGATCAACTTTGATCAGTACTCTCCAACAATAAGTGCCTTGAAGGCATTTTTTTTGTATTTCAGACGTGCAAGACCCTACGAGTAGATAGAGCAGCTGCAAGTAAACGAAGTTAAACAAAAGATTGAAAATGATGATAAGGCATTCACACTAAACCAGCCACCAAGTTAACAAGAAACAATTTCGGTTATTCTCTACTAGAAGTCTCAAAATTGAAAATTAATCTTCTTAAGGAAAAAGCAAACCCGGGATATATTCATTGGTCAATTCAAGAGTTACCTTGGTGGCTTAAATCAATAATGCGGAGGAAAATAAATAGTGACGATTGGTTTAGGTGATCAGCGCCATTGCTTTGACACCTTATATCCTCCATTACCACCATTGAGTCTAGCCAACACACCAGAGAAGAGGAGCATTATTGTATGTAGCTAGTTCGGTTTGCTCATAGTTGTCTGGTTCCTTGACTAAGTTATCATAAGCATCAGGTCCACCAACAATAGCACCCACACATTTGGGTCGCTAGCTTTACGGTTGTACCATGTAGCATAACCTCCACGGCAAAGTAACAAAAGATTTTTTTCAACCTTGTAGGAAACAATTGGAGAAGCTTTGTGGTGATTTTCTTTGGGGAAGTTATTTCCGTAACCAACCATGTAGCCGGGTGGCTCTAGAATTTTCAATAATATAGTCCACACTGAATCAAAGAAAAATCGAACATTCATTAAAATCCAACCACTCAATGATCATTCATCGGTCTTTATTTCCTTAGAATCTAATTGATTCATATCAAATCTTTACCTTAGACTTGTCCATGGCATGAAGCTCATCCAGGAGTGGCGATACGCGAGGACACCGAACGTTTTCCCAGCATTAGTAAGATAGTCAGCGTAGATAGTCGGTAGTAAGATAGTCGTAGATAGTCATTAAAAAACGGCACTTGTAACAAGCGCAAATTGTTCCATCTCGGTGGAAGAAGGCCACCGGGGTTTCCCGAACATTTCGGCCACCCTTTCCAAGGCACGCACATGAAGTAATCTTCCTTTTCTTGGAGTTGTTCAAACACTTCAGCATTTGCGTTAGCTTTCCCTTGAATAAAAGCGAAATACAAAAGCGAAATCAAGTATTTAAGATCCAATGAAACAAATGACTAACTTTACGTAATATTATAATGCAATCAAGTATCAAAATAAAACAAAATATATGTAGATAACGTCATAAATATAATGAGCGACAGACAATAGTGGGTACATATATGTAGATAACATCATAAACTAGATTCAGTTTCCAAATCCAACAAAAGTATGATACATATACATCTAGATGAACCTTATATCGACCACTGCTATAAAAGCAAAGCTACAGCTTCTGAGACAAGCATTATAAGCCCACCATCCCAGCCGGAACTAAAACTTGTACCCGTACCAAAATTGACTCAATTTTCTCAAAATTCGTTCGGAATCCAACTAGTGACATGAGCTCAAAGATCCCTTAAAATTACTCTAAAAAAATGATCCCTTGAACTTGTCTAATTCCTCGACAAGCAACGGAACCGGTACCACCCATAAAGATTTGGCTCATAACATAAAATGAATTAGCAAAAAACACAAAATTTAAAATGGAAATACCAAAATTTAAGTTAAAGTATTGAAGAACTCCTAGAAACGAAATAGCATCTTTGAAGGACCCGATGGCGGTACCTTTGAAAGCACGGTGAAGTGGGTAGCATCTTCTCGAGGCGATTGCAACACGGGAGGAACCATTAAACTCGACATGATTATTATGATGATAATCAAACTTTTTCTAAACCTTTTTCTTCTTGATTTGAAATCTGGATAATTTTTTTGACGGAGTAGAAAATGATAAATCGTCTTCTTTACTTTTCTTTGATGAGAATATATGACTAATAAGAGCTGTTGGGTAGAGCTGGGTAGAATATCCTAACCCATGGTGCCAATTCCTAACGCATCGGCAAAATCATCTAATTCACGACTCAAAGCCATTGCAACCACCAGTTTCAAACCCCCTAATTTCAAATCGTCTTCTCAGTAGAAATCTGATTGAACCACCAAACCACAATTTCTATTCTTAACGGACACCAAATCAACCTCCAATTCTGAGAAAACCCCCAATTCCTTCCGATTCACTTCTCAGCAGCACCAAATCCACCTTCAATTACAGAAAACCCTCAAAGCCATTGCAACCACCGACTTCAAGCCCTAATTTCAAATCGTCTTCTCAGTAGAAACCCCAGATTGAACCACCAAACCCTAATTTCTATTCTTAACAGCAGCACCAGATCCACAAAATCCTCACTAATTCCAAACCTAGATGAACCTCAGATAACAACATGCTCTTCTCAGATTCAAATCTAAACCCATTTAATTCACGGCACCAAAGTTAAAATCAAAACCCCACATCGAACCAGCAACTAGTATTGCACAATTCATGTCTTCCCAGTCTGTGTTCTTCCCAGGCCAAGACCTAACTTGACCTAGGAGAACCATAAAAGTAAATGGTTTGATTTTATGTAAAAAGAATTAGGGTTTTTGAAGAGATTTGGTGAAGCGAGGTGAAGAGGGAGAGGAGATTGCGATGATGAGTAAAGATGGGTTGAGTGAATTAGATTTTAAGTAATGCGCATAGGTCAAATGCGTGGAGTGTGGAGGAGACGAAGAACGAGAGGAGGAAAAAAGAAGCGAGAGGAGAGAGATGAGATGAAGATAGAGCAAAAGCAGAGATAGAGTTCGAGTGATTGAGGAGGGGTTTGGTGAATGAAAATGATGGACGGACCGTTTCGTTTGATCCACTCATACGGATTAAGAAAAAGAATGTCGACGGTTGAGATTGTATTTGTGAAACTCATACGGATTGAAAGCATTTGTGTTTCTCTTTGTGCTATACGAACTCATGTATTCGGTTTATTATCAACCTTCGACATGAAAAAAAAATCCAAGAAAAATATTAATAAATTTAGGACATTGTTATCGACATTCTGATATAAAAAAATCCAAAAAATGTATAAGAATGAATCGGCAAAATGAAAAATGAATTCGATAATTGGTGTGTTTCTTTGTGCTTTCTCTTTGTGTTTTTGTGCTTTCTCTTTGTGCTTAGGTTTGGATTTTGACTAGCGCATAGGTCATGAAGTAATTTTGAAAAGTCATACGAGATCATGAAGTAGCTTTAGTTCACATTTGGTAAACTCGGGTTAGCATGATACATCATCGAAATCGATAAATATGGCTCAATATCGGTTCGAACTTCAAATGTGGTATAACGGCATACAAACTATGAACCAAGCTCCGGGAGGGTTCAAAACTTCAAACTTTAACATGATATATATTTTAAATAAGTAAATATGAGCTCGGTGTCGATTCGAACTTCAAATATGGTATGACATAAAAAACTATGAACCAAGAAGCTTTGGGAGGTTCGACTTCAAACGCATGATATATCATTGAATTCGATAAATATGAAGCTCATAGTCGATTTGAACTTCAAATATGGTATAAGCGCATAGAAACATAGAACCAATAAGCTTTCTGGGGGTTAAAGCGAGCGTATGATATATCATTGAAATCGATAAATATGAAGCTCTGGTGATTGAACTAAAATATGGTATAACGGCATAGAAAATATGAACCAAGAAGCTACGGGAGGTTACGACTTAAAACTTAGCATGATACATCATAGAAATTGATAAACATGAAGCTCGGCGTCAGAAATCGAACTTCAAACTTGGTATAATGGCATATAATCTATGGACCACGAAGCTGCGAGAGTTCGACTTAAACTTAGCATGATACATCATCGAAATTGATGAATATGAAGCTTAGTGTCGATTCGAACTTCAAATGTGGTATAACAACATACAAACTATGAACCAAAAAGCTCGAAAGAGGTTCTAACTTCAAACTTAGCATGATATATCATCAAAATTGATAAGTATGAAGCTCAATGCTCGTCGGACTTCAAACTTGGTATAATAGCATACAATCTATGAACCAAGAAGCTCGAGGCAGTTCGACTTCAAACTTAGCATGATACATCAACAAAATTGACTACTCTAAGTGAAACTTGGTAAAAAATCCATCCATTGGGTAAATAAGAATTCTCGAACCTTAAAAGCAAGCCCTTATTTATGCATATTTATGCGGGTAAAGATTCCTTGAGATATTCTCGGAAACTTGGTAAACCTTCAATTTAAAGATTCCTTCGATATTCTGCATATATGTATGCGTATTGTATGCGTACGGATGAGATCGAAACACAGCCGCGAGTTGACTACTTTGAAGTCAGAAACTTGAAGTAAGAATGCCGAATCCATCCATTTACGGGTAAGATTCCTTCGAGATATTCTCTACGAAACCTTAAAAAAACCCTTTTTATGCATATATGTATGCATACCGGGATCCGAGATCGAAACTACTCAGTGAAACTGTGTTGACTACTATAAGTCGAGAAACTTGCATATATGTAAGACTCACGACAATTCATCCCTTCTGAGGTAAGATTCCTTGAGATATTCTACGAAACCTTAAAAAACCCTATTTGCATATTGTATGCGTATCGGATCCAGAGATCGAAACTGGCCGTGAGTTGACTACTCTAAATGAAACTTGGTAAAGCAGCCAATTCATCCATTTACTGGTAAGATTCCTTGATATATTCTCCGAAACCTTAAAAAAACCACATTTACGTATTGTATGCGTACGAGGATCAGAGATCGAAACACGGCCACGAGTTGACTACTACTAAAGTCGGAAATTTGGTAAGAACAGCAATTCATCCATTTACGGGTAAGATTCCTTGGGATATTCTACGAAACCTTAAAAAAAACCTATATACGCATATTGTATGTGTCCCAGGATCCGAGATCGAAACACGGCCGCAAGTTGACTACTACAAGTCGGAAACTTGGTAAGAATGATGAATCCATCCATTTACGAGGTAAGATTCCTTGAGATATTCTGCAGGGCGAAACCTTAAACAAACCCTATTTATGCATATATGTAAGATGTGTGATCAAGAATATTTATTAATTGATTCCATGAAATGTCTACACGGGAAAATAGAATTGAAACACGGCCCCGTGCTTAATCATTCAAAAAGTTGACTACTTTAAAAGGGTCATAGTGGAAACTTGGTAAGAACTCGCAGTGTCGAATTCTTCAATTCTGGGTAAGATTCCTTGAGATATTCTACGAAACCTTAAAACACCCTATTTTGCGCATATTGTATGCGTATTCTTCAGGATCCTGAGATATTCTACGAAACTTGCTGCTTGAGTTGACTACTCTAAGTCGAAACTTGGGTAAGAATAGCGAATCCATCCATTTACGGGTAAGATTCCTTGAGATATTCTCTGAAACCTTAAACAAACCCTTTTTATGCATATATGTATGCATACCCGGACTCCGAGATCGAAACACGGCGTTAGTTGACTACTCTCAGTACGAAACTTGGTAAGAACGACAATTCATCCATTTACGGGTAAAGATTCCTTGAGATATTCTACGAAAACCTTAAAAAACCTTATATACATATTTTATACGTACTAGGATCCAAGATCTAAACACAGCCACGAGTTGACCACTCTAATTCAGAAATTTGGTAAGAGCAGCCGAATCCATCCATTTACGGAGTAAGATTTCTTGATATTCTCGAAACCCTAAAAAACCCTATTTATAAATGTATGCATACCGGCTCTTAAATCGAGAGCACGGCCGCGAGTTGACTACTCTAAGTCGAAACTTGGTAAGAACGAAGAAACCATCCATTTATAGGTAAGATTCCTTGAAATATTATGCAAAACCTTAAACAAACCTTATTTTACGTATATTGTATGCATAGGGCTCCCAAGATCGAAACACATTGTGAGTTGACTACTCTAAGTCAAAAACTTGGTAAAAATGACGAATCTATCCATTTACATGTAAGATTCCTTGGTATATTCTACGAAACCTTAAACAAAGTTTATTTACTGCATATTTATGTCACTGATACTCCCAGATCGAAACCTAGTCGCGAGTTGACTACTCTAAAGTCGAAACTTGGTAAGAGCAGACAGAATCATCCATTTACGAGGGTAAAATTCCTTGAGATATTCTACAAAACCTTAAACAAACCTTATTTATATATTCTATGCATACCATGCTCAGATCGAATCCTAGCCCAGCGAGTTGACTACTGCAAGTCCGAAACTTGGTAGAGCAGCGAATCCCGTCCATTTTACGGGTAAAAATATATCGAGGAATTCGATAAAGAAATATATCGAATTAAACATCCCAAGTTCGAAGATTACCGAGTTAAAATGACCATATTACCTAGAAATAAAGGTAATAAATATTACGGAGATTGTGAAAATTACTAAAACTATCCTTATAAGAATAAGTAAAGTAAATATTACGGATAGTAAAAATGATCATATTACCCTTCATGGAAATTTGTGCAATAAATATTATGGAGATTGTGAAAGTGACACGACTACTTATCGAAAAAAGGTAAAGTAAATACTACTACATGTGAAAATGACCATATTACCCTTCTTGGAAATTAATGCAATAAATATTATGAAGAATATGAAAATGACCAGACCACGCTTATCGGAAAATAAGTAAACTAAATATTATAAATTGTTAAAATCACCATATTACCCTTACTAGAAATAAAAAGGTAATAAATATTATGGAGACTGTGAAAATTACCGGAGTAACCTTATAAAGTGAGTAAAGTAAATATTACAAATAGTGAAAAATGTATGTAATTATTTACAGAGAAGGCGTGTCTGTGATTGTTTCACGAGAGAAGGCTTCGTGCTGTTTGGTGGCTTAGTCACCTGAGAATTATTTTTTGAGCATTACATTTTGTTTTACAACTCTTATGAAGGGTTGTCATAAAGTTAGTGTATTAAAGAACCCAAACTTGAAGAACATGTAATAGTGTAGGTATGGTTAGTGGTGTAGACTTCCATACAGGAGGTTGAGGATCAAATCCCCCCATCCTCATTTCTTTTAATGTTCTATATTTTACTTCAACAACACTTATAAGTGTTGTTATACATTTTAATAAAAAGAAAAAAAAATAAAACTTGTGAACGGTAAAGATGGTTGATGAGCTAGACGTACATGCAGTAGATTCATGTTCGAATCTCTATAACCTCCTTTTTTCCAACATTATATATTTTACTTCAACAACACTTATAAGTGTTGTTGTAGGTTTATTTAAAAAAAAAAAAAAACCAAACTTGTGGTGAAGGGTGGTTGATGAGCTAGACTTCCATGCACTAGGTTCATGTTCGAATCTCCCCTCTAACATTTTTCTCATTATCATATTTTTGTGTTCTTCAACAACACTTGTCAGAATTGTGATAGGCTAAGTCACTACATATATGGAACAGAGTTGTTATAGCTAAATGTCGTCACAACTGTTTTGCTTAAGGAGTTGTCGTTTGTTTTCTTAGCACAACCCCTTGTTTCCTAAGGGTTGGCAGTGATGATATACGACAACTCTTCCTTTGAAACCAGGTTGTAAAACATAGGACTTTTACGATGTTTAGAAAAGTGTTGTAAATCTCCCGAGTTGTAGATGTATATTTTCCCGTAGTGAGTGGGATTGAGCCATCTTTACGATAAAGATCTTTCGCAGGAGAAAGATTGAGAGAATTATTAAATAAGATTGAGGCGGAATCACCTTTGAGGCATCATCCAAGGGGAAAGAAAATGGTTTGTCTACAGAAGATCATAGAAGGGGGTGACATCCTTTAGCGACATCCTCATGAATAAAAGGCGAAGTTATCGCAGGAATTTTGCTGGGTTTGAATTAGGAATTGAACCGAAGATTTAACAGTCTTTAAATCGGCGGAATTCTTTAGGGTTTGGTAGCTCCATCACCATCCTGCGAATATCAACTTAGATAAGAAACAGAGGCAACAATATTGTTGCCAGAAATAATATTTACTACCTTGTTATTCGCAGACTTCCTTTTGCCTACGACAACTTTGGGTTACGAAATTTTAGGAGCATTAGGGTTTGGAACTGAGAATTTGGTGTTGGAGGTGCTTTTGCTGAAACAGAATCAGTATGGGAATTAAACAAAATAGTAAAAACAATAAAGGAAAACAGCAAAATAAGATCAGTTTCAGCAAAATCAAAAGAAGAAAAGCAAAACTAACTTTGGTGAATCCATGATAACAGCAGTACGTAGATCAGATCGTGAAAATCTAAGATGAAGAAAGTTGCAGAAGATGAAGATTTACAGAGAGTGAGGAGATGAGGAGGACGAAGTAAAAGAAGAAAATTATCTCTCCACCAGCTTTCTCCTCAAATAGACAAAAAGAATGACCGGTTGAATGTAGACGTGCCGGTAAACCAGGGGAATAATAAACACGTGTAGACAGTCATGCCTGGTTCACGGAAGATTGTCGGTAAAGAAGAAAATGGAGAAATGAGTAGTTGCGGCATTTTGAGGTAAAGGTTCTCATATCATTCTCTTCTTCGCAGATAAGATATGAGAAGAGGAAAGATGTAGGAGCAGAATCTCGCAACATCTATATCTCCGCGAAATTATAGTAACAAGAGTTTGCGAAGGTTACCGCAGATTATTTGGAAGGTGACGTAGTTGGTGACATCAGCCTAATCACGAAGAAAGTGTGAAGATCCTGCGAGATGGAAGATCTTTGCGAAGTAAGCCCTTGTAAGCTCGCGAGCAGATTGCAAGTCAGATCCGAAAATAAAGGAAAGCTTAGCTGTCATCCAATATGTAATACCCTATATATAAAGCCAAGCAGACTTGAGAGAAGGTGAGATCTTTTTGATGAGAGTTAGAGAGAAAATAAGGGAGAGAAAGTCTGAGTGTTATTTTGATTTCCTTGTACTCTTATTTTCTTTGTAAAATCATGAAGAAATTCTAATAAAATTTAGACAGTAGTTCTTGAAATTTGAGTAAACAGTTGTGTGATCTTAACATGGTGTAGTTGTGGGATTTCCTGCAACTACACTTCCAACTAGTTTCATGTAATAATCGTTATCCAATTTGTGAAGAAATGATTCTTTTTGTGAAGCGTTTGAGAAACTGCCTTGCTAGTCAAAATCCTAAGATAGGTGCTTCTCTATTTCATCGTTTAGGCCTTGCTATTCAGAATGGTGTTGGTGCCCAACTTGTTGCTAGGCTACCCACATAGAATTTGTAAATTTGTCGGTTTTTGTTTTCCAATAAAATGCCCCCAGTGGTATAATAATTCAATAAAAACAATAATAATAATTAAAAATATTATTATTTGGTAGGTTGAATACATTTTACAGTTGTGCTGCTTATTTGAGAGGTTGAATATGGCCATCTAAGTTTCTTTCATGGGATTTCTACCTTTGGTTTTCTGGTGTACCTGTGTGAACCATAGAAGTAACTAGTGAAACCCCAAAGTGTTAGAGCCAGGGCCATCCCTTTTTCTCCTGTGAAATTCTCATGGAGTGTTATCACAGCTGCAATCTGCGAAAAGGCAAGAAAAACTGCATTCATGACCCCAGCGAAGAGTGAGGAGGTATAGAGTATAATCCCCGCTCTCCCGATAAACATCAGCTGCCAAACTACCATATTTGAAATCAATACCAAGTAGTACGTTTTCGCTCCTAATCCAAATTGACTTGCTTCTTTATGCATTCCCTGCAAATATTGGAACAGATGTTCAAAGGAAATAGTTATGTATAAACAATCCAAATTTGGCTCCTAATCCAAAGTAATTTACCTTGAAATCCTGATTTATGAGACCTCCAATTGTACAAAATAGCGTAGCAAAAACGGCCACAAAAACTTGAAACTGCAACGCAATAGAATAAGTCATGGCTTGATTGGCCTTCTTGAAAGCGACTTGAGTGCTCACCATAACGAACCCGAAAATTGCAGCTGCGTCAACACTTATGAAGAAACCCAACAAGTATTGAGAATTTGTAACACCAGTGGGGCGATCACTGGACCTTGTTAAACCAAGTAGTATAGAACCCATTATAATAACCACAACTGCGTTTATTGAATACGGAGTAAACTTATGTTTAACCCAAATGAATGAAAAGGAAGGAGGTAAATACAAGTTGGGTGGTAACAAGGAGACATATCGTTGATACAGGAAGGAACGATATACCATAAGAATACATAAAATTGCCAATTCCTTGAGCTATGCCAATCAGAGCAGCACATAATAAAAGCTTTCCAGAAGCAAAGAAGTCGATATTAGGTAGTGTACGATCGCGTCTAAAATAAAGGATTGTGAGTGGGATGAATAGAATGGGAAACCCTGACATGTCTAACCAACTTGACAACCATCTCCGGCTGCCTCCATGCATGAAATAGAGTCTAAGTAGTAAAGGTCCTCCAACCGTACCTATAAAACCACATATGCAGCTTAGTAAGAGTAATCCCCATCTCATTACACTTGAAGACTTGATGTTTGAAGATTCATGGTCACCCTCTTCTTTATTACTATTTTCTTTGGTAAACTCTTCATTACTTTCAGCGTCGACCATGGCAATCTGTGTTTGTGAGCTGAAATGATACGAAAATTGAGCTTAGTATTCTGAAAGTGTATGGATAATGGAATCGTGCATTGATCTCAACTCAAGTGCCAGTGGTCACTATGTTCCACCGAGATATTTTTCAGTTATTCGCTTGAACATGTCATTAGACTTCATGATATGGCTTTCAATTATTTTCAATTGGTGGGTGGGAAAAAGAGTACGAAATCTTACGGTGGCAAATAGGATGCAAAGTAAGACTAAAACCAACGAAATCTTAACTTTATTATTACGTCACCAATAATACTAAAAATGAAGTAATCAGAAATACCTCATAATCAACAGATAAATTGGGATGAGTTGGGTGTTCATAATGGGCATCGACTCGTATCTCATTATCAGACATACACATGAACAAATTGACGTTATGCACATGGGGCGGCTGTCCAAAGTGCCCCCGCTGCTGATAGAAACTTTTAGGGCCAATTACGAGAATGGTCATACTTTTGTAATTTGGTCACAAAATGATCATACTTATGTAATTCATTTTATAAAATGGTATTTTTCTATCCGATATAACACTTTTGAATGAAACGGTGTTATCTTTTCCAAAATACCCTCCCTCAAAATGCCCTTCCTAGTTAACTAATTGGTTGAAGTGGTGGTGATGAAGCGGTGGTGGTGGTCGTGGAAGCTTAAGAATCTCTCGCTAAACCGAAGGAAGCGGTGAACCCTTTGGGTGAATGCGGTGTAACGAATTTGAATGCGGTTTACGATTCTGAATGCGATGTAACGATATGTAAGCTGGCACCACCACCACCTACAAATATCACCACCGACAAAAAAATTATAATGAAAGCAAAAGTTAAAATTGTGTATGGAGGAATATATATGAAGGACACATAGGTAATTTCATTAAGCATAGTTAGCTCGTAGTCACCACTTAACTCTTTTTAACTAAGTGATGTTCATTTTGTTAATAGTTTGTAACAGTAGGATGCTTTTGTGAATCGGGTCCTAATACTAGGACTGTTTTGTACATTTCCCAAACTTTTATGATCAAACCCATTGTATGGCAAGACTGCCAATGCCCCCTTTGTACGAACGGTTGATTTTTATTAACTCTTTGTTTTATTCAAAGTCTTGTAGTGTCAAGCATGCATGTCCACTAAAAATCTCAAATCTTATCTCTCAAAAAGATTTCACCACCCGTACATCAATCATGCATTTGGAGTTTGGACCCTATTGCATACGTTATGTCACTATAGATAGATCAATTGATGTTTCTCAGAAAGTGAATTAATCAATTACAGACAGAAGCCGAGAGAGATATTAATACTCTCGTTACAGAACGAGATAACCACACACACAATTGACCAAGCAATGTAAGACCCGTGTGACGGATAGCTCACAATGACAACTAGACATGACAGACCTACAATGATAGTTAGACAAAACAATTACTAATCACACACCTGAGAACCATAATAACTAACAACTATGCTGTGACCTACAGAGCTAATTCACGATTCTCCAAGTCAAGCTCAAGTCAATACGAATGAAATCCGAGCTGATTTGAGATTACTCAACTAGTTGGAGTTCTTACAAGTACAATAGTAATGCAATGAAATGCTAACGTTTTTTTTTTAAAAAAAAAAGCAAAGAGAAATAAATAAGAAGGGATGCCAAGATAGCACCTTCAAAATACTAAGAAGAGGATAGGGAAAGTGTTGGAAACAATGAAGAAATAATGAAATCGGATCTCAAGCAGTGAGTGCGACGGACTAGCCGCTATCTTTAAGGTATTTCGCGACTCCGCACTCTTGATTGTGCTAGCAGATCGAAAATTGTCGAACACCTATGGGATGAAACAGTGATAATCTCTTATTCGATTTCCTCGCACTATGAGAAATCGAACCAACAAAAAAACTCTATCTAACACTTGCCTCGAACTCGAAATAGATGAAAAAGCCGTCTTTCATCTTCTCGCGAAACTTTTCTTATATAACCCTGGAAACATTAATTCTGGTTCTTAATGAAAATAAATTTCATAATAAGTACGTAATGAATTTCCTCCATAACAGTCATAAAACGGCAACATTAAATTTACCAAAATTAATATAATTAATTAGGAACATTAAGTTGAAAAACGTTTTGGAAATCAAGAGTTAAAAACAGAGCAAAAATAAGTTTCTCGGATCGAGCAGACCTCCCAAGACCCCACAAGACCCCCAAGGCCCCGAGGCCCCAGGCTCTCCGATTTTTAATAAGTATTATAGATATATAAATATACATATTCAAATGCATGGGGTGAGACTTGAACCCAAGTCCATAGTGCATGGGAGCCCCAAATTATACCACCACACTATTTCTCTAATCGTGATATAAAATTACAGAACTATGTTTTTAAATATATATCCCAACAATCCCCACTTATATTTTTAAAAACATTGAGCAAGTGTTGTATAGTTGTGCATACCGCAAAGGTGCCTTTAGACTGAGTCTCTGCATAGTGTTAAATTTTCTAAGTACTGATGTGACTCAGAGTGACTTGCGTCTTGAACTCCTAACTCACATTAGATTATTTAACACACACAACTATATCTAGAAGTAAAAGTCCTCAAGTTCGCACATTAAGGCTCATGTGCTTATCCCTTTTTAACAAATGAGTCTGAGAAGTGCCTAGTTCTCATAGAAGGCGACCATACCTTCACGATTCGTATAGGTGAATCTATCAAGAATACTCCCGTCATCCCACTCTAACTTAAGAGCTATAGAATCATTAAGAGTTAAACACTCAACTTTGTTTCCCACTTGAGGATATCATGCTATGGGAGTGCATGACTACTATCATATCATTTGTAACCGTCTGAGTCCCTTTGAACCTATCTGAGTTGGGTTATCCATTACAAATGAGCTCAACTTCTACGCGGCCTAAGTCCCATACTTCTAGAAAATTTCCATACCTTTTCTCTAGCTAACCCTTTCGTCAAAGTGTCGACCTATATTTCCTTCGGATCTTACATGATCTATTCTTACATACACTCGATTGTGAGAAATTCTCTAATCGTGTCGTTGCTTTGACGTATATGTCGATTCTTATTGTTATTATAACAATTATCTACTACTCAGATAGCCGCATGGTACTATCGCGAGTAGATCAAAGTGGCGTGGTGTCGGCTTTTCCCATAATGGAATGTCTGATCAACGGACATTTCAGCACATCCTGCCTCTTCACTCATTTCGCTTCTATCGCTATCAATTCAAGTCCTCCATCGTAGATTTGGGCTATAATTGTCCTGTTTCTTTGATCTCCAAGATACTGGGCGCCCCAAATGAATAGTAAAAACATATCATCTGGTGGACTTGGAATCATCCGAAAAGAATGTTCCGATTAGCATCGCTAAATCCTTCAAGGACCATGCGGATTACCTTTGATAGTGTAATCCTAGGTTTGCTGGTTCTTTCGAGATCCGCATAACCCTCTCAACGAGCATCCCGAGTGTTTCAAACTAGGATTACTAGTAAACACATAGAGAACTCCCAACTGCATCATGATAGTGTCTGCAGTACAATGCTACCTCGTATAACTTGATCACTTCTATTATACTACGCATATTCGGATTATGTCTAACACTTTCTCCAGTGTTCCTTAACAATTTCACAGTAGGATCAAAAGGAGTACAAACAGGTTTATAATCAAAATATTCATACTTCTTTAGGATTTTTTCAATGTAGTGTGATTGATCCAAACAAATACCACTATTAATTCTAGATTATTTTGATTCCCAAGATTACACTAAGCTTCACCCAAATCTTTCATGTCAAAATTCGAACTAAGCATGCTTTTAGTTTCATTGACACGGATAAAGCTGGAACCAAATATTAGCAAATCATCCACATACAAGCAAACAATCACACATACATCATTCTCAGGATTTATAGTAGATGCATTTGTCACCTCATTTATTCTGAAGTTACTTGAAATCATTAAATTATCAAATTTCTCATGCCATTGTTTAGAGCTTGTTTCAAACCATAAAGAGATTTTCTAACTCACATACTTTATGTTCTTGTCCAGAATTACAAGAACCTTCAGAGTTGTTCCATGTAAATTTCCTCTTCTAGTTCACCATTCAAAAAGCGGTTTTAACATCCATTTGATGAATAACAAGATTATGAGTAGCAGCTAATGAGCAATCAAAACACGTATAGATGTTAATCTAAGTAAGTGGAGAATAAGTATCAAAAAGTCTCACGTTCTCTCGTCGCCTTATCAACCTTTGGCAACCGAGTCCTAGCCTTATGCTTATCTATTGTTCCATCGGGTTTGAGTTTCCTTTTCAGACCCATTTACAACCTATTGGCTTACAACCCGGGAGGTAAATCTACATAACTCAAGTTCCATTAGACATGTGAGAATCCCATTCATTATCTACGAACTTCTTTGCCGGAAACTGAGACTCTGCGAACTAAACGCCTCTTGTAAATTAGCAGGTTGCTTCTTCTACATAGCGTAAAATTCAAAATCGCAGGATTTTTATCTTTTGTCTCAAGTCCTAGCTCTTTTATCTGCATCTAGGTTCAAATTCAATGATCTAGTTTCTTCACTTCTAGGTTCTTCTAATCTGGACTGGAATCAACACTAGGTAAAGTGCTGGGTGTTTGAACCCCACTATTACCCCCACTAATTCTAGATTTAAAAGGAAATCTATCTTCAAAGAAGTCAACATCAACAGCATTCAATAATAACCTTATTATTAATATCAAAGAACCTATAAGCTTTCATTGTTTTGAGCATAACCAATAAAACACATTCATAAGCTCTACTTTCTAACTTATGTCTTTTAGGATCAAGGTTTTCTAACAAAAGCCAAACAGCCCCAAACTCTCAAAATAAGATACATTAGGTTTCTATTTCTCCAAATTTCATAAGGAGATATCATGGTTTTATTATTGGGAATGCGATTCAAAACATGGCAAACATTCAACAAACATTCACCCCACCTAATGAAGCGGACACTGAACTAAGCAAACAAGCAACGATCAATTCGATGAAGAGTACGAGTTCTTTCTTCCAGCTTCTACCGTTCATTTGAGGATTATATGGAGCGATTCTTTCATGTATAATGCCATTAGTTTGGTAAATTTCAGGTAGAAGGAGCAGAATCATATTGTGTGCCTCTATCACTCTGAAACCTCTTAATTTTTCTACCCAAATTGATTTTCAATCCTAAATAATAAAGATTTTAAATTTTTCAATAGCTTCATTCTTATGGCTCAACAAATAAACATACGTATAATTAGAACAATCATCAATAGAACGTCATAATATATCTCTTGCCATTTCTAGTTAGGATACCTTCATATTCACATAAATCAGAATGTATTAAATCTAGAGGTTTGGATTCTCTTACGACAGTTTATGTGAGGTCTTGGTTATTTTGCTTGACTACACAGTACTCACATTTTTCAAATTCATTTTCGGAAAATTAGGAGAACACCTAACTTGCTCATGTTATTTACTAACTTTTTACCCACATGACAAAGCCTACCATGCCAAACATTAAAATTGCCAAACCATATGCGAGGAAGAATCAATTTTATTCATAAGCATCAACATTAAGCTTAAACATTCCATCGGTAGCATTAACCTTTTCCTACAAAAATTCTTATTCTGTAGTTATAGTGTAAACATGGACCCAATAGTTTGATACAACCTAGCCTTGTTGAGAAGATAGCTCAGGAAGCAAGGTTCTTTCTCATTTAAGAGTCGTGAAGGACATCTTTCGGTATGAGTGTCTTCCCAGTAAACTTCGACTCTACCGTGCACGAACCTTTCACCGCACGGTCTTTGTGAGAGTCTCCCGACAACACTTTCTTATCCTCAGGTTTGACATGAGTCTTAAACATGGTTACCTCATCAAAACAACAATGGCCAAGCGACCTACTGTCTCATCCACCACCCATCAGATCCACCAACCATGAAGAACTTCGTGGATCGGAGACCATGGCAATTATAACGTCACCCCATGGCATTAAGCTTGTGCGTTGTTCTTTTCCCTGTTAAACTGCAATTCCTAGCCAGCGGTTTGGTTTTACCACAGGGTATAACAAAGAAACTTCAGAGTTGGAATTCTGTCCATTCTTCGATGGGTGTTGGTTCTTGTTTTGATTAGGCCTTCCTCACTTTCTTTGGTTCGGGTTAGGTTTCATATCCTTTTCTTAGGTTTCAAACTCTGGATGAGTCTTATTGTTAGAAACAATGAGAATCTCTTCCTTCACTATCTTGTTTCAGAACTTCTTCCTCAACCACAAGCCTAACAATCAGACTTTCAGAGAAAATTCTTTGGTCTTGTGGCATGAAGTATTACGAAAATCTTTCCGGATAGGTGGTAACTTGTCAATCATTACGAGAACTTGAAATTGTTCATATCAGTGCTTATCATGCCTTGACCACAATTTCAGTAAGATAGTTTATAAAGTTCATGAGCCGTGCAACAACTGACCTATCAATCCACCATTTGGTATCTCAAATACGGACTCTTACAGTATGCATCTTTGAGCAGACTTCCCTGCAGTCGTATTTTTCTGTAATGCACTACCCATCTTTATAGCGAGTTTCAAAAGTTGAATAATACTCATATAAATCATCGAATAGTGCGTTAAGAATGTAATTTTGCAATCAAAGTCGTCGTCGATCCATTTGTCAATAGGCCTTTGTTTCTCCTCAGCGAGTTTGAGAACTGACATCTTTGGCACCATCGGAAGAAGATGGATCGGTGACTGACACCATCATCTGCATCAGCATCAACAACAGATCTTGCTCGGCGGTAGAAGTTTGATCAGCGAGCAGGGTTCCATGGTTCCGGGATGAACACTCGACACAATCATATCTGCCTTCATTGAGTTTGAGATAAAAGAACATCTTCAGACTTCCATCTTCTGAAATCTGTACGCCTTCAAATTTGAATGGCTTGGTTGGTATCATCATGCGGCTTCCTTTCAACCTCCATAGTAAAATCAAGTACCTTAAAATTGTTGGAAACAATGAAGAAATAATGAATCGGATCTCAAGCAGTGAGTCGCATGGACTAGATGCAGCTATCTTAGCGTATTTGTGACTCGCCTCTTGATTGTGCTAGTGGTCAAAAGTTATCGAACACCCATGGGATGAAACAGCTGATAACCTCTTATTGATTTTCCCTTTGCTGATGAGAACCAACTAACAAAAACTCTATCTAACACTTGCTCGAGAACTCGAACATGAAAACTAGGTCTTCATCTTCTCCGAAACTTTTCTTATATAACTTCGGAAAACATTAATTCGGTTTTAATGAAAATAAATTTCGCAATAAGTGCGCGATGAATTTCTCCATAATGATCATAAAGCGGTAACATTAAATTTACCAAAAATTAATATAATTAATTAGGAACATTAAGTTGAAAAACGTTTTGGAAATCAAGAGTTAAAAACAACAAAAAATAAGTTTCGGACATTGACGCCGCTACAGACCCCCAAGGCCCTAGACCCAGTTCTCCCGGGATTTTAATAAGTATTATAGATATATAAATATAGTATTCAAATGCATGGGGCAGAGAACCTGAACCCAAGTGCATAGTGTGGGAGCCTCAAGATTATACCACCACACTATTTCTCTAATTGTGATATAAAATTACAAAACTATGTTTTTAAATATATATCTAACAATCCCACTTATATTTTTAAAACATTGAGCAAGTGTTGTATAGTTGCTGCATCTCCAAAGAGTGCCTTTCGACTTGAACCTCTGCTATAGTGTTAAATTTTCTAAGTACTGAGGTGACTAGAGTGACTTGCGTCTTGAACTCTAACTAATTAGATTATTTAACACACACAACTATCATCTGAGTAAAGTCCTTAAGTCCGCACATTAAGGCCATGTGCTTATCCCTTTTTTAACAAATGATCTAGAAATGCCTAATTTCTCATGAATGTGACCATACCTTCACATTCGTATGGTGAATCTATCAGAATACTCGTGTATCCCACTCTAACTTAAGAGCCTACAGAATCATTAGAGTTAAATACTAACTCGTTTCCCACTTCAGGATATCATGTACAAGGAGTGCATGACTCTACCTCATATCATTTGTAACTCGTCTAGTCCCTTTGAACCTATCTAGGTTGGGTATCCAGTACAAATGACTCGACTTCTCAGGAGCCTAAGTCCGTACTTCTAGAAAATTTCCATACCTTTTCTCTAGCTAACCCTTTGCGTCAAAGTATGCATTATATTTCCTTGAATCTTACAGATCTATTCTTACAACACCAGTTGTAGAAATTCTCTCTAATCAGTAAGTAGATGCTTTCGACGTATATGTCGATTCTTATTATTATTATAAAATTATCTACTATCAGATAGCAGCGAGTGCTATCGCAGTGAGATCAAAGTGCGGTATCGGTTTTCCCATAATGGAATGTCGACAACGGACATTTCGACCATCCTGCCTCTTCACTAGGCAGCCCCTATCGGCTATCAATTCAGACCTCCATCGTAGATTGGGCTATAATTGTCTGTTTCTTTGATCTCCAAGATACGGCAGCCCGACAATAGTAAAAACATATCCTTCGGTGGACTTGGAATCATCGAAAGAATGTTCCAATTAGCATCGCTAAATCCTTCAAGGACCGCGGGATACCTTTGATAGTGTAATCCTAGGTTTGTGGTTCTTTTCGGATCACGCATAACCTTCTCTCAACAGCATCCCAGTGTTTCAAACTATGGATTACTAGTAAACTCGCATGAACCTCCTTTGCATACGCAGTATGTCAGGTCTGACAATCACCCGCTCAGTGATACAGCATTGCCATTATACTAGCATATTGATTGCCTAACACTTTCTCCGAGTGTTCCTCAACAATTTCCACGGTAGGATCAAAAGGAGTACAAAGCGAGTTTATAATCAAAGATATTCATACTTCATTTAGGATTTTCAATGTAGTGAGATTGATCCAAACAAATACTACTTCAGTTCTAGTTATTTTGATTCCCAAGATTACACTAAGCTTCACTCAAATCTTTCATGTCAAAATTCAGAACTAAGCATGCTTTTAGTTTCGTTGACAACAGATATAAGCTGAGGACCAAATATTAGCAAATCATCCACATACAAGCAAACAATCACACATACATCATTCTCAGTTTATAGTAGATGCATTGTCACCCTCATTTATTATCAAGTTATTTGAAATCATTAAATTATCAAATTTCTCATGCCATTGTTTAGGAGCTTGTTTACAACTATAAAGAGATTTTTCTAGCTTACATACTTTATGTTCTTGTCCGAGAATTACAAAACCTTCGAGTTGTTCCATGTAAATTTCCTCTTCTAGTTCACCATTCAAAAAGCAGTTTTCACATCCATTTGATGAATAACAAGATTATGAGTAGCGACAGCGACAATCAAAACAACGTATAGATGTTAAATGCAGTAATGGGGAGAATAAGTATCAAAAAAGTCTACGTTACTACGCATTGCCTATAACCTTTGGCAACCCAGCCTAGCCTTATGCTTATCTATTGTTCCATCAGGTTTGAGTTTCCTTTTCAAGGCCCAATTTGCAACCTATTGACTATCAGGCAGGTAAATCCACATAACTCCAAGTTCCATTAGACATGTGAGAATCCCATTCATTATCTCACTGACTTCTTGCTGGAAACTAGACTCTGAGAACTAAACGCCTCTTAGTAAATTAGAGGTTCTTCTTACATAGCGTAAAATTCAAAATCAGGATTTTTATCTTTTGTCTCGGTCCTAGCTCTCTTTACGCGATCTAGAGTTTCAGATTAGAGTGATCCTAGTTTCTTCACTTCCTAGGTTCTTCAATCTAGACTCAGGAATCAACACTTAGGTAAAGTGCTGGGTGTTGAACCCCACTAGTACTCCCACTAATTCTAGATTTAAAAGGAAATCTGTCTTCAAAGAAGTCAACATCAATGAGATTCAATAATAGCCTTATTATTAATATCAAAAGAACCTATAAGCTTTTACTTGTTAGTACAGCCAATAAAAACACATTCATAAGCTCTTGCTTACTAACTTATGTCTTCTAGGATCGGGTTTCCTAACAAAGCCAAAGCAGATCTCAAACTCTAAAATAAGATACATTAGGTTTCCTATTTCTCCAAATTTCATAAGGAGATATCATGGTTTTATTATTGGGAATGCGATTCAAAACATGACAAACATTCAACAAACATTCACCCCACCGATGAGAAGCGGCACGAACTAAGCAAACAAACAGCATGATCAATTAGGTGAAGATCATGGTTCTTCTCTTTGACTTTACTCGTTCATTTGAGGATTATATGGAGCGGTTCTTTCATGTATAATGCCATTAGTTTGGTGAATTTCGATAAAGGAGGCAGAATCATATTCGGTGCTCTATCATCTCTGAAACCTCTTAATTTTTCTACCAAATTGAGTTTTCCAATACTAACAATAAAGATTTTAAATTTTTCAATAAGCTTCATTCTTATAGCTCAACAAATAAACTATACGTATAATTAGAACAATCATCAATGAACGTCATAATATATCTCTTGCCATTTCTAGTTAGGATACCTTCATATTCACATAAATCGGAATGTATTAAATCTTAGAGGTTTGGATTCTCTTCCTGACAGTTATGTGAGTCTTGGTTATTTTTGTATTGACTAGATGCTACATTTTCAAATTCATTTTGAGAAAATTGGGGAGAACACCTAACACTCATGTTATTACTAACTTTTTACCCACATGATTAAAGCCTGCCATATGCCAAGCATTAGAGTGCAAACCATCATGTGGAAGAATCCAATTTTATTCATAGCATCAACATTAAGCTTAAACATTCCATCAGGTAGCATAACCTTTTCCCTACAAAATTCTTATTCTTAGTTATAGTGTAAACATCGGACCCAATAGTTTGATACTAGCCTGACCTTGCTGAGAAGATGGCGAGAACAGAGTTCTTTCTCATTTGCGAGTGTGAAGGACATCTTTACAGCATGAGTGTCTTCACGAAGTAAACTTCGACTCTACTAGTACCTGAACCTTTCACCACGAGTCTTTGTGAAGTCTCCCAACAACACTTTCTTATCCTTGGTTTCGACATAAGTCTTAAACATGGACCTATCAAAACAACAATGGCACTGGCACCACTTCGTGTCTCATCCACTACCCATCAGATCCACCAGCCATGAAGAACTCCTGCGGATCGGAGACCATGGCAATTATAACGTCACCCGCGACATTAGCTTGTCGTTATTCTTTTCCTCGTTAAACCTGCGATTCCTAGCCAATGTGGTTTGGTTTACCACGAGTATAACAAAGAAGGCTTCAGAGTTGGAATCTACGTCCATTTTTCGAGTGGTGTATGGTTCTTGTTTGATTAGGCCTTCCTACCTTTCTTTTGGTTAGGTTGAGTTCGTATCCCTTTCTTAGGTTTCAAACTCGGATGAGTCTTATTGTTAGAAACAATGAGAATCTCTTCCTTCTCATCTTGTTTAGAGCTTCTTCCTCAACCTACGAAGCTTAACAATCAAACTTTCAAGAGAAGAATTCTTTAGTCTTGTGTGAGAAGTATTACTGAAAATCTTTCAGACTAGGTGGTAACTTGTCAATCATTACGAAACTTGAAATTGTTCATCGGCTTTCATGCCTTGGCCACAATTCCAGTGGTAAATTTTCCGAAGTTCATGAGCACATGCAACAACTGACCTATCATCACCATTTGGTATCTCAAATACTGGCTCCACGACATGCTTCTTGGAGCCGCAACTTCCTCGATATAGTATTTTTACTGTAATGCATCCCACACGTCTTTATGAGTTTCAAAAAGTTGAATAATACTCATATAAATCATCGAGATAATCACGTTAAGAATGTAATTTTTGCAATCAAAGTCGTCCTCGATCCATTTGTTGATAGCCTTTTGTTTCTCCTCGGTTGAGAACATCGACATCTTTAGCACCATCGAGAAGAAGATGGATCGGTGCGTGACACCATCATCAGCATCAGGCTATCGACAGACAGTCTTACTGCGATGAGAAGTTTTGTCAATGGCGGAGTTCCATGGTTCCAGGGATGAACACTCAACACAATCATATAGCGCTTCAAGCAGTTTGAGATAAAAGAACATCTTCGACTCTCCATCTTAAATGCGACTCCTTCAAATTTGAATGAAGCTTGTCGGTATCATCAACGCTTCCTTTCAACCTCCATAGCAGAAATCAAGTACCTTAAAATTGTTGGAAGCAAATGAAGAAATAATGAAATCGGATCTCAAACAGGTGAGTCACGAACTAGGTCGCTATCTTTAAGGTATTTGCGACTCGCCTCTTGATTGTGCTAGCGAGTCAAAAAATTGTCGAACACCTATGGGATGAAACATGCTGATAACTCTCTTATTCGATTTCCTGCTTACGTGAAATCAGACCAACAAAAACTCTATCTAACACTTGCCATGAACTCGAAATAGATGAAAAAATCTGTCTTTCATCTTCTCAGAAACTTTTCTTATATAACTCGGAAAACATTAATTAGGTTTTAATGAAAATAAATTTACGCAATAAGTGTGTGATAAGATTTCCTCCATAGCTTGAGTCATAAAAGCTGGCAACATTAAATTTACCAAAAATTAATATAATTAATTAGGAACATTAAGTTGAAAGAGCGTTTTTGAAATCAAGAGTTAAAAACTGAGCAAAAATAAGTTTCTAGATCAGACGCAGACCCTCCCAGACCCCCAAGGCCCCAGGCCAGCTCTCCCAGGATTTTAATAAGTATTATAGATATATAAATATACATATTCAAATGCATGGGGTGAGACTTGGAACCCAAGTCTATAGTGTAGGAGCCCAAATTATACCACCACTATTTCTCTAATTGTGATATAAGAATTACAAAACTATGTTTTTAAATATATAT
>JAJJWW010005812.1:0-286639 GCA_023531295.1 Papaver armeniacum | reverse complement strand
ATATGAACACTCTCACATCAACCATATTCTTCTTCACCATAACTAGTTCAAATGACTCAAATGAACTAGTTAGAGAGTTGTTCAATTGCTTAGATCTTATGTAACTACAAAAGACATAATCGAAGCAAAAACGGTTTGATTCACTCGAATCGGTTCATGAACTTTATAGCCATTGTTTGCAAAAGCATTCCTTAGTTTGTATAAACATTAGTTCAAGAACAACCGGTTTTAGATATAACCTACTCAAGTTCGCGGACTGGGTTCGTGGACTTAATCTCATGAAAGTAGTACACAAACTCCAATGAAATTCTCGGGTCGAGAACTTCCGCCGATTCGCGATCTTGAGTTTGCGGACTTGGCTTGCGCCACTTCCATTTCTCTTGATCAACAAAGTTCGCAAACTTTGGTTCAAGGAATAAGGACTTATACATATATGTGTTTCCACAACAATGCTTATATCCTACCAATGGTTATGTAATCTAAACTCTCATTTCAATCATTGAAACATTCTCAGAGAACGTTATATAGCTGTTATTCACAGATCATTTTTCGTCACAGAAATTTCCAAAGTGATTGAAACATATCATGACTTTCGTCACTAGGTAAAGATGAGTTCGGTTAAAGCGAAAGCTTACCAACACATATTTTGAGAAATAGATAGGCGAGTTAAACTCGGCTCGAAATAGTAAATGTGTATAATGAAAGTCTATACGTCTAAACGACTTTTGTCTCAAGAGTAGGAGATATAGTAAATAGACTTTTGAGTGACAGATAAGTTCAAGTCTCCACATACCTTTTAGTCGATGAAGTTCCACCGGTTCCTCGAGTAGTCCTTCGTCTTGAATGATGATTGCCATGGAGTTCTTGAGCTCAACTACACTTTCTATCCTAGTCCGAGACCTTTAGCTACATAGGCTAGAAATCAAGACTTATAGTTTTGATCACTAACATTGACAAACATGCTTGAGATAGCAACGCATGCGAGTTCGACCGAGCAATGCTCTAACAATCTCCCCCTTTGTCAATTTTAGTGGCAAAACTATTAATACATATGGAATACAAAAAATAAATAAATTAACTTTTGTAGCTCCTATTCCACATATCTAATCTTCAACATTACTCGAATTCTTCGTCACTTCCAAGTACTCCAATGATCCCAAAGGTTGTAAGTTTAGCATCATCGTTGTTGAAAATCCGTAGCTATAACAATAAGAAAACAAGAGTTCTCAATCATTGTTATACAGTGTCATACTATCATTACACACGTCAAGTTCAATTGTATCACAACTTCAACAACAATACTATGGTGATATGTATCACTCCCCCTTAGTCAATACTCCATCTCACATGGAAACCACTCCCCCTTACATAATGATCCGAAAACCATATGTATTTGTAGTGTGAACTACATATTAATTCTCCCCAATTTTGTCAATAAAATTGGCAAAGGTACAAGAACGGGATCCTAATAAAATTTCCGAAAGAGACATTTCATGACCAAAAGAAAGAAACACACATCATCTTATTTAGATGCAATCATAAAGCCGAAGCTAAATGCATTCATCAAGGAGTTTAAATATACAAGATAACCCCTATAATATTCCACAGCCGCACTCCCCACAAAGATATGGCAATTAAGCGCAAGTTCAAAAAGAACTCTCCCCCATATTATATCGTTCCCGAAAGAACAACAAGAGCGACCTTAATTTCGAAAGAAAAGAAGGATTTCTTTGGACATAACAAATCACATACAAGTATGAATTTGAATCCAAAATACTCAATTAAATTAACCACAAGAGAACCCATGATTAATTTAATCTAAATACACAATCAAACTAATCACAAAGAGTAATCAATTTGATTGGCCAAACTCACATAAGAGAATCTATGGAGCAATGACTAATTTAATTATGAAAATAACCAACCCAATCAAAAGTGCTCAAACATAAGAAAACTTATGGAGTTATAACTAAATAACCAAACAAGATGATTAATTTAGTTCAATATGCTCGTCATAAAGTACCTTATGGAACAACAACAAAGCTAACCATGAAAATAATCAACTTTGATTGTTTTAGTGCTCAACATAAGACACATTACGGAGCCTCACACAGAATACACAAAAAAATATGGATCGGGGAAGATCAATTATCATGAATACACAAGGATTCATTCTATTTTCCATCACAATTTTCACCATGACATACAATAGACATAATCCTTGAAAAACAAAAGATTTTAACCTATCTTCCATGAATAATTGACAATATAGGCTTAACTTTTGTATTTGTCAAAAGTCCATTCATTCCTTTATCAATATAAGAATATCGACTTACGAAAGACTTTACTTTTGACAAGATATGGGACAATCATAGTTCACGGACGCAAACACACATATCCCATAAACAATTGCAATATATAAAACCATAAAGATTAATACTGCAAAAATCATCTTCCAAACAAGTTTAGAATTTAAACCAATAATCTAAACACATGAAGATAAGAACGTTGGACATAGCTATGTGTAATCACAATAATGGCTATTCCAATCTCTAGTTATTCTTCTAAAAAACAGAAAAAATAGAAGATTTACTAGATGTTAAGACCTTTGAAGAATTCTTTATCGTCCCTGAACTCCTTTTCGTCAATATCCATTGAGACATAAGGTTCATTAAGGTAGGAGTTTATATCAATAAACCTTCTTGGCTGATGATGTCGAACCAGGGCCTTCTGAATCTCATGAGTATTAAACACAAAAACCTTTATTTGTTGAATCTCCTTTCCCATCTCTTTCAAGACTTCAAGAACATCAGACCACTTCTGAGAGTTTGAAGGAACGACTCTTGGCTTCCTCACATTCCTTCTTTTTCTTTTCAATGTTGGAGCTAACGGAGATTTTCATTTTCCTTCATGATTGATGGCTTGACAATCATATTAACATCCTTTCTATCAGAAGAAAGAGCACTTGGAGCATCCATAGATGTATGGGTTTGTGAGGGGAAATCACAGACTCAACAAGTAGTCTTGGGATAAAAAGGAGTTTCAAAGAAGGAAAAGGAATGTAGGGTTTCGAAACCTTTAACAGGTTCGTACACGACCACTCTCAACCCTATGAAGAGTAGAATTGTCGATAGTACCCTTTCTTTTTGTTTGACAGACACAAAAACAAAACTAAGAAAAAAAAAAGTTTTCCTAAAGCCTATGAGGTACAAAATAATTGTCTCTTTGATCAGACACATGAGACAAGATTTTCATCAAACAACACAATTAAATTGCGTTGTGGTGAACAACAATTTGTCCACCGGTTTCCTCATGAGAGGAATCCTCATAATTCTGTCTATCAAACCTACTCGACCATACTTTCTTCTCTAATGGTCTTGGTTTTTCATTGGAAACTAACTTCTTAGATGAAGATAAAATCCTACATACCTCAGCGGTCTTCTGAGCAAGTTTAAGCTTCCTTGTTAAATGATTTGCTCTTCGTTGAAGTTTGTTGACGTGCCTTAATTGGTGTTTGTACTTGTAACACCTTGAAATTTCATGACCCCTTTGAGAACAATACGAACACGTCAATCTAGGATAAAAGTCAGGCTTTTGAGATGTGCACGCAGCTAGGCACATAGTGGAACCTGAAACATTATAAACAAAGTTTCCAAAGTATGGATCAACTTTATCTTCTAGAATAGTTTGATTATTTTCTGAAAGAATATCAAGATTGATGTATGTATTGCTACAATTATCAAAATCAATACTTCCACCAAGAAGTGCAACACTTGATTTCTCGTCTTCATTAGAATCATAGTTGTCAGACATTTCATCAAGAGTTGAAGCAAGACCTTTGTTCCCAGTGCATTTTCTACGATTTGGGCACTCGTTTTTAAAATAACCAAATCATTTACACTTAAAGCACTGAGGCATATCCTCGTCATCAGTTTCATCAATATCTCTATTTTTAGGAGGAACACGATTATGAGGTTTGACTGGTGCCTTAGGCTTATCTCTGGAGAACCGTTTACTTCTCTTCAACAGAAGATCCCTAAACTGTCTTGTGATCATCGAGACTGATTTGTCAAGATCTTCATCTGATGAATCTGTCTCAGAGTGATCATCTTCAGAGATATACACTTTTTTTACTTTTATCAAGTAATTTAGTGTCCTTTAGTGCTTTGAACGTAACATCCTTAGTCTTGGATGAATGTTCATGATCAAAGATCTTAAGCTTCCAAACCAGTGTATTTCTGGAGAGATTATCAAGATTATTTCCATCAACGATGGCATGCTTCTTAGAATCGTATTTGGATGGCAGCGATCTGAGAATTTTCATCACAATGTCCTTTTCAGGAATAGTCTTACCCAATGCAAAAGATGCATTAACAATTTCAGACACTTTGTGATTAAATTCATCAAACGTTTCTTCATCTGACATATGAAGGTTTTCCCAATCGGAATTAAGGTTTTGAAGCCTAGCTTCCTTTTCACTAGTATTACCTTCAAAAACGGTTTCTAAGATATCCCAAGCTTCTTGCGACTTAGTGCAGTTTATCACATGGTGTTGAAGATTTGGGGTAATGGCATGTATGATGGCATTCAAACGTCGAATTCTCGCTGCGGCAAGTACCTCAAATAGGGGTGTATTCACCAATATTCTTGGTAACGTTTACATCACCAATCGCCACGATTTGGAGGATCATAGCCATTAACAACATATACCCATGATTGAAAATCACGCGCTTGAAGAAAAGCTCGCATAGCAACTTTCCACCATAAGTAATTAGAGCCATCGAAGACTAATAGTACGTTTATAGAGATAACACCTCTGTCCATAGAGTCGGATCGCTACAAACACAGACTTATGAGGTCTTGAACGTGTTTGCCTGCTCTGATACCAATTGAAAAAGCGGGGGTCTAACAACCACACCCAATATTTCGCTTAGAAATCTGTATGGACAAACTCCAATATACTTTCTAGAGAATCAACTAGACAGTCATACTCAATCTAGATAAAAAGTATATCAATGAGTTTATATCTCAATCTCTCGATTTGATCTTTACTCAAGCAAATAGAAATCTGCGAGTCTTTATCAAAGAGAGATAACTTGGATGGTACCAAAGACCAATATCCAAGTGTCAATCAATTTAAATCAACAACCAAAAGGTCGTATATTCTAATTGATTGAACAACACACAACCTGTGATATTTCAATTATATAAACAAATATAATGCGGAATAGAAATAACACAGACACCAGAATTTTGTTAACGAGGAAAAAATGCGAGAAAAACCCCGGACCTAGTCCAGATTGAACACACACTGTATTAAGCCGCTACAGACTCTAGCCTACTCCAAATTAACTTCGGTCTGGGCTGTAGTTGAACCCCAATCAATCTCACACTGATCCAAGGTACAGTTATGCTCCTACGCCTCTGATCCCAACAGGATGCTACGTACTTGATTCCCTTAGCTGATCTCACCCACAACTAAGAGTTGCTACGACCCAAAGTCGAAGACTTTAATAAACAAATCTGTATCACAGAGAAAAGTCTATAGTAATAGATAAATCCGTCTCCCACGAATAAACCTATGAGTTTTGTTCCGTCTTTTGATAAATCAAGGTGAACAGGAACCAATCAATAACCCGGACTTATATTCCCGAAGAACAGCCTAGTATTATTGATCACCTCACAATAATCTTAATCAACGCAGTGAAAAAAGATATTGTGGAATCACAAACGATGAGACGAAGTGTTTGTGATTTCTTTTTCTATCTTGCCTATCGGAGATATAAATCTCAAGCCAATTATTTCCATTGTACTCATACAATAGAAACAACAAGATCATATCACACAACTACAAGAAAAGTAGTATCGATCTGGCTTCACAATCCCAATGAAGTCTTTAAGTCGTTAACCTGGTTTTAGAATAAGAAAATCAAAGGTTAAAGGAGAATCGACCCTATCTTAGCAAACTAGTATCATACAAAATGTGTGGGGATTAGGTTTCCCAGTTGCTAAAGTTCTCCCTTATATAGTCTTTCAAATCTGGGTTTGCAATCAATGTTAGCTTAGTAACAAAGCATTCAATATTCACTGTTAGATAAAAACCTGATTAGATTCAAGCTAATATTTCTCAACCGTTGGATCGAAAACTTAGCTTGTTACACACAAACAAAATGTTTAATTTTGGGTTTATGAACCGTACCCAAACATTAACATTTGTTGGTTCAATAATAGTCAACCAAATGGTTATCCATATTAACACTCTCATATCAACCATATTTTTCTTCACCATAACTAGTTCAAATGACTCAAATGAACTAGTTAGAGAGTTGTTCAATTGCTTAGATCTTATGTAACTACACAAGAAACAATCGAAGCAAAAACGGTTTGATTCACTCGAATCGGTTCATGAACTTTATAGCCACGGTTTGCAAAAGCATTCCTTAGTTTATATAAACATTAGTTCAAGAACAATCGGTTTTAGATATAACCTACTTGGGTTCGCGGACTTAAGCTCATGGAAGGAGTACACAAACTCCAGCAGAAATTCTCGGGTTGAGAACTTCCGCCAGTTAGCGGACTAAGTTCGCGAACTTGGCTTGCACCACTTCCATTTCTCTTGATCAACAAAGTTCGCAAACTTTGGTTCAAGGAATAAGGACTTATACATATATGTGTTTCCACAACAATGTTTATATCCTACCAATGGTTATCTAATCTAAACTCTCATTTCAATCATTGAAACATTCTCAGAGAACGTTATATAGCTGTTATTCACAGACCATTTTTCGTCAAAGCAATTTCCTAAGTGATTGGAATATATCATGACTTTCGTCACTAGGTAAAGATGAATTCGGTTAAAGCGAAAGCTTACCAACACATATTTCGAGAAATAGATAGGCAAGTTAAACTCGGCTTGAAATAGCAAATGTGTATAATGATAGTCTATACGTCTAAACGACTTTTGTCTCAAGAGTATGAGATAGAGTAAATAGACTTTTGAGTGACAGATAAGTTCAAGTCTCCACATACCTTTTAGTCGATGAAGTTCCACCGGTTCCTCGAATAGTCCTTCGTCTTGTATGATGATTTCCATGGAGTTCTTGAGCTCAACTACACTTTGTATCCTAGTCCGAGACCTTTAGCTACATAGGTTAGAAATCAAGACTTATAGTTTTGATCACTAACATTGACAAACATGCTTGAGATAGCAAACCATGCGAGTTCGACCGAGAAATGCTCTAACAGAAATATTATTAGGTGAAGATTTTGGGTTTGTGAAATCCTGATCGAAAGTTGCTAAGTATCTTGCAAAAATTATTGAAACACCGTGTTGTATCCGGATGAATCTCTACTTAATCCATGATTTCTTTATTTTAAGTTCCTGATCGGTTGTCAATCCGTTAAGATAATTAAGTTATTCCTTTCACAAATACTTTAACAAATATAACGGTAGTAGATCATTCCCATAAAGAGCGGAGAATTGCCGATGATTTCGATAACTTAAATATATAACATAAAGGAAAAAAATTTGTTGTTCGAAAGTAAGTTAATCTTAAGTACTAACAGGTAATCAATAAGATTGGTCCATCTTCCATCACCAAACATGCATCATCATTAAATTACGAAATCATTACTCAATCCATCATTACCAAAAGCTCTAGAGCACTTTAACATGAACATACTCAGATAACGCCCTTAAATCATCGCATACCATAACGATGTTTATACAAATCCTCCTCTGTGAATAACCTAATGAAATGGGCTAGTCAAAATAATGAACATACCCCAAGTAGTCAACTCAAGAAAAGGTAAAATCATACATACAACTACGTGGTCTAACCATATAGTAATTACACTACGCTACTCCATATTAGGGGTTATCAACAATATCATATCATCCCCAAACCCTAATATAACTTTAGATATTAATTTTTATTCTTTCAATTTGCAATTTAAACAAATTATACAAAAAAAATTATACAAAAATTATATGTGGTTGTAGATACCTAAAATTGGGTGAAGAGGTAGGACTGAGATTTAGATTTTTAGTAGGATTTGCGAGAGGTTGAGCACGAATAGTCTTCACCAAAAACAAGAGAACTGATTGTTTGAAGATTGCTTCATTCACATGATTAGGATGGCCTTAGGGTAGAAAGCAGATAAAAAAAAGATATCAGGATAATTTAGGTTTGTAGAAGAATAATATGAGAGATGTCTTTAGCTGTGTTGATTACTGAAATATTTATAGCTAAACTCGCTGATCTCAAGTCGGTGAGATAAAGATTGCTTGTCATGAGCAGCACTCTATGCGTAAGTAGAGGAATCGCTAAAGATAAGTTGAGTTGATCTTTATCCTTAGATCCCTATAATTTTCTCGACCAATTATTTTCTTTACCAGTGATAAATACAACTGAGGATTTCCCATACATGTTATAGACCGCTAGACCGAAACCCTAATTCATATCACCTCCTTTGTGTGAGTGATTCATCCTTCATGATGATGTGTTGGTAGGGTACAATACTCTCTATAACCGAATTTGACTGATATAGAGAAATTAATATCACATAGTTTGTATGTTGTGACTAAGATAAATCACGTGGAGAGCAAGAAATACTTTAGAAATCGTGTGAAGAACACGATAGGATCTCAAGTTGAGCCTCATTTCTATGTGGCCATCCACATATGGCTAGTGGAGGCCGACTCCTTTCTTGTGGGCCCTTCTGATGAGCATGCAAAGCTACGGGAGGTTTGACCACGTTTTTGGATGAGGTCGTATGATTTAGACTTCAGTTTTAGCCATGAGCATGCTTATGAGGCCGAGGAAGAGACATGATTATGAGAATATGGCAAAATATTTTACTCAAAAAATTCAAATTTTTAAGTATCAACTATCATTAAATGTGGGGTATACGTATCTGCCGATCATGGCAACTTTTGGGAACAAAAATATCATGTTTTTGAGACCCCAACAATCGGAAAATAAGTGGGATCATGCGTGCCGATTGTTGACACTTTTTAATATAGAAAAAGGTGTGCTTTTGAGCTTTAGAAATCAGCGAATACAAGGGAGTCATATATGTATATAGAAGTATCACGATATTTCTTAGATACTTTTTTGGCTTCTAAATCAAGGAAACTTGAACCAAATAGAACTTTAATATATAAATTTCATGAGAACTATATAAGAATACCATATATACTCTTAAAAAGGTGTAGTAAAACTTTACAACGACAAGAATTTGTGCTTGGAGTTGCGAATTGAATCTCTCGATCTCTAGGTTCGCTTACTTGCTTCCTTGTATATTTTACATGTATTTTGAGAAACCCATGATGAACTAATCTCTCTTATTGGTTTAAGATGTATCGAACATGTTATTTTATTAATGCATTAGTATCGTTATTTACTCTCTTTTTATCGTTCAAGTTTAATAAAAATTACTTGATTGTAATATAATTAGTTATTTTGTATGTTTAAATTGCAAATTAAATATCGTAATAAATCATGTATAAATAGCTTAGAGTTCTTAGGTAATTTTATAATTTGTGATCACTAGTGGTACGAAACGTGAAGAAAGACACAAGTAAAGATTGGCCTAGGTTGTACATGTCACGATAAGTGTGATGTATTGCCTATGAATAACTCTTCTTATGGTCCTTAATGCTTTCCTCAAGTTAAATTTCCTCAGCTACAAGCACCGGATTGTTTGATGGAAAAGAATTCATGTATTGGTGATTGCAGTATTTATGATGTTGGGAGGTGCAACGAAATATTACGCCAAATAGGGATACTTTAAGATTATTGGTAACATAAGAGATTGAATGATGCTATTGATGCTTGATTGAGTAACGTATGTGGTGATGGATGGTGAATTCCTCCCTTGATATTTTTTTAAACACATTCAGCTTTAAGTTTTAGTTTAAATTACGTATGGATACAAAAATCCTCCAAGTTTACATAATTTTTTCAGAATGTAATTAACAACTCATACCTCTCTATGGATCGAACTTGTTCTTTTTGATATACTCTTATTTATAATTTTAAAATTTTGTAGACGCTTCACTCTCTAATCTCATAACATAATCAAAAATTTAATACCAAACTTAAAAGCAATCAACTGTTAGCATAACCAGATTTATGAGCTCCGCAAAAAAAGAAAAGGAAAAAGAGGCGAAGTTAAAAAGAAAAACGACCCTCATGGAACAAGTTAGTAAACACAAAGAATTTCTGCTGGAAAATACCGTCTGATTAATATTTTTATGTTCTTAATTTATTTCTTCAACTTAGTGCAGTTGTTCCAAGTAATTTTAACAAAAAAAGTTGTTCCCAAGTAATTTTAACAAAAAAAAATATAATATTATTATTTGTAAATTTGATTTATTTTTCTCGTAGGGTGCCCACCTAGACATTATTAATTTGGGGGCCAAATTTTGGTGTCGCCCAGGCAGCGCAAGCTAAAATAAGCGCGAGATGAACATAAAGAAGACGTGAGACGAGGGATTGGAACCACCATGTATTACCCTATCATAAATCCTATGGATTTTGGAATTAATATTATTATTTGATTATTTTTATTTATTATTAATAGTTTGATTTTTATTTAGAAAAATAGTTTAATTGAGAAGGATTGGGAAAAGCAAGAGATAACTTTTACTGTATTTAGTAAAGATAATTAAGTCTCGTGAATATCATGTTTTATCACGCTTACAAAAGGATGGGATTTAAAGACGAGTTGGTTGGTAACCTAGCTACAAATATGGAATCACCGTATAACATATTACTAGGGCACCAACACCCTTTTGAATATCAATACCTAATCTATGAAAAATAAAACTACCTATACCGCTACTGACATCATTATTAACTAGGAAATTCTTCAATATTTTAAAAAAAAAAATATCTGCACCAAGTTCACCCAAAGTAGAGAAAGCTAGCACACCCAAACCATAATCGTGTGAAATGCTAAAATGCCGTTTGTTTGCGAAATGCCAAGTATTTATTTCGATTTGAAAAGTAAAAAAGCGACACGAGACTTGAAAGAAATTTTTGAACAAATGAGGCGTTTCAACATCAAAGTCAATCCAGAGAAATGTACCTTCGCAGCTAGTTGCGTCGGGGAAGTTCTTGGGTTATATTATATCAAAGGAAGGAATACATGTTGACCCGGAGAAAGTAAAAGCATTCGCGATATGCCGACACCTGCGACATAGAAGGATGTTCAAAAGTTGAATTTACTAGCATCATTAGGAAGATTCATCTCGCGGTCCTTGATAAGTGTAAACACTTTCAGTGTCTTTGAGGATCGAAATTTAAAGTGATTGTGAAAAGGCTTTACAAGGGATCAAAGAGCATTTAATGGATATATCCATTATGCATTTTATTAATATACCTCGCGACAACATCGCATGCTTTAAGTGCGCTTTACTCGCGAATGGACGTTAGGAGTAGAAAAACCAATCTATTATATCAGCAAAACTTTTAATGCTGAAATTATTCGAAGATTGAAAAACTAATCTTTAGTCTGTCGTCGTTTAAACTTCGCATATATTTTCAGGCACATATTGTTAGAGTGGTAACGAAGGTACCAATCGAGTCAGTAATGAAAAATTCAAAAAGATCAGGAAGAGTCGAAAGATGGAATGCTCAAATAAGCCATTACAAACTCAAATATGAAATACTATCTTCAACCAAGTCACGAGTTGTCGCAGATTTTTAGCGAAATTTCCTTTGGAGGAAGATGAAAGCGAGTGGATGAAATGATGGATGTAGAAGAAGAGCATGGAGATCCAAAAGATTTGTTAATCGGCCCTATGATTCGCAATAGAAATGAAACAGAATGCGAGGATTACCAAGTGACTCGCAATTGGCAATTTGTCGAGATGTGATCCATCTCTCTGAAATACGGGAGCTTGTAGAAGTATTGTCGGCACGAGATACCGAAAATAAAATGGAGGCCTCGCAGACGCTTTTGCCTTTATATCAAGTATGATGACGGACCAACTGAGGAATATCAAAATACGTACCTCTGATCAATTAATAAAGACGAGGGACAAGAAGCGAGATATCAATGAAATGCCATGTCGCGAGGAAGATTGGAGAGTAGAACTTCACGCGTACTTAATGAAAGGCGAGGTACCGAAATAGATTGGAAGCACACAAGTTAAAGAGTCGGGCAACAAATAATGAATTACTTAGATGGCGTGCTTTATCGGCGTTCTTTGATGGACCTTCGCTTCGATGTCCCAAGGAAAGAAGGAGAAACCATATTGAAAATGCGCATAGTGGGGATGCCGGAAAAGACGCAAGGATATTATTGGCCATATATGCATGAGGAAGAGCAATGCCAGACGCTGCGAAGATTGTCAAAGACATGGGAAGAAAATACAAAAATTCTTCAAGAAGTGTGGCCTTTTTGGAAAATGGGGTTTAGACATTGTGGGACCATTCTTAATGGACAGGACAAAGAAGATATTTAATTGTCGTATTTCACAAAAAATGGGCAGAGGTGAAAGCGGTCCGAAGACATCCGTGATAAGGATATTTTTACTTTCATATTTGAAAATATTATATGCGTATTCGGGATCCCCGCACAATTGGTATCCTGATAACGAGGGAAGTAGTTTGAAGGGCAAAATATAGAGTTGCTTTGCTCAATGCATTTCGGATAAGATGTGGAAAATCAACTCCATTATATCCACAAGCTAATGGTCAGTAATTTTAACAAAAAAAAAAGTAAATTTGATTTATTTTTAGGGTGCCACCTAGACATTATTAATTTGGGGGCCAAATTTTGGTGCACAACGCGAGATGAACACGAGGGATTGGAACTCTGTCATAAATCCTATGGATTTTGGAATATAATATTATTATTTGATTATTTTTATTTATTATTAATAGTTTGATTTTTATTTAGAAAAATAGTTTAATTGAGTATTTAGTAAAGATAATTAAGTCTCGTTAGAGGGAATTTGTTCAAACAAAGAAGACGAGTCGACCTTTGTCAAAGGAACCTCATGAGAAGAGGAGGTTTCGGGGAGAGAAGTGATTGGAGAAATAGCGAGTTGGTTGGTAACCTAGCTACAAATTTCGATGGCGAGCCCAAAGAAAGAAGAGGGTCCTTCACGGTTCGGTTGGTTCTTGCCCCAAAACAACAATGGCGAGAAGAAAATTACAAAGTTAATCATACCGGTGTGATTTCAACAAAAAAAGCTAATCTCAAATTTGATCAACCACAAAATCAACCAAATGCACCAACACCCTTTTGAATATCAATACCTAATCTATGAAAAATAAAACTACCTATACCGCTACTGACATCATTATTAACTAGGAAATTCTTCAATATTTAAAAAAAAAAAATATCTGCACCAAGTTCACCCAAAGTAGAAAGCTAGCACACCCAAACCATAATCGTGTGAAATGCACTGTTCCAAGTATTTATTTCGTTTGCACGAAAATACATTCGAAATAGCTTGGTCGGGGATGAAGGCACGCGTACCTTCTCATGTGAAGGGCGAGATGCCTGTGACATTCATACAAACATCCTGACCATTTTCCCAATTATAAACGAGAGTATCTGCTGGACGCAAATCTCTATTCTTATCTGACAAAAACCCCAAAGCAACTTCTTTGCGCGCAGGCACGCCAGCCTTGTAGCAAATGTCAGCAATTACACCGCGTACAAGGTCATGCCGAAACTTGAGCCCCACATATTTGGCACAATGAATCGCATGATCACCAAATATATCCATAGGCTTATTGCAGCTTGAACACGAACCATCTTCGACAAACAAGGGAATACCAAGGCGATAACAAACTACATCCTTGAACTTTCCCTAAACACTGATTCATCCCACTGATGGGGACAAGCAATAAATAATCCTGAACATGTTTAACGCGGTTACATTGCCACATAATAAAATCTCTTTCAGACATAGAAAATTGGATGTGAACATTCTTCTTCACTGCATCAAAATAAATAACTTCCAAGGAGTGCATGGGAGGGAAGTATCATCGACACAATAGGTAGAAGGTATTCCACATACCTGGATGAAATTCTGAATAGCCAACTGATAAGCATCACCTTTGTCCGTTGAGAACAAACTCCCAAGAATCAGTTTGAATTTGGAAATCAAGATAACAATAATCATGTGCGTTCGCCATAGTATAAATGCATAAGCCACCTTCCTTGGTAGGCAAAGTAGTTAATCTCTGTTGCAAAGGTCCAAAACCAGCTCCATCTCCTGTGACTAAAAGTATTAAATACTCAAATAAATGGTTATCAAATAGATCAGTGGCTTGTTGAAGGGAAGCAGGATTGGTAGTCCTCATTGCAAAATATAATATCGACACACCGATGCAATTACGAAGTAATAACATCTCACTTTATGGGTCTTTGAGTTTCTTGATGACTGACATTAGGGAATAATCTTATTAACTCTACTCAACACCATGTCACTGATAAATTACAAGTCAAAATTCACTGGACTTCCCAACAGTTTAACGTAATTAGTAGGTCTACCAATATCCCGTGGGTAAACACCTTCATCAATACTACGGGGGTCTACTGATGGCCAAAAGACTTCCGCTTTCTTGATGTTGAGGTCCAAACCCCTACCAGGACCTTCGGCTTATATTATGCTCTGTACCTTGGCCACCTCAAGATTTTCACCGATCATGGTGCCATCATCAAGATACCAGGAGTGTAAATCAATCTCGCAACGAGACACAATGGATTTCACAATGGGGTGAAGTGTCAGGGAAAACAACAATGGACCAAGAGGGCAACCTTTATGGAAACCAAGAGTTGAAGACAAAAAATATTGATCGTAATAAAGTCTTGCTTTCTTGGCGTAACAAAATTTAACCCAGCACGAAATACCTGGACAGTGGAGCGTAACTACTCTAATGAGGTGAGATCTGTACACCATGTTGAAGGCATTGGATAAGTCAATAAGAAGCATTGACATCGTGTGTGAGTGACCCTTCCTCACCAGCAGACTGTACGCGGCATGTAAAATGCCTTCACCTATAACATGCACGCCCACACCAAAATGATGTTCTTCCAAGTAAGATGACTTTGCACTGCCAACTGAATGAGAAGCTACTTTGGAAACCAGCCTACGCCAAATAGTGGCAACTGCTATTGGCCTAAGCCCACCACCAGGTTTCATTGACGATATTAAGGGGGGTGCTAGAAATGAATTCTCCAAACACACTATGGCATTTTCCCAACAACCAAAGGTTGACTACCCCATTAATGGAAGCCAACCGATCATCCGCAACTGTTGCTGCTGCGCCACTTAACGCATCGATTAAATGTTGAGAACACAAGCCATCTATACTACAAGACATACCTTTCGGAAGCCCTTGATGGCACTGAGAACTTCCCTAGAAAAAAGAAAAAAGTCTCTCAAAATATCGCCTATTTTGGAGAGACTTGTTTTAAGCCTTTTATGGTATGTTTTAACATAAAATTCTCTGGAAATTTCTGAAAGCCTCAAACCATTGACTTTAAAATCTAAATCGAGTAACAGAGAATGCTAAAGACTTTTAGAAAGTCTTTGTCCAATAACAAAAACTTTTAGAAATTTTCAGAAATTCTCTATCGACTATCAAGATTTGGAATGTCTCTATAATTCCCTATAATTCAAGTTCACTAACTCCCTGCTAGATTTTGAAGATATTGGTTTACTATATTTAGTTAAATATTAAGATTTGGTTTAATGTAAATTATGAAGCAATATTTGTTAGGTGATTTGATTTATTTTTTGTTAACCACAATTGGAAAGAATCTTGTAAATATAGGTTTTCTTAAATATGTTTTATTTTATTTTTTATGCAATTTTGGAATTGAGATTTAGGAAATCTAAGGGCACAAATGCATCTAATTCCTTATTGGTTTAAATTCCCCGGACGATTTTCTATTGGTTTAAATTTTATGTGAAAAAGGAATAAGCTTATCATATTAATATAAATTTTGTCTAATGATTTCTTATTGGCCTAAATATTCTCTAGTGGGGTTAGAAGCTCTAGAATTAGAGCTTGATACAACTTTTGACAATAACAGAGGAAATTCTTCAAAAATTATATAATAACACTAGTGGTGGGTTTGTTTGTAGAATTTCACAATTTCCAGGATTTATAATCCCATGGGATTACAAATTCCGGGATTCATGTGAATCCCTCATGTGTTTGTTTATGGGTGAAAACTATTTCTGCCGGTTTTGGTAATTTGGGATGTGTGGATGAGAAATGAGTCTAAACCTTAAACAAATGCACTGCACGGGAGTGCTTGTAGATTCGAGAAATCAATCTTTGCAAATCCGGCCTAAACCAAGAAATGGTCGTTCCAGACTTGTTTCGGTCACAAAGTGAAGGAGATGGGGTTGATCTTAGGGAGGGAAGCGAAGAAGGTGTTGAGATTGTGAAGGTGTTGGCTATGTATGACTTGTATCAGAAAGCTGAACTGGCTTGCAGGATGTAAGCTATCAGTTCCGGTGTTTGGATACGATGGTATCAACACTTGCCTCTGTTGTCTGGACTTGTTCTGTTGTTTGGAAATAGGGAGGAGAACCTATTTATACAAGTCATTTGAGCCTTATTCACGTCTCTCATGGGAAGTGGAGGAAGTGGAGTGATGGACTAGTGGAGTTGTGTGTTAGTGTTACACAACCAGTCTTGCTCACTTCTCATGTCATCTCTAACCGTCCATGACTTCCTGACACATTCTTGTGATGGCGCGTTGCACGCTGCACACTGTAAACCGCCAGACCAATACCCCAGTATGTATCCCCCAGTTTGTGACATGATTGATGTCTCGAGTGTGTGGATCGTTGGACCCACAGAAAGTAGCATGTAATGCTCGATTAAATAACTAAGTTATTTATAAAGTCGATACCTGTGAAGTACCGTGTGTATTCTATGCAGGTACTGCATCATGGTGTGGTAAAGTGACGGGTGGTGATCACCATGATGCCTCACTGACCAATTAACTCCTAACCAGGGTTGTATAACCAAGCCGGTGAAGTTGGACGGACGAGATGATCTTCGAGACACTCATCTGCGACCGTTGATGGAATTAGGTTTTTTGAAGAGGTGCGCAAGCATCACTCTTCATCTTGGTCGAATCCAAGCTTGGGATACCATTTTGACAGGGTCGATCGTGCATGTGTGTAGACGACATGACGGTGTAGGCGCCCATATCTCATTATCTCGTGAAAGTGTGATCTGGGCCACTAAATTTGTCCGGCGAAGTTGAGTGGTCGAGATCAATTTGCAACGGAAATTTGGTGCCGCAAAAGCCGCGCATCATGTCAATTTTGGGCGCGCATTCCAAGACGACCAAGCTTGGTCAGTCTTGGCCGATCAGCCCGGCGAGCATACGGTGGGATGGTGTATATACATGTACTTCATCGTCCCATAGAAACGTGATCTAAGCTACTCAATTTGTCCGGTAAACTTGAGCGGTCGAGATCGGTTGTGGTTGGGAAGTGTGACCACGCCTAGCTTGGGGCGCGCGAATCAAGGTGTACATCCAAGTATGGTCTTGGCCGATCGGGTGTGGAGATAGGTGGGCCCGCAGTTATCATGTTGATACTTACCGGACCTACTTAGTCTATTCCTGGACCCTTCATCCGAGCAGGAGAAAAGGGACGCTCGTGATCGCGACACAAACCCTAATCAGGTTTTACCGGCCGTGTGTCATACCCAGTTTGGGGCGCACGAATCAAGACAACCAACTATAGTTGGTCCTAACCGATCAGTCAGGTATGTAGGCGGGCCCACGGTGTTTGTGTTGACATGCTCTGGGCCCTTTGAATCTACATCTACACCCTCCATTTATGCCTGCGAAAATGGATGGTTGAGACAGTTTTGAGGCACATTACCCGCAAACCCTAATTTAGGGTTTTTTGTCCATACTGCTTTGGCTTGGACGGTTTGGCAAGCTATGCCACCCCTTGGAGAGGTCGACCATGCGGGGCCCGCATTGGGTCGGTGGTGCATTTTCCAATATCTGCTTGGGGTCATGGATTCAATCTAAGCCATCCAATCATGCTGGTGAAGTTGGATGGTCGTGATCGTTTATGAGACTGATATGGTCAGTTCAGGTTCAAATATGCTCAATCGGGCTAGTATAACACACCGAGAGTTGTAGCCTGTATGGGTATTTCATATATGCTTCATTATTAATGCTTGGAGATTCGTGTTGCTCTGCTGAGAACAACACTCAGTCATCATGCCGCACCGGTAATGAGTACAGGAAATACAAGGCTGGTCATGCATTAATTAATAATGCTGTAAATTCACATGGTATATGGGATTGTTGCTACATGCTCCAACCTGGATGAATTTTGTGTATTTAATTCACAGAATAATGGAATTGTTGCCACATGCTCCATTCTTGGTGAATTAGTAAAGTGAAGAAGTATTCATCATTTATCAATGGCTTTATCTTTTGCAAGGTGTTAGCGCATAATTTTGGCCTTTACAATTTTAGCCTTAAATAAAAATCCACCATCAACATTAAGTCCGCTGCCTAGCGCATAATGGTTGCGCTATTGTGGGGTAGGCATGAGATGGTGACATACTTATGTGAAGAAGACAGGATAAAGAAAATTTATCGGGAGGAATTTTGACCGACCGCTAGCAGTTGTCCATGTAAACGCCGTTGTGCAAGCGTGGAATCCTTTGGTGGGACCGGTTTCCTTCCTTGCGTGTTTGAATCAAAAGAGGAATCCAAGCAAAAGAGGAATCCTTGTTCTATTGGGATTCTTCCAAATTTTTTGTCTATAAAAGGGACCGACCCTTTTCTTTTTCTTCACACTTTCTCTTCTTCTTTTTTGTTCGGCAGCTCCCGTTCGTGATCTCCACTTCCGCCGCCAACCGCCGCTGCCAACGCCGCCGGAGCTCGCCGTTGCCGTCCGTCCGTTCGCAGCAAGGTAAGCGTTTTTTTTTTTCTTTTTTTTTTTAAGGTAAAACCCTAGTTTGTTAGGTAAACACCTTTGCAAGGCGTGTATTATGCTTAGTTCTTCCACCGAGGTTGATACGCCAATATTTTCTAGAATTGCTTAGTAAAACAACCCGTGAATCCATGAATTTGTTGCATCCAAAACCTAGCTTCTTAGGTTGTAGCTTGGAAAGGAACTCGGCTTGAATTTTGTGAACATGATTCCCATGAACATAAGAGAACCGTGTTGTGCAAATAAATATGGTCCCGCCATATATGCTCGATTGAACGTGGGTCCCATATCGTGTATGCCTGACTGAATGTCACCTTTATACCAGCCTCGTGCCCTTGACCAACACCGGACTTGAAACTTGAGCAATACCAGACTTGAAACTTGGCAATACCAGACTTGAAACTTGATCAATACCGGACTTGAGACTTGATCAATACCGGACTTGAAACTTGAGCAATACCAGACTTCAGACTTGATCAATACCGGTATTTGGACCCAATCTCGGCCTTGTGTATTCCGACATGAATGTGTGTTCTGTTGTGTGCGACCATACATCCCATGCGTTTTGTTTTTATATAAGTACTGATTCCTGTCTTTTATTGTAGAATGAAGAAAAGAACTCCTGTTGAGATGTCTTCTGGAGATAATGCTGGTGTTAAGTCAAGAAGTGTTGACAGCTTCAAGAATATGCCGAACATTGCTGATGAGTTATTCACCTTGCCTTTCCCAAACATTAGGAAACATCCCTCTCATAAGATAGTCCTGCTCTCCGGTTCAGAAAATATGGAAGTTGATCCATCTTCTTCTTCGGCACTTGTGATGAGGTTCTGTCTTCGAAGAAATGAATATCCGCCTTCTCCTATTGACTTCAAGATTTGACATACTCCGTTGGGTTCTTATGAAGGGTGGATGAGACTCATGTTGAATAATAAGGATGTTAAAGCTAATTTGACCAAAGCGCAAATCCTTAACGCAATCATGGCATCTTCTACTCTTGAAATTAAGAAAGATGTTGCAGGCTTGATTACTTTCATTTCTCGGTGGCGCCCTTCTACTCATACAGCCATATATAGATGGGGATAGATGACTATTACTCTGGAAAGTGTAGCTGCATTGATGAACCTGCCTGTCGCTGGGAGTTTTTATTACGAGCTTTCTGACACGGAACAACGTGATTATGACGCTATACTCCAAAAGGTGGCAGAATTCGACGATCTGGACAAGGAGGAGAAAAAATATACAAGATGTTTTTATACCTGATGGGTATCGGAGTGGTCTCATGTAGACCCAGAACCGGATCAGGAGTTGGAAAACGAGCTCAGCGTGATTGCATTCCTGTCTTTGTGGCTATCTAGAGATATATTTGACGACGGTTCTGGAAAGAAGACCATAAGAGGTGTCCTAGTTAAGATTGCTATAAGGATAGCAAAAGGTGAAGTTCTTCCCTTAGGTGCCTTGTTCCTTGGATCGCTATATTCTCATCTGGACGCCTTAGCAATGGACATGCATGTTTCCAACGGGTACACGAAGGTGGAGTCGTACGTCCACTTCGCTTTTCTTCAGGAATTCTTGTGGGAACATTTCAAAAGTTATGCTCCTGTTCCTGCAACTTCGCTCAGCAGTTTGTATGGTGGCTCGAGAATACTCCGCTGGCAGAGGAGGCGTCCCAGAACCGGTGCGAAACTCGTGGACATCTTTGATAATGTGTCTTCTGTAAATTCCGCCCATGGGGGCCGATCCACTCTTCCATTGTTCAACCGAAGACTTTTGATATTGCTTCTGACGGTCCTGATGCTGTGTTTATGCATCGATGTCAAGACTATGAAATTTGGAGAACTTATTTATCTACACAGTTGCATTCCGGGATATATCCCGTCTCTATTCAACGAAGCTTTTACTGTGACTCCGTACAACATTGACAGGGCTGCTCGTCAAATGGGATTTGACCAGGGTGTTCCATTTATCCGTCCGTCGGAGGCTCCGAAAGAACTTCTCCCGGGTATCTTTGATGCTGACGTGTTCTTGGCATCGCAGAGTCTTCCCTTCTGGCCTATTGGGAGAAACCCAGTGGTAACCGATAAGTATAAGGAATTTTGGAGGAAGCAACTGCTGGATTTCCAAGAATTCTCGGAGGATGTTGTGATAGATTCCCGTGGTGAGCCATCTTCTGACGTTCTGAAGAAGCATTTCCGGTTGAAGCCACTCCCAGCCAAACGGACCAAAGCTGATGATTGCAATCCCCAAGCAGGAGAAAGATCTAAGAGGCAGGCATGTGATTCGGTGATCCTCAATTCCTCCAATATGCATGTATTTAAATCTCTTCCTGTCGATTCCTTCATTTCCCCAGAGTAAATTCTTCTAAGAGTGATCCTTGCTTGAAATCAGGGAATTCCGAAAGAGAATGTTTTCACAAGGTTGGCGCGCATTCACAACGAGAAGTCTGGTAACGTTGGCTTTCAGGTTGAGAAATCTGGTGACATTGATCCTCATGCTGAGAAGTCTGGTAACACTGATTTTTATGTTGAGAAGTCTGGTGAAACCGCTCCTTTTTTAGACAATGACAGAGATAACGCAAGCTCGGTTGGACAAGGTGCCTCCCTAAGTGATCTTGTTGATGGGGCCATAATGGAAATTATCACCCAGAGTGAAGTAGACATCGGGAGGAATGTAATAGAGGCAACATCCGCTATTGTTGAGGTGGATCCCCTTGAAGAACGTTCTGAGCAGGTTCCAATCAATAAAGCTGTCGTGGTGACTTTTTCTAAAAGGCCTACTACAACTGACAAGGCTCCTGTGACTGATGAAGTATTGGAAATGCAGCATGGGGCTTTGTTCGATCCTCCCTTCACTGTCCCTTATCCAGGTCATGTGTTGGTTGGAGGATTCAGTGTGCCAGCTCAGTTCGAAGGGTTGTACACGGCGATATGGGAGAGGCACGGCCACATTGCTACCACTACGAAGCTCAAAAGTCGTCTTGCATTGGTCAACCGCGTTAAGGAAGCTTTATTTTCTATCCATGGGATGAGCGTCACGACTGGTCGAACAGTTTCTGAGGAGATGATTGAAGACTGGAAGTGCCATCGAGATGTGTTTGTGCAGTACGACTTTAATGCTCCTTGGTTCTTCAAACGGTTCTCCGAGATTCAGGAGCTCCAGAAATTACAAGATGAAGTCCCTTCGCAAATGTGTTACTCGCCGGGAAGAAGAGGTTGAAAAGTTATCTAAGGAGTTGAAGTCAAGCAGTTCTTTCAAAGGATGAAAGTCACTCTTGCCCGAAGGACGAGTTGTCGCCAAGGACTTTCCTTGAAGGATTCGTGCCACCTACTTGTCTTTTCTTTTAGATGCTTTTCTTTTTGAGTGACAGTAAGGATTTCCTTTCATAATTTGACTTCCGGTTTTGAATTAATAGGTAATTGAATAGGTTTATTTTGAGATAGTTTTGTGAATGACTTTTCTGAAAGAGATTATTTTAAATGGAATTTGCATCTTGGTTATGAATGATTGCACATATCATATGAAATTGCAAACGCCGCGCAAAAGGGAAGTATGAAGAGAAACAAACATGGCATTTGATCACTGAGCCTCTTTCTCCATGTGGGACGCCAAGTCCCCAGTGAATTCTAAAACTATCTTTCTTGTAAAATTGTTCAGTAGAACTTACTTCCTTTTGAAGCCTTACTTATATCAAACCGAAGTAGCCTCTTTAATGAAATCGTCTGCATCAATCTCTCAGAGAAGGAAAGCTATCCCTCTAAATTGAGCTTCTTCTGAACAATGCGTTTCAAAGCGTTGCATTCACTGGTAGGGTGGTGAAGGAACCGGTGGAAATGACAATACCTCGGGTCCATTACTTCTTGATCAGTGGGTGAACGCCATACAGGAGGTAGTTCCACCTCTCCGTTTCGTATCCATGCCTCTAGTAACTCCAAAATCTTCTTCATTGGGAACGGAAAGTGTAGGTACTTCGAATCCAGCCTTTCCTGCGTTTGTGGGCGTTGTGGTGTCTCTACATGGCTTCGATGTGGAGCACGTTTCGGAGATGAAGTTGGAAGACTTGTGAGTGCCATCATATCCGCGGATCGCTTGCCTGGGTGGCGGGGTGTAGAAGGTGTCGTAAGATCACTGCTGAGTGATCGAATTGAACACTCCCATCCTCTGTACTCACGTGTTCCTTGATTGATCTCTCCTTCCTCAAGCATTTCTTCACTCAGTTGAAAGGTCGATGCGGATCGGACAGTCTTCCGGGCTTCGAAAAGAGTCTTGAGATATAAATCTTCTAGCAGTGCCCCGTAAGCTGCAGGCTCCCTTTCTTTATCCGTCAGACGTTGTGGTACCCCAGACAAGTCTTTTCCTTTGTGGAGTTGCCTCGAGTCTTCGTTGTCGGCTGGACCATGTTGTTCGTCTCTCCTGAGTCCCCTGTGATTACACGCTCTTTCTTGCACTGTCTGAGTAGATGCATGCCGACCCTTCTTGTAATTGTGCTGTTATATCATTCAAAAGGCGGAATGTCTCGCTCTATCTTCTAGCGATACCGGCTTGATTTGCCAAGAAATCCTCCAGTATTCTAGCTACACTTCCCATTATATCTGAACCACCTGTGGTTTCCGGGTGAGGATACATCGCGAGATGAAAACCGAAAAATTGAGAATTCAATTTTTTGTAACCGAGAGATCAACCTCCCACCGTGGTCGCCAATTGTTTATGGGTGAAAACTATTTCTGTCGGTTTTGGTAATTTGGGGTGTGTGGATGAGAAATGAGTCTAAACCTTAAACAAATGCACTGCACGGGAGTGCTTGTAGATTCGAGAAATCAATCTGTGCAAATTCGGCCTAAACCAAGAAATGGTCGTTCCAGACTTGTTTCGGTCACAAAGTGAAGGAGATGGGGTTGATCTTAGGGAGGGAAGCGAAGAAGGTATTAAGATTGTGAAGGTGTTGGCTATGTATGACTTGTATCAGAAAGCTGAACTGGCTTGTAGGATGTAAGCTACCAGTTCCGGTGTTTGGATACGATGGTATCAACACTTTCCTCTGTTGTCTGGACTTGTTCTGTTGTTTGGAAATACGGAGGAGAACCTATTTATACAAGTCATTTGAGCCTTATTCACGTCTCTCATGGGAAGTGGAGGAAGTGGAGTGATGGAGTAGTGGAGTTGTGTGTTAGTGTTACACGACCAGTCTTGCCCACTTCTCCCGTCATCTCTAACCGTCCATGACTTCCCGACACGTTCTTGTGATGGCGCGTTGCACGCCGCACGCCGTAAACCGCCAGACCAATACCCCAGTATGTATCCCCCAGTTTGTGACATGATTGATGTCTCGAGTGTGTGGATCGTGGGACCCAGAGAAAGTAGCATGTAATACCTGTGAAGTACCGTGTGTATTCTATGCAGGTACTGCATCATGGTGTGGGAAAGTGACGGGTGGTGATCACCATGACGCCTCACTGACCAATTAACTCCTGACCAGGGTTGTATAACCAAGCCGGTGAAGTTGGACGGACGAGATGATCTTTGAGACACTCATCTGCTACCGTTGATGGAATTAGGTTTTTTGAAGAGGTGCGCAAGCATCACTCTTCAGCTTGGTCGAATCCAAGCTTGGGATACAATTTTGAAAGGGCCGATCGTGCATGTGTGTAGACGACATGACGGTGTAGGCGCCCATATCTCATTGTCTCGTGAAAGTGTGATCTGGGCCACTCAATTTGTCCGGCGAAGTTGAGTGGTCGAGATCAATTTGCAATGGAAATTTGGTGCCGCAAAAGCCGCGCATCATGTCAATTTTGGGCGCGCGTTCCAAGACGAACAAGCTTGGTCGGTCTTGGCCGATCAGCCCGGCGTGCATACGGTGGGATGGTGTGTATACCTGTACTTCATCGTCCCATAGAAACGTGATCTAAGCCACTCAATTTGTCCCAGAAACTTGAGCGGTCGAGATCGGTTGTGGTTGGGAAGTGTGACCATGCCTAGCTTGGGGCGCGCGAATCAAGGTGTACAGCCAAGTTTGGTCTTGGCCGATCGGGTGTGGAGATAGGTGGGCCCGCAGTGATCATGTTGATACTTACCGGGCCTGCTTATTCTATTCCTGGACCCTTCATCCGAGCAGGAGAAAAGGGATGCTCGTGATCGCGACACAAACCCTAATTAGGTTTTACCGGCCGTGTGTCATACCCAGTTTGGGGCGCACGAATCAAGACAACCAACTATATTTGGTCCTGACCGATCAGTCAGGTATGTAGGCGGGCCCACGGTATTTGTGTTGACATACTCTGGGCCCTTTGAATCTACATCTACACCCTCCATCTATGCCTGCGAAGATGGATGGTTGAGACCGTTTTGCGACACATGTAATGTGCCGCAAACCCTAATTTAGGGTTTTTCGTCCATACTGCTTTGGCTTGGACGGTTTGGAAAGCTATGCCACCCCTTGGGGAGGCCGACCATGCGGGGCCCGCGTTGGGTCGGTGGTGCATTTTCCAATATCTGCTTGGGGTCATGGATTCAATCTAAGCCATCCAATCATGCTGGTGAAGTTGGATGGTCGTGATCGTTCGAGACCGATATGGTCGATTCGAGTTCAAATATGCTCAATCGGGCTATTATAACACACGGAGAGTTGTAGCCTGTATGGGTATTTCGTACATGCTTCATTATTAATGCTTGGAGATTCGTGTTGCTCTGCTGAGAACAACACTCAGTCGTCATGCCGCACCGGTAATGAGTACAGGAAATACAAGGTCGGTCATGCATTAATTAATGTTGTAAATTCACATGGTATATGGGATTGTTGCTACATGCTCCAACCTGGATGAATTTTGTGTATTTAATTCACAGAATACTGGAATTATTGCCACATGCTCCAATCTAGGTGAATTAGTAAAGTGAAGAAGTATTCATCATTTATCAATGGCTTTATCTTTTGCAAGGTGTTAGCGCATAATTTTGGCCTTTACAATTTTAGCCTTAAATAAAAATCCACCATCAACAGTTTGGTAACTCGGTTACAAATCCTAGCATTCATAAAATTATCTTGTTTTAAAGTCCATATGCAGTTTGGCATTATTTTAGAATCTTAAAATTGTATATATATGGCATTTAGAATTAAAAAGAGTGGGTCCATAAATCCCTTGAGAAGTTTCCCAGCAAATCTTAGGGGGAATGGGTGGGACTCCATATGGAGGATTTGCTGGAAACGTAATTCCCATGGAAAACGTGATTCCAGGGATTTGGACAACCAAACGTACCGAGGGAAACGTAATTCCACCAAATCCCCTGAACCCATAAATCCCACCTTTTAAATTCTAAATTCAAACCCACCATAGGTGAAATTGGTAAAACAAAAAAGATCAAACTTTCACAAGTAATAAGTTTTTCCTTTAACAAAACCGACATACTAATAGACTTTTACTAGTAACTCTAGAATGGAATCGAGAGACATGTGAAAATTCTAGCTTTCAAGTCCATTAAATGTTTAAAAAACATGAGAGATATTTAAGAATTTTCGTTTCAACCGTAAAAGATTGTTAGGCAAGATTGGTGAAAAATCAAGTTTTCACCGGTAAATCAAGGTTGGCCCTATTTTAGGTGGTCCAAAGTCAGTTTGGTCCATCGATAAAAAGGTAGTATATTTTGGTCCTTATTTATCCGCAAATATTAAAATATCTAAAGTACCATTTTCTCGCTCTTATATTCTCTCACTTGTTCAGTGATATATAATCTTAGTCTTTGGAATAATATTAATAAATTTTATATATAAGTCAAAAATTAATAAATTTTATATATTCACTGATACTATCACTTTTCTAATTTGGGCTATTTTTAGGCAAAAATGAAAAAGTGATACTTTCTCCCTTATGGAAACGGGGGTAGTATTTCCTTATTTCATTTATCACTTAATCTGTCCACCATCGGATGCAAATGTATTGAAGGGGGAATAAGATCTCAATTTAAGGTACAGTGAAAGAGTTTTGCTTCTTTTGCAAAAATATCCGCTACACTATTTGTCGTTATAATCACTAAGAAAAAACCTAGAAAATTTGGACAGTCATCGACTTCCTATAAAACTTCTTCCATGATTGCTTGATTTCTCCAAGAGATAGAAGGTTGGATTCCGTTGAGGTAGTCAAAAAAATTATTGCAGTCGCCTTCAATGCTGAAATTTAAGAGTTGAAGCTCCTTAGCCACTTTGCTGCCTGTAATAAACCTACTGCTTCTACTGCTTCCGGAGATGAAGTTCTTGATGGTCCTGCTCTTCCTTGTTCAAATTCACCTATTGCATTTCTAAGGATAAAGGCAAATCCTGATGGATTGTTAATAGATAACCAAGCTGCATCCACATTAATTTTAAGAGTATTTGTTCCTGGTAGTTCCAATCTTCTGTATGATATTTGGTCAGGTTCTGTTCTTGTACTCTATCAGTCCCTTTCATGTTCCAAAATATGATATGTCTCTGGATATCTAATGCTAATTGGTTAGTTGTTCTATGTTTGTCTTGAAAAACTCTGTTGCACCTTTCTTTCCATATTAACCAGATCTTAGTGAGGATGACCTCTAAGGTTATCATACTATTGGGGTTGCTTAACCAAGAGTTGCATAAGTTTAAAAAACTGACATTTATATCCAAGTTGAATGCTACCAGGTTAGGAGTTAGAGACCAGACATATTTAGCATAACTACAATGAAAGAGCATATGTTCTAAAGTTTCGTGTGTTTCACAGCCAAAAGTACAATTTGGAGAGATATCTGTACGAAATTTTGAAAGTTATGAATTAGTAGAAACTACATTCTGTAAACATTTCCATGTAAGAATTTTAATTCTCTGAGACACATCTAGTTTCCATATACTTTTACAGAAGGAGTCATGCATGTTCAGATTATTGGTATTGATTCTGTTTTCATTCAATTTTGCATACATGGATTTGACAGAGAACTCTCCTGAGTTTATCAACATCCACCTTAATTTTTCTGGTCTTGTATTGTTTGTCCTAGTTGGGAAGAGCCTTACATTACAGATTCTTCCAGATATATTGGAGTTGAACATTGATGTTATCAAAGGAATATTCCACTTTTTTGTGATTGGATCAATAAGATCAATCACAAGTGTTAAATGATTGTTGAGATTGTTTTTATGTTGAGACAAGGTATCACCTAAGTTAGATATCCAGTTATCCTCCCAAATATTTATGCTTTTGACATCCCCTACCTCCCATATGTTGTTTTGTTCCACTAAATTGATTCCTTTACTAATGCATTTCCAAATCCAGGAGCTAGTTGGGGCAGCCTTAACTCTAAAAATTGATTTATTCCTGAAATATTTGGGTTTCAGTTGAGAGGCCAAGAGTGAATTAGGTTCAGTGATGAGTCGCCAAGCTAACTTAGCAATCATTGCTAAGTTAGTATTGTGAGCATTTCTGAACCCTAAACCACCTTTATGCATAGGTTTACACAGATAAAAGTATGCTTTAGGGTAATACCCTCTAGTGTTAGTTTCTTTTCCCATTAGAAATCTCTTTCAATTGCATCTGTCTTCTTAGTTATTGTTTTTGGGAGTATGAAGCAACATATCTGGGAGGTAGCCATATTGTTAGAGCATTGATCGGTCAAACTCACAAGTGTTGCTATATCAAACATGTTGTCAAATTCAGTTGATCAAAACTATGTCTTGATTTCTAGTATACAATTAGTCAAGTCTCGGATTAGGATCAAAGTGTGTAGTTGAGAATCAGACATCACTGCGTTCTACCGTTTGAAGGCGAAGATCAACCGAAGCTTTTGGAGAACTTCTTCAACAAAAGGTAAGTGAAGACTGAACCAACTATTTTTCAATTTATATTCATCCCTCTATCTATGAGACGATGTCACATGACTAATTAAACTATCGCAAGCATATCAAGAATTTCAGGTCAAGTTTATCTTGGTATTTCGTTCTCGAAATATATATGACTAAGCTTCATGAACATTTGTTCATACTAGATGAATTTCGGTTAAGAATAATTTATTGTTCATAATCTAAATCGTGATTCAAGATTATCATTCGAAAATAGCTTGGAACAGTGATATGTGTGATTGATGTTATTTGGGAATGTTTTAAATTGATTTAGAGAGAAATATAGAACTACTGTAAATCTGGATACATAACAGTATGCATACCAGTTTCACATACTGTGAGAACTGTTATAGGTCCAGAGCCACGGTACATGTACCTAATACACGTACCGATGTAGCTATAGTTCGGCAGAGATTTTTTTAGACGCATACCTGGTATCCATACCAAAAAAAAGTATGTTGCTCGTGAACCAGGAATGGTATGCATACCGTAAATGAACTGTTGGTTTTGAAAATGGAGTGGTATCCATACCCGGTACACAAATCGGAAAAGTTCTATGAATTTTTGAACTCGTTTTTGTTTTAAGGGTACATATACCCAGTACATGTACCATGACAAAAATAGTCACGAACAACGTAGAGTACACATTCCTGGTACACGTACTTGCCCTGTCGAATATTTTCAGATGTACAAAAATTATTTCTGTAAGATAATTGGCATTTGAATAAACCTATGGTTGTGACTTAAGCTTAAAGTCATAAGTGTTATATGAAAATGATTAATCTTATGGTTCAATCGGCTAGTTTCGGCTAACCGTCCATGAATAATTTTGTAGATGGGGAAAAACGATTCGCTGGTTTTTACGGAATTGAGGAGATGATCGCGCGGAGGAGACTCCTTGAACCGAGCGAAATGCTTAACCTCACACAGATGCACTGCAAGAAGGGAGTGCTTTGAATTCGAGAGATCAATCTGGAGTACTCCAGCCTAAACCAAGACAATGGCCGTTCCAGAGTAAATTCGGTCATAAGAGATGATGGGTCGGTCTGTAGGAGGGAAGCTGAGAAATGTGTGAGATCAATGGTGATCGAAGATTGTAGGTGTGTTGTGTATTCTGAAAATAAGATAAATTCTGAATGATTGAATTTGCTCTGTTGAGAGTTGGATTGTTAATCTCGTGTTGTCTATTTGACGTGAGATTATCCTTGTTTCAATCATGATTCAGAGATTTATTTATATTGCTGGAATTTAAAAAACCATGATCTCATGAAGTGTGAAAGTTGATGGAATCAAATAATGGGGAAGTGGAAATCGTGTTAAAACCATTTTCTCAACGTGCGGAGACTTGGTTGATTTTCCATCCACTACTTTGTTAACTCCTTCAACTGATTGCACGACTTGCTCACATTCTCATCGTGTGTATGAACACACGTGCCATAGACCGCCAGACCAAAACCCCCCCATGTAACACGATTGATGTCTCGTGTGATTGTGGAGTCTCGCAAGGCAGACGTGTATTTAGTTAGTCGATTCTTTGACTTCATGACTTCATGGGACGATGAGTCCTTGTTTTGTTGAGTCGAACGTGTTTTGAAAATGTTCTGAGGTTCGTGAATTGAACGTGTATGCTGAGACAAAGGTATGATGCGTGAATAAGCTAACATGAGCAAATATTGCTCATTCGATGAATTGTTGAATACTGATAGTTGAACCAGTATTCCTTGGTTTGAGCAAATATTGCTCATTTGAGCAAATGTTGCTCATTCGATGAATTATTGGTAGCATGACCAAATGAGATACTGGCAATTGAACCGAGTATGATAAATAAAATGTTGATCATGGGATCAACGTAAAAATTATTAGCGTTTGAATCTGGAATTATGAACCTTGGACTCAAAACCCTAATTTGATCAATTGATGATTAACTGATGGTTTATTGAAAATTAACCATGGAGCGAAGGAGGGACCGACTACATGGGATTATGGATCAACCATGCAGCGCCCAGATGCTCTCGTGAGCAAATATCAAGGTCTCCTGAAGACCAGTTGATTTGATGAAAGGATGATTAAATGCTGGTTTAAACATTTATTAAAATAATGCTCGTCTGAACCTTAGGTAATAAAACCTAATTAATTATGAATATGTGAGGGACCGACCAAGGGGTCATGAAACCGACCATGGGTAGTCACGGGATCGAATATTGATCGTCTTATGAAGTTCCAAGTTGTTTGGAAGAGTTTTGGACCTAATACGTGCAATTGCGCAAATTAGGTCAAAATTGTCAAAATACATGGGACCGGCCTCTTGCAAGCCAAAGATCCAACCCTGGTCGGTCAAGGTAACATGCTCACGTCACCAAAGTGTTCGTATCTCAGTTATGAGAATTTTGATATTTTCTGGTGTGCGTTTGAGCAACATTTTGAGAAAATATGAAGAAATCGGGGATTTTTACTGAGACCGTGAAAACTTCATGAGATGAAGGAAAAATAATAAAATAATAAAGGAATCATAAAGTGTGGGACCGGCTATGGCCAAGGCATGGCCGGCCGGCCAAGGGACCGGTCCCATGGTATTTTTCCTAATTTTATTATGTTGTCATGATTTTAGGGAAATATCATAAAACCAAGGAGTTTTGTTGAAATCAAGGAGTTTCCATGAGATGAGGAAAACATAAAAAATAATAATAATAAAATAAGGGACGTGTGGGACCGGCTTGGGCATGGTTGGCCAGCTAGGGCCCCGGTCCCGTGAGTTTTCCCTAATTTTATGTATTATTTCATGATTTGAAGGAATTTTCATAATTTGAAGGAAACATCATGAAATCAAGGAATTTCATGGGATTAAGGAAACATGAAAAATATAATAATAATAAAATAAAACGTGTGGGGCCAGCTAGGGCATCACCGGCCGGCTATGGCCCGGTCCCGCGGGTTTTCCTAATTTTATATTATTTTTCATGGGATCAAGGACATATCATGAGATTAAGGAGTTTTTCATGAAATTAGGGAAATAATAATAAAATATTGAGGATTCATGAGGTGTGGGACCGGCCATGTCTAAGGCATAGCCGGCCAGCTAGCAGTCCCGTGACACCTTTCCCAATTTTATATTATTTCATGATTTGAAGGAAACACCATGAAACTGAGGAGTTTCCTTAAAACAAAGGATATTTGTTCAAATGAAAGAATTTTCATGAGATCAAGGAAAATAAAAAAAATATGATAAAATATAGAATTTGGGCGTGGGACTGGTCACGACATGATTGGCCATCCGGTGAGCCCAGTCCCCTAGCGCCTTGATTAATATTTTATTATTTATTATTTTCTTCCTATTTTGCATAGGTTCATCGTCTCGTCGTATTCTGAAATATTCATTCGTGTGTTCAGGTGCTCGTTAGTGCATTATTGTTAAATACACTTGCACCGTTTTGATCGGGGCTTACTCAAAGGTAGCTCGGATGCTCGTACGTTGAATATTTATTACTAACCCATGGAATTCTGCTGGGAAGAACCATGAATTGAAGTAACGAAATATTATGAAAATATTGAATATTTTCCAGGGATTCAGTTAATGAATCTATTGATTTTGAAAATAATTAATTAATGGCTCTATACTAGCACGATCATCAAGTAGCATTAATTATTCAGAAATTGAGTGATATGAGCTTGTTGAAGCGTCATATTTCTTTCATATAGCCAGGGAAAACATTGTTACATCCTGAAGACGTTATTGCTCTATACTAGCAGGCAAGCTGTCTAGGAGCCTTCTAATCTTTCGATTCTATATAGAAGTAATTACTAAAATTGCTCAGTATTTATGAGATATGCCGTTGCCTCAGCTGAGAGACTACATATCCATATATACTCTGAGAGATAGTATTCTCGGTCAGAGATTCTTGTGGCATGAGCTTTCATGCTTTCGATAAGAGACATGAGCCTCAATATTCGTCTGATTGCTGGATCAGGAATACTTATAATTATGGGTTTACGATTTTAGCCTTTGTCGAAAATCCACCATCTACAAATGTCTTTGTACACGGTTCGGTTACGGTTCATCCTAACCAGAGTGTATATCTTGGTATGTTAATCACATTTCAAAGATTCATCTAACGGTGGATATTGTTTGTTTAGTTTCAAAGCTATCGTAGCTTAATTAAACCTAAAACAACCTGTACTTGAAAGTATATATAAGGGAGAACCTCAAGTAACTGGGATTTTTGAATCCCTAAAACTATCTTTGTGAAAAGATGAGGGTACCCAAATACACCACAATCTTTAATTTATCCAATTATAAGTCCTCTTACCGAAAGTGATTGTCTATGGACAAAGTCGAGACAATACTACAAATCGTTATTCACACTTTGTGTGAGTATCTATTGATACAAGATCGAGACAATACGACTACCAAAGTGTGACTACTTGATAATAGGTTCGGACTTAAACAAACTTTATAGGATCACTATCAAGTAAAGCGGAGTTAATGTTTGTGTAATATACTTCAAATTATATAAACAAATATAATTGCGGAAATAGAAAAGTAAATCACACAGCAAGATTTTGTTAACGAGGAAAACTGCAAATAAAGAAAAACCCCGGGACCAAGTCCATAATTGAATACTCTCAGAACTAATACGCTATACAAAATCTAAACCAACTTCGTATAGTTGAGACCAAGCAACTACCCCTAGTTCACTCAGTTTCCTCAGTATCCCTGCGCTTCCGACTTCGATGAGTGCACGCACTGGAACAATTCCTTTGGAGTCGTATTCCAAACAGTAAAGGAACAACAAATCTGTTGGGTAACAACTCTATTGATTCTTTCCAAATAAGGATATATCAATTCATATGCAAAGGCTTTTCCGTTTAAGCTAATAAACTCCTTTGCCTGGTTAGATCAATCTATCCAATAACTACCGAAGTAGCCAAGTTTAGATTCACAATCAATCGATATAGATTCCAACAAAAAACTATAAAGTGATGCCGATCTCACGCAACTAATCAATCGAATAATCAAATCAAGGATAAGAAGATATTGGTCATGGATTTCGTTTTCATTCACAAACATGTTTTCAACACAATAACTAGAATTGATATTTTAATCTCAACTTTTATCAAAGACCCTAGAATACCTTGATCGCAAGAATATCCCGCAAATCTCCTCATGTCATCAACAAACACATTAAAAGATGCTAATATGAATTCTACCTAAAGGAACAACCTAACGTGTAAAAGCACTAATAAAGTTTAATTCCCTAGATGCGTTAAGTTCTATGAAATCAAAGCCAATCAAAGCAATCGAACGTGGAAAGCGCACTAATCCGATTTAACAAAGGTTATGACTCACATATGATCATAAGAATATATCACTACAAACTATAATCATATTTATGCTACTTGCAATCCGGAATTATCACTTTTGCGTATAATAACCCTAATCTAGCAATAAAGATGAAAGCAACATCAATCGATTCGCGACTCGACTAACAAGCATTCAAATCATGTAACAATATTCATGGTGAATCATAAACGATAATATGAGAGAAAACTAATTTATTGAATTAAAAACCCATGTGTGGAAATCCAACTTATTCCATAACCAATAATAAAACTCTAGCTCATATTCATGGAGTTCATCACAAGAAGAAAGAGAAGTCTCATGTTTCTAAACCCTAGAACAAAGTAGAGGAAAAAGAATAATAAAAGATATTAAAAGATTGTCAAAAGATAATCATAAAAGATATAGAATTCCTCCTTTTATAGCTTTTCCTCCCTTCCAAAACTAGGTTTTGTCTTCAAAGTCCATTAGTTAGAAGTCCACCAAGCCCACAAGTGAGAGAAACCCATGTAGAAATTCTGTCCCAAAAACGCTCGCCGGAAAACTGGGATTACGGCCGGAAATATATCTCGGTGTGGCTGCAAAGTCCACCCTACCATCGTCAACGGGTCAAGACCGATTCATCTCGGTCAACGAGTCAACTCGGCTAGTCATACCGAGTCAAATCGGGTCCGGGCCAAATAGTATGGGTCGAGTCGACCCGAAGTCGATTGAGTCGGGCCATCGCCTTGGCCGAGTGAGATGACTAGCCTTGGCTCGTGCCATTGACAAAGTCGGCAATGTCTCGCACTATGATTGTGCATCACCATTGCAATCCAGCCATAATGGTCAGGCATTCTGCACTTCACTAATGAGGATTTTCATACACTCAAAACACCATTTCAATCACCATCAAGCAACTCACCGCAATTGAATCTCCACCTCCACTTTCTCGACTCAACAACAAACGCTTCATCACTTCCCCGGAAGCTTCACATAACCCCCAAATCCAACTCATTTCTTTGATTTCATATACCAACAACACTAGCCATTGCACTAACTTCATCTCTCGACTTCCCGCATCATAAGTTCTCCACCGGCACTTGCATCTTTTCCACAAAACCCCGTCACCACTCACTTAATGCTTGTGCCATATTTCGTTGACACATTCGATTCATACCATTCATGTGCCATACTCCCCCTGCAATATCCAGGCCTAGCCATTGCATCACTGCTTCAAGATGCCACCTGCAAGTCAAATCCCATCTACCCTGCACTCCACCAGACTCATCAATCACCAACCTGCACATCTCTCGTCTCTCGTTGACTTTTGCTCGCACCACCAACAAAGGCTAGCTGACTGCAATACTATACTCAAGCCATCATCTCTGACATTATCACAGCCATACTGACTCCAACAGCAACAGACCCACATAGCAGCAGCTTCACTTCTCAAACTTCATTCTGCTGCTCAGACACAATCCTCTTTGAGCACCCTAAACACCACCTACCGCAAAGCTCACAAAATTTCCACATCAATTTCACCTTAAGCCATACTCCCTGTAAGCTCTATCACTTGCCTCCTAATTCCACCAGTACCAGAACCCATATGTTCAGCTGATTACAATAGCCAACAACAGCATCAGCACCTGCTCCACAGCCTTGACAGAACCAATTAGAACACCAGCTGTTTCCTTAGCTCGCAGCCCATTTGCTCATTCAAACCATCAGTCTCAACCTACACCTGCACCCCTTGTCATAATCTCCTGAACTTTTGACATCACCCTTGCTCAGTAGCTCCATTCAACTCTTTGACAGCTCTCAAACCCATTCTCTTCTAGGCCTATATGCCACCAAATTTCACCTCAATCACCATCAGCTTCACTCCGCCAGCCTTTTCAATACAAACTCATTACACCTTTATTTCAACCAAGAGTCGCAATTTATTAGCCATTCAAATGTAACTCATTACCACCTCGGTTCCTTTGCTATGGTTTGAGCTCAACTCAGCACTGAGCTTCACCAAAGATAAGCCATGTCACAAAGACTTGAATCAGCTCATTCATCACAAAATAACCCATAACCAACTCCTCACCCTTTACCTCATGAACTTAACCTCCGTTTCATCAACCTCCACCATCATTGCAACTCCATTGCAGATCAACAAGAAAGAAGGTCTTCTCACCGAATCAACAAACACAGATTCACCGCTCTCGAGACAACCTCATTTTCTACATTTCAAGCACAACCATCTCTCAATCAATCAAACGCAACCATCGACTTCATCCACTATCTATCGTGTCAACCCATTTCAAATTCCACCATTACAGGGGCTTCACTTCAAGCACACCCTAGGTTGTTCTTCACCAACCCTAGAATTCAATGCGATATTAATTTCACCCCCAACATCACTCCAAACTCGAATCCGAGTTAAACCCATTATTATCCAATCAATCAACTTCAATCTATCAAATCAAGAAGAAATATCATCTCATAACCCTCTTCTCGCAATCCAATCAAGCTCGAAACCGAATTCATCTCTGTCTCAATTTCTCCTTAAGTTCAAAACATCATCAACATTAGGAAATGAAGCAAAGACCAAATCTTCTCCTCTCATCTTCCATCAATTCCCTTCCTTGAAATCGAGCAAAGACTTCTTCTTTCATCAATCGGGCAACAAAGAACTCGTTGTTATCAATCTTGCCCCCGAATCTCTCCATCCGTGTTCACAAGATCGATTCGCCATCATCTTCCATCTCGCCCATGCTCGAAACCCTCTCCATCAATTTGTAACAAAGCAGAGAGAGACGTAGATAAAGGAGAAAGAATTGGGAAGAAATGGCTTCTTCTCGACTAGATTTAGGGTTAAAACTATGGGACCAAGTATTGACACCCCATGCAATAGGATAAGGGCTAACCATTTGGCCTCCCTTAACCTTGACTTGACTGTATTTAGCACTCCTCCAAATAGAGTTGCCCTTAACCTTGACCGGCTCCGATAGTGTTCGCCTCGAAATGACAATTTCGCCCTTTGGCTCAATTTGGGTGATTTCCGCTTCTTTCTCCATGCGACTCCGCAGTAACTACAAAACTCAAAACATGCGTAAAGTACATAATTCACAAGAAAAATAGCAAAGAAAGTGTAACTATCGAATAGTAAATTAGGTGTTTTAGACACTCATCGATTCCCCCACACTTAGACTTTTGCTAGTCCTCGAGCAAATCAAACAAAATAATAAAATACAACAACTCCGTGACGTCGAGGCTACTGTTAATTTTAGCATAAATAACAAGCCTTTAAACCCCTAGGTGTCCCTAGTGGACGAGTTATAGTCTCGTGAAGGTTTACAAGAGGTCCGCATACAAACCTATATTCCAAACTCCGTCTATTTGTGACAAATCAATGAATGAATCCAAAATGACTACAGAGGAGGTACCTTGCAAATTCAATTCATATATAGTAAATAAACTCTAATTAGATAGTCGAACAAGCCACAATACTCTAAAACTAACAAACCACAATCACAATGAAAAGATTAAGAAGATGGATATAGATGTAGATGTTGGCGAATATTCACAAGTGTTCGATGTTTCCCATATCTGTCAAGGTCATCGTTAAGATGAACCTAATCCTATTGGATTGAGCTACTTGGTGCTCGAATGCTACATCAAATCAATTGGCATATACAAGGGAACCAAGAGTGACTTTATTCAACACAATAATAATTTCTTCTTTTTTTTTTATATGATTGGATCAAACTGGATCCAATTTCTTTTTTTTTTTAGACGGCATGATTAGATCTTTTAGATCCAAGCGCATGCTTCTTGTCGCAAGTACATGATAGTTGCCTTGGATCCCGCATTCCACGCTTGTTTAGGCGACAGAGACAGGGGACTACGTTTCACACATACTGCTATTCCCAAGTGTCATTCTTTATTCCGTTTTGGTCTAATTGGTCGTTTTTTTTTTTTTTTTTTTTCTTTTTTTTTTTCTAGTAACTCAATCACTCTATTTCATCCTAGCAGAATAACACGTCGATTTTTAGTGACCCACCAAAGCACTTAGAGAACAATAGATAAATATGGAAAAATAAAAATAGAATGCGATATGGTGATATTCCGAGATATGGTAACAACTATCATGTTAATTGTGATTCCTGAGCTATAATCTTCCCTTTTAGTTAATTGGTTCCTCAACTCCTGCATTCAAAATGGTTCCATCCACTAATGGTGTCATCCTAAAGGCACAAGTTTCTAGATTTCGGAGTTCAAAAAGCACAATTTTTTTTCTTGGTTTTTCTTTTTTTTTTTTTTTTTTTTTGAGAGACATAAATAAACTATACAAACATATAAATGCTCCCCCACACTTAAACTTTACATTATCCTCAATGTAAAATTGAATCGTCCAAAGAAAGTCCAAGGTGGGAAATTCATATAATAATATGCGAAAAGAAAGCATAAAAAAAAACAAGAAAAGAAAAATTAAAAGATAAGAGATACAAAACCTATGGGTTGCCTCCCATGCAGCGCTTGGTTTAAAGTCGTCAGCCCGACTATATCCTTGCAAGATTCATTCCCCATATACCAATAATCTGAAAAGTTGGGGATCCATCCATAGAACCTGTTTTGCAAACACTAGCTTCACACAAATATTAGTAATATAAAGCAAAAGTGAAGCTATGAACCGATAAAAGCTTCCCCCACACTTATTCTTGTCCACACATGGAAGTGTAAAAAGAATATAGAAGTCGGGTACCTCCACGGTTTCCGCTTCCATAACCCGCATAGTATGAGAATCAAGTTTCTCTAATGGCGGAAAACGAGAAACAAAGTCATTCAACAATATTCTCAAGCACATACATTCAAACCAATAAGAGGTAAAGGAGAAGAAATAATAGGCAATGGATTAGATAAACCTTGCACAATCTCTTGTATTACGGAATCCTCTTCATCCTTGAAAAACTCAAGTGAATTATTCACCTCTTGTATATCATGGTCCTCTATCAAACCTTGCAACCATTCTTCGTCCTGATTCGCCTTAACCATAGTCTCGACATAAACATCATCATTACAATCATGCACAAGTTCAATTGGGTCTTCCACAATATTGGTCATAACGGTCTCATTCTCAACATATTCCTCCTTTTTATTGTAAGGCACATACTCTTTTGTGGATCCAAATTTTATCATAAGAAACTTTTTAGAACACTCGAAAATGCATCATCCTCAAGCTCCACCCTTTGAATAGGCTCTTGATCATTATTAAGATCAATGATTGAGTAATCTACACAAGTGCTCGACATATTCCTCTTCATCTTCATCTTGATCCCAAAAAGACTCCTCGGAGATGTCACCATGAGTTGTTTCAAGCAATGTATCATAATCACCGTCACTATCATAGTCAACATAAGGTTGTTCCTCGCTGAATTTAGTGTTGCTAATCTCTAACTCATCCTTTTGAATAGGTGAAGGATCATTATTACGATCAAGAGTTGAGTTAGCCACACAATTATCGACGAAAGTCCCCAAAGGTTCGCCTTTTTCAACATTAGCATCAATCAAATATTCATCACAAACCATATGCACATTAGAATTATCCATATCTTCCTTGTATTGATCAATGCCTTTTTCGCAAGCTAGCCATACCTTCACGAAGTTCTTGGAGTTGCTCGTTTGTAGTCTCTTTAGCTTTTTGAAATTCCTCTTGTAAAAAGTTGGAAACTTGATCTATAAAGTTAGAGACTTTTTGCTCACGAACATAAGAATCCTCCCATACTTGTGGTTGTTCCCCGCCATAAAGTTGTTGAGGAGAACCATAAGGTTCCATGGAATATTGGTCATACCCAATGAATTGGTTTTGATTATACCCATGGAATTGGTAGTTTTCGTATTGTTGAGGTTGTTGAAAACCGTATCCATTGTTCCAATATGCTCCTTCCATAGAAATAAGCACCTGAAATAAAATTCTCAAACCAAGGTTAAAACCAGAAAATAAGAAAAAAAAAATAAAACAAAAACTAAATATAAAAATAAGAAACCAAAACAATTAACAACCGCTGCCTCCCCGGCAACGGCGCCAAAATTTGACCGGTTGTCAGCCGACACAAATATAAATTACACTTTCTTACTACTCAAAATATAAATATAGCAAGGGCAAGAAAGGATCGATCCCACAGAGAGGTCTAGGTTGTCAAATTGTTTCGGTTCCCTATAAATAACACCGGTAGTTTTGTGATTTTTATATAATAAACTAAATAAAAGTAAATGAAGCAAAGCAAACAAATCAAATCAAGGATAAGAAGATATTGGTCATGGATTTCGTTTTCATTCACAAACATGTTTTCAACACAATAACTAGAATTGATATTTTAATCTCAACTTTTATCAAAGACCCTAGAATACCTTGATCGCAAGAATATCCCAAAAATCTCCTCATGTCATCAACAAACACATTAAAAGATGCGAATATGAATTCTACCTAAAGGAACAACCTAACGTGTAAAAGCACTAATCAAGTTTAATTCCCTAGATGCGTTAAGTTCTATGAAATCAGGCCAATCAAAGCAATCGAACGTGGAAAGCGCACTAATCCGATTTAACAAAGGTTATGACTCACATATGATCATAAGAATATATCACTACAAACTATAATCATAATTATGCTACTTGCAATCCGGAATTATCACTTTTGCGTATAATAACCCTAATCTAGCAATAAAGATGAAAGCAACATCAATCGATTCGCGACTCGACTAACAAGCATTCAAATCATGTAACAATATTCATGGTGAATCATAAACGATAATATGAGAGAAAACTAATTTATTGAATTAAAAACCCATGTGTGAAATCCAACTTATTCCATAACCAATAATAAAACTCTAGCTCATATTCATGGAGTTCATCACAAGAAGAAAGAGAAGTCTCATGTTTCTAAACCCTAGAACAAAGTGGAGGCAAAGAATAGAAAAGATATCAGATTGTCAAAAGATTATAATAAAAGATATAGAATTCCTCCTTTTATAGCTTTTCCTCCCTTCCAAAACTAGGTTTTGTCTTCAAAGTCCATTAGTTAGAAGTCCACCAAGCCCACAAGTGAGAGAAACCCATGTAGAAATTCTGTCCCAAAAACGCCGCCGGAAAACTGGGATTACGGCCGGAATCGCCGGAAATATATCTCGTGTGGTCGGCAAAGTCCACCTGCCATCGGTCAACGGGTCAAGACCGATTCATCTCGGGTCAACGAGTCAACTCGGCTAGTCATACCGAGTCAAACTGGGTCCAGTCAGTATGGGTCGAGTCGACCCAGTCGATTGAGCCGGGCCACTGCCTTGGCCGAGTGAGTCGACTAGCCTTGGCTCATGCCATTGCACAGGCTGGCCGCAATGTGCTGCACTATGATTGTGCATCACCATTGCAATCCAAATATAATGGTCAGTGCATTCTGCACTTCACTGTGGATTTTCATACACTCAAAACACCATTTCAATCACCATCAGTGTCTCACCGCAATTGAATCTCCACCTCCACTTTCTCGACTCAACAAAGAAACGCTTCATCACTTCCCCGAGCTTCACATAACCCCCAAATCCAACTCCATTTCTTTGATTTCATATACCAACAACACTATCCATTGCACTAACTTCATCTCGACTTCCTCGCATCATAAGTTCTCCACTGCACTTGCATCTTTTCCACAAAACCCCCATCACTCAAATTACAAATGCTTCAGGCCATATTTCAGTGACACATTCCGATTCATACCATTCACAGGCCATACTCCCTGCAATATCCAGGCCTAGCCATTGCATCACTGCTTCAAGATGCCACCTGCAAGTCAAATCCCATCTACCCTGCACTCCACCAGACTCATCAATCACCAGCTGCACATCTCTGTCTCTGTTGACTTTTTCTCTGCACCACCAACAAAGGCTAGCTGACTGCAATACTATACTCAAGCCATCATCTCTGACATTATCACAGCCATACCGACTCCAACAAAGAATGCACCCACATAGCAAAAAATTTCACTTCTCAAACTTCATTCTCACGCTTCATAACACAATCCTCTTTGAGCACCCTAAACACCACCTACCTGCAAAAGCTCACAGCTCACATCAATTTCACCTTAAGACATACTCCCTGTAAGCTCTATCACTTGCCTCCTAATTCCACCAGTACCAGAACCCATATGTTCAGCTGATTACAATAGCCAACAACAAAGATCAAGACTTCTCCACAAACCTTGACAAACCAATTAGAACACCAAATTTGTTTCCCTAGTTCACAGCCCATTTGCTCATTCAAACCATCAGTCTCAACCTACACCTGCAATTCCTTGTCATAATCTCCCTGAACTTCTTGACATCACCCTTGCTCTGTAGCTCCATTCAACTCTTGACAGCCTCAAACCCATTCTCTTCTAGGCCTATATGCCACCAGCCTCACCTCAATCACCATTGCTTCACTCTGCCAGTTCCAGCTTTTCAATACAAACTCATTACAGCTTATTTCAACCAAGAGCTGCCAATTTATCAGCCATTCAGCCTGTAACTCATTACCACTCAGTTCCTTGCTATGGTTTGAGCTCAACTCAGTACCTGAGCTTCACCAGCATAAGCCATGTCACAGCACCTGAATCAGCTCATTCATCACAACATAACCCATAACCAACTCCTCACTGCCTTTACCTCATGAACTTAACCTCCGTTCCATCAGCTCCACCATCACTGCAACTCCATTGCAGATCAACAGCAGCAAGGTCTTCTCACTGAATCAACAGCCACAGATTCACCGTCTCAGAGACAACCTCATTTTCTACATTTCAAGCACAACCATCTCTGAATCAATCAAACGCAACCATCGACTTCATCCACTATCTATCAGTGTCAACCCAGCTCAAATTCCAATTCATTACGGGGCTTCAATTTCAGCAGACCCTAGGTTATTCTTCACTGAACCCTAGAATTCAATGCGATATTAATTTCACCCCCAACATCACTCCAAACTCGAATCCGAGTTAAACCCATTATTATCCAATCAATCTGAACTTCAATCTATCAAATCAGCAAGAAATATCATCTCATAACCCCTTCTCGAATCCAATTGAAAGCTCAAACCGAATTCATCTCTGTCTCAATTTCTCCTTAAGTTCAAACATCATCAACATTAGGAAATGAAGCAAAGAACAAATCTTCTCCTCTCATCTTCCATCAATTCCTTCCTTGAAATCGAGCAGCACTTCTTCTTTCATCAATCTTGCCCCTGAATCTCTCCATCTGGTTCACAGCATCAGATTCAGTTCATCATCTTCCATCTCAGTCATGCTCGAAACCCCTCTCCATCAATTTGTAACAACAGCAGAGAGACAGAGATATAGCAGGAGAAAGAATTGGGGAAGAAATGGCTTCTTCTCGACTAGATTTAGGGTTAAAACTATGGGACTGTTATTGACACCCCATGCAATAGGATAAGGGCTAACCATTTGGCCTCCCCTTAACCTTGACTTGATTGTATCTAGCACTCCTCCAAATAGAGTTGCCCCTTAACCTTGACTGGGCTCCAGATAGTGTTCGCCCCTGAAATGACAATTTCGCCCTTTGGCTCAATTTGGGTGATTTCCGCTTCTTTTCCTCCATGCGACTCGGAGTAACTACAAAACTCAAAACATGCGTAAAGTACATAATTCACAAGAAAAATAGCAAAGAAAGCGTAACTCTTTTGAATAGTAAATTAGGTGTTTTAGACACCTATCGATTCCCCACACTTAGACTTTGCTAGTCCTCGAGCAAATCAAACAAAATAATAAAATACAACAACTCCGTGACGCCGAGGCTACGGTTAATTTTAGCATAAATAACAAGCCTTTAAACCCTAGGTGTCCCTAGTGGACGAGTTATAGTCTCGTGAAGGTTTACAAGAGGTCTGCGCCACAAAACCTATATTCCAAACTCCGTCTATTTGTGACAAATCAATGAATGAATCCAAAATGACTACGGGAGGTACCTTGCAAATTCAATTCATATATAGTAAATAAACTCTAATTAGATAGTCGAACAAGCCACAATACTCGGAAACTAACAAACCACAATCACAATGAAAAGATTAAGAAGATGGATATAGATGTAGATGTTGGCGAATATTCACAAGTGTTCGATGTTTCCATATCATGTCTCAAGGTCATCAAGCTAAGATGAATCTAATCCTATTGGATTGAGCTACTTGGTCTTGAATGCTACATCAAATCAATTGGCATATACAAGGGAACCAAGAGTGACTTTATTCAACACAATACTAATTTCTTCTCTTTTTTTTTATATGATTGGATCAAACTGGATCCAATTTCTCTTTTTTTTTTTAGACGGCATGATTAGATCTTTTTGGATCCAAGCGCATGCTTCTTGTCAGCAAGTACATGATTGTTGCCTTGGATCCTGCATTCCACGCTTGTTTAGGCGACGGAGACAGGGGCTACGTTTCACACATACTGCTATTCCCAAGTGTCATTCTTTATTCCGTTTTGGTCTAATTGGTCGGTCTTTTTTTTTTTTTTTTTTTTTTTTCTTTTTCTAGTAACTCAATCACTCTATTTCATCCTAGCAGTAATAACACGTCGATTTTTAGTGACCCACCAAAGCACTTAGAGAACAATAGATAAATATGGAAAAATAAAAATAGAATGCGATATGGTGATATTCCGAGATATGGTAACAACTATCATGTTAATTGTGATTTCTGAGCTATAATCTTCCCTTTTAGTTAATTGGTTCCTCAACTCCTGCATTCAAAATGGTTCCATCCACTAATGGTGTCATCCTAAAGGCACAAGTTTCTAGATTTCGGAGTTCAAAAAGCACAATTTTTTTTCTTGTTTTTTCTATTTTTTTTTTTTTTTTTTTTGAGAGACATAAATAAACTATACAAACATATAAATGCTCCCCCACACTTAAACTTTACATTGTCCTCAATGTAAAATTGAATCGTCCAAAGAAAGTCCAAGGTGGGAAATTCATATAATAATATGCGAAAAGAAAGCATAGAAAAAACAAGAAAAGAAAAATTAAAAGATAAGAGATACAAAACCTATGGGTTGCCTCCCATGCAGCGCTTGGTTTAAAGTCGTCAGCCCGACTATATCCTTGCAAGATTCATTCCCCATATACCAATAATCGAAAAGTTGGGGATCCATCCATAGAACCTTTTTTGCAAACACTAGCTTCACACAAATATTAGTAATATAAAGCAAAAGTGAAGCTATGAACCGATAAAAGCTTCCCCACACTTATTCTTGTCCACACATGGAAGTATAAAAGAATATAGAAGTCGGGTACCTCCACGGTTTCTTGTTCCATAACTCGCATAGTATGAGAATCAAGTTTCTCTAATGGCGGAAAACGAGAAACAAAGTCATTCAACAATATTCTCAAGCACATACATTCAAACCAATAAGAGGTAAAGGAGAAGAAATAATAGGCAATAGGTTAGATAAACCTTGCACAATCTCTTGTATTACGGAATCCTCTTCATCCTTGAAAACTCAAGTGAATTATTCACCTCTTGTATATCATGGTCCTCTATCAAACCTTGCAACCATTCTTCGTCCGTTTCTGCTTTAACCATAGTCTCGACATAAACATCATCATTACAATCATGCACAAGTTCAATTGGGTCTTCCACAATATTGGTCATAACGGTCTCATTCTCAACATATTCCTCCTTTTTATTGTAAGGCACATACTCTTTTGTGGATCCAAATTTTATCATAAGAAACTTTTTTAGAACACTCGAAAATGCATCATCCTCAAGCTCCACCCTTTGAATAGGCTCTTGATCATTATTAAGATCAATGCTTGAGTAATCTACACAAGTGTCGACATATTCCTCTTCATCTTCATCTTGATCCCAAAAAGACTCCTCGGAGATGTCACCATGAGTTGTTTCAAGCAATGTATCATATTCACCGGCCACTATCATAGTCAACATAAGGTTGTTCCTCGCTGAATTTAGTGTTGCTAATCTCTAACTCATCCTTTTGAATAGGTGAAGGATCATTATTACGATCAAGAGTTGAGTTAGCCACACAATTATCGACGAAAGTCCCCAAAGGTTCGCCTTTTTCAACATTAGCATCAATCAAATATTCATCACAAACCATATGCACATTAGAATTATCCATATCTTCCTTGTATTGATCAATGCCTTTTCGCAAGCTAGCCATACCTTCACGAAGTTCTTGGAGTTGCTCGTTTGTAGTCTCTTTAGCTTTTTGAAATTCCTCTTGTAAAAAGTTGGAAACTTGATCTATAAAGTTAGAGACTTTTTGCTCACGAACATAAGAATCCTCCCATACTTGTGGTTGTTCCCCGCCATAAAGTTGTTGAGGAGAACCATAAGGTTCCATGGAATATTGGTCATAACCAATGAATTGGTTTTGATTATACCCATGGAATTGGTAGTTTTCGTATTGTTGAGGTTGTTGAAAACCGTATCCATTGTTCCAATATGCTCCTTCCATAGAAATAAGCACCTGAAATAAAATTCTCAAACCAAGGTTAAAACCAGAAAATAAGAAGAAAAAAAATAAAACAAAAACTAAATATAAAAATAAGAAACCAAAACAATTAACAACCGCTGCCTCCCCGGCAACGGCGCCAAAATTTGACAAGTTGTCAGCCGACACAAATATAAATTACACTTTCTTACTACTCAAAATATAAATATAGCAAGGGCAAGAAAGGATCGATCCCACTTTGAGAGAGGTCTAGGTTGTCAAATTGTTTCTTCCCTATAAATAACACCGGTAGTTTTGTGATTTTTATATAATAAACTAAATAAAAGCAAATGAAGCAAAGCAAACAATTCAAATCAAGGATAAGAAGATATTGGTCATGGATTTCGTTTTCATTCACAAACATGTTTTCAACACAATAACTAGAATTGATATTTTAATCTCAACTTTTATCAAAGACCCTAGAATACCTTGATCGCAAGAATATCCATGCAAATCTCCTCATGTCATCAACAAACACATTAAAAGATGCGAATATGAATTCTACCTAAAGGAACAACCTAACGTGTAAAAGCACTAATCAAGTTTAATTCCCTAGATGCGTTAAGTTCTATGAAATCAAGGCCAATCAAAGCAATCGAACGTGAAAGCGCACTAATCCGATTTAACAAAGGTTATGACTCACATATGATCATAAGAATATATCACTACAAACTATAATCATAATTATGCTACTTGCAATCCGGAATTATCACTTTTGCGTATAATAACCCTAATCTAGCAATAAATATGAAAGCAACATCAATCGATTCGCGACTCGACTAACAAGCATTCAAATCATGTAACAATATTCATGGTGAATCATAAACGATAATATGAGAGAAAACTAATTTATTGAATTAAAAACCCATGTGTGGAAATCCAACTTATTCCATAACCAATAATAAAACTCTAGCTCATATTCATGGAGTTCATCACAAGAAGAAAGAGAAGTCTCATGTTTCTAAACCCTAGAACAAAGTAGAGGCAAAAGAATAATAAAAGATATTAAAAGATTGTCAAAAGATAATCATAAAAGATATAGAATTCCTCCTTTTATAGCTTTTCCTCCTTCCAAAACTAGGTTTTGTCTTCAAAGTCCATTAGTTAGAAGTCCACCAAGCCCACAAGTGAGAGAAACCCATGTAGAAATTCTGTCCCAAAAACGCTCGCCGGAAAACTGGGGTTACGGCCGGAAATATATCTCAGGTGGCCGGCAAAGTCCACCCGGCCATCGGTCAACGGGTCAAGACCGATTCATCTCGGGTCAACGAGTCAACTCGGCTAGTCATACCGAGTCAAACCGGGTCCAGTCAGAGTATGGGTCAGAGTCAGACCTGAGTCAGATTGAGTAGAGCACGCCTTGGCCGAGTGAGCCGACTAGCCTTGGCTCAAAGCCATTGCCAGCCGGCAATGTGCTGCACTATGATTGTGCATCACCATTGCAATCCAGCCATAATGGCTGTGCATTCTGCACTTCAGCTAATGAGGATTTTCATACACTCAAAACACCATTTCAATCACCATCAGTGTCTCACTGCAATTGAATCTCCACCTCCACTTTCTCGACTCAACAGCAAACGCTTCATCACTTCCCGAGCTTCACATAACCCCCAAATCCAACTCCATTTCTTTGATTTCATATACCAACAACACTAGCCATTGCACTAACTTCATCTCTGACTTCCTGCATCATAAGTTCTCCACTGGCACTTGCATCTTTTCCACAAAACCCCTGTCACTCAGCCACGAATGCTTCAGGCCATATTTCAGTGACACATTCCGATTCATACCATTCACAGGCCATACTCCCTGCAATATCCAGGCCTAGCCATTGCATCACTGCTTCAAGATGCCACCTGCAAGTCAAATCCCATCTACCCTGCACTCCACCAGACTCATCAATCACCAGCTGCACATCTCTGTCTCTCTGTTGACTTTTTCTCTGCACCACCAACAAAGGCTAGCTGACTGCAATACTATACTCAATCCATCATCTCTGACATTATCACAGCCATACTGACTCCAACAGCAACAGACCCACATAGCAGCAGCTTCACTTCTCAAACTTCATTCTGCTGCTCAGACACAATCCTCTTTGAGCACCCTAAACACCACCTACCTGCAAAAGCTCACAGCTCACATCAATTTCACCTTAAGCCATACTCCCTGTAAGCTCTATCACTTGCCTCCTAATTCCACCAGTACCAGAACCCATATGTTCAGCTGATTACAATAGCCAACAACAGCATCAGCACCTGCTCCACAGCCTTGACAGAACCAATTAGAACACCAGCTGTTTCCTTAGCTCACAGCCCATTTGCTCATTCAAACCATCAGTCTCAACCTACACCTGCAATTCCTTGTCATAATCTCCCTGAACTTCTTGACATCACCCTTTGCTCAGAGCTCCATTCAACTCTTGACACCTCAAACCCATTCTCTTCTAGGCCTATATGCCACCAGCCTCACCTCACCACCATTGCTTCACTCTGCTAGTTCCAGCTTTTCAATACAAACTCATTCTGACTTATTTCAACCAAGAGCTTCCAATTTATCAGCCATTCAAACTTGTAACTCATTACCACTCAGTTCCTTGCTATGGTTTGAGCTCAACTCAGTACCTGAGCTTCACCAGCATAAGCCATGTCACAGCACTTGAATCAGCTCATTCATCACAACATAACCCATAACCAACTCCTCACTGCCTTTACCTCATGAACTTAACCTCCGTTCCATCGGCTCCACCATCACCGCAACTCCATTGCAGATCAACAAGAAGACAGGTCTTCTCACCGAATCAATGACCACGCGATTCACCGTCTCAGAGACAACCTCATTTTCTACATTTCAAGCACAACCATCTCTGAATCAATCAAACGCAACCATCGACTTCATCCACTATCTATCAGTGTCAACCCAGCTCAAATTCCAATTCATTACAGGGCTTCCATTTCAGCAGACCCTAGGTTGTTCTTCACTGAACCCTAGAATTCAATGCGATATTAATTTCACCCCCAACATCACTCCAAACTCGAATCCGAGTTAAACCCATTATTATCCAATCAATCTGAACTTCAATCTATCAAATCAGCAAGAAATATCATCTCATAACCCTCTTCTGCGAATCCAATTGAAGCTCAGAAACTGAATTCATCTCTGTCTCAATTTCTCCTTAAGTTCAAACATCATCAACATTAGGAAATGAAGTAGCAGCCAAATCTTCTCCTCTCATCTTCCATCAATTCCTTCCTTGAAATCGAGCAGCACTTCTTCTTTCATCAATCGGCAACAGCAACTCGTTGTTATCTAAATCTTGCCCCTGAATCTCTCCATCTGGTTCACAGCATCAGATTCAGTTCATCATCTTCCATCTCGGTCATGCTCGAAACCCTCTCCATCAATTTGTAACAAGAAGAGAGAGACAGAGATAGCAGAGAAAGAATTGGGAAGAAATGGCTTCTTCTCGACTAGATTTAGGGTTAAAACTATGGGACTCATTATTGACACCCCATGCAATAGGATAAGGGCTAACCATTTGGCCTCCCCTTAACCTTGACTTGACTGTATTTAGAACTCCTCCAAATAGAGTTGCCCCTTAACCTTGACTGGGCTCCAGATAGTGTTCGCCCCTGAAATGACAATTTCGCCCTTTGGCTCAATTTGGGTGATTTCCGCTTCTTTTCCTCCATGCGACTCCAGAGTAACTACAAAACTCAAAACATGCGTAAAGTACATAATTCACAAGAAAAATAAAGAAAGAAAGCGTAACTGCGAATAGTAAATTAGGTGTTTTAGACACCTATCATCGAATAAATCCGATTCTAGTTGGATCCTAGCCGATCAAGGTTTGTGCAACACAAGGCTATGAGAAACCAATAAGAAATATTCTTCGTCTTCAAATCTTCTTTAATCTTCAATTAAAACCTTCACAACACCACTTGAATATCTTGTGATCAATCACGCACATAACGGAGTCTACTAACAATGGATTATCACAAGATGTCTTTAGATCTACCAACAGTTCTAAAGATCCCGTCGATACTTCGATCTAGTTTGAGAGAATCTAATATCAGAAGAGAAGATTCTCAAGAATAAACAAACTAGGTGCAATCAAGTTTCAACAACTGTTAGTAAATCAAATCAATCAAAAACTAATAACAATGCAATTATCTAGTTTCCCACCAACAGTACTCGTAGATCATCTTGATCCCACAGAAGTCTTAAAATGAGCAGTCGTAAGAGATTTCGCCTAATTGGGTACTTTCCTCTCCGGATAGACGACTCCACCAGAAATAACAAAATGATGAAGTTTGCCTGGCTATTAGGATAGTTTTATAGAAATGCAAACTTAGGTATTTATAGACCAAGGATGTTTGGACACCAAGGAATTTCCAAAACCGAAAATATTCTCAAGATATGCAATTAATGGCAAGATTCGGTTTTCATAATGCCAGTAAATGCTTGTCTAATATTTTCCGAAATCTCTCAATAGAAAATATCCAATTAATAAATGCACATTGCTAATTTTATTCTCTAGAGATATGTGAAAAAGCAGGTGTACAACAACCACACCCAATATTTTATTTGACAATCTGAATAGACAAACTCCAATGTACTTTCAAGATAATCAACTAGACAGTCAGACTCAATCTAGAGAAAAGTATATCAAAGAGTTTTATATCTCTAACTCTCAATTCAATCTGCAATCAGCAAATAGGAATTTGCGAACCCGATTGAATATAAAAGAAATAACTTGAACGGTACCAAAGACCAATGTTCAAGGATCAATCAATTTCAATCAACAAACCAATTGATCGATTCAACGCACAACCTGTGATATTTCAATTATATAACAAAATATAATGTGGAAAAGAAATAACACAGACACCAGAATTTTGTTAACAAGGAAAACCACAAATGCATAAAAACCCCGGGACCTAGTCCAGCTTTGAACACCACACTGTATTAAGCCGCTACAGACACTAGCCTACTACCAATGAACTTCAGACTGGACTGTAGTTGAACCCTAATCAATCTCACACTGATTCAAGGTACAGTTGTTCTCCTTACGTCTCTGATCCCAACAGGATACTACCCACTTGATTCCCTTAGATGATCTCACCCACAACCAAGAGTTGCTATGACCCAAATTCGAAGACTTGATAAACAAATCTGTCTCATATAGAAAAGTCTATTGGAATAGATAAATCTGTCTTCCAAAGAAATACCTACGAGTTTTGTTCCGTCTTTTGATAAATCAAGGTGCACAGGAACCAATTGATAAACCAGACTTATATTCCCGAAGAACAACCTAGTATTATCAATCACCTCACAATAATCATAATTGAATGGTAGCGAAACAAGATATTGTGGAATCACAAACTATGAGACGAAGATGTTTGTGACTACTTTTAATCTTACCTATCGGAGATAAATCTCAAGCAAATCTTAGTAAAGATAATACTCAATCACGATTGAAGAAGTAAGATCAGAACATGTAACTACAGAGAAAATAGTTGGGTCTGGCTTCACAATCCCAATGAAGTCTTCAAGTCGTTAACCTATAGGGTTTCGTGAAAAACCTAAGGTTAAAGGAGAATCGACTCTAGATTATACAACTAGTATCACAAAAGAGGTGTGGGGATTAGGTTTCCCAGTTGCTAGAGTTCTCCTTTATATAGTTTTCAAATCAGGGTTTGCAATCTAAGTTACCTTGGTAACAAAGCATTCAATATTCACCGTTAGATGAAAACCTAATTAGACTTAAGCTAATATCTTTCAACCGTTAGATCGAACTTAGCTTGTTATACACAAATGAAATGTACCTTCATTTAGGTTTAAGTAACCGTACCTAAACGTGTACACCATGTTGGCTCAACAATAGTTAACCGAGGTTAGCTATATGAACACTCTCATATCAACCTTATTCATCTTATCCATAACTAGTTCAAATGACTCAAATGAAACTGGTTAAATAGTTATTCAATTGCTATATTCTCATAGAAGTATACAAGAATACAATTGAAGCAAAATCGGTTTGATTCACTCGAATCATTTCATGAACATTATAGCCATGGTTTGCAAAGAATGCATTCCTTAATATATATATGTATTAGTTCATGAACAAACCGATTTTAGAACTTTAACCACTCAAGTATGCAAACGTGTACGCATAATTAATTAGCGGGTTTGAGTATGGGTTCTCCGGTATGCGAACATGTACGCATACCTTAGTACACTTCCAAAACCCAGCAGAAATTCCCGGACCTATACTTTACGCAAGTATGCGTACCGGTATGTGTACTTGGTACACGGAATTTCACAACTACAAGTACGCATACGGGTATGCATACTCTAGTTCCAGTCATGGATCACATAAATGCAAGAATGCATATTATGTTCATAATCCAATAGTTCTAAACTCTATTTCAATCATTGAAGCTTTCTTAGAGGATGTCAATAGCCGTTTTCATACACTATTAGCATCAAAGAAATTTTCAAGTTAATGAAATTATCATAACGAAACATTCCAAGTCTACACTAAATGATTGTATCACACAAACCATGTAAGATGTTACTCGGCGATTTTCACATGATCATCTTTTGACTTTCGTCAAGAATATAAGATGAACTTGGTTGAAGCGAAAGCTTACCAACACATATTTCGAGAAATATGTAAGCGAGTTAATCTTAGCTCGAAATCTCAAATGTGCATTTTTTTTTTCTTAACAATATATTTTATTAATAACAAAAGGAGTTACAAAATACAGCTAGAGTCAAGATTTAAAAACAAAAACAAAATCACTTTTTCATGACACTAAAGCAAGTAAACTCTAACTGAATCTGTAATAGGGTTGATCTTCATTTTCAATACTCAGTAAGAATGGGGGTCTGTGTGTAAAGAATATAGTTTCTCCCCTTGACAAAGATGCTCCCTTTTTTGTTAATGAGTTTGTAGAGAAGTTTCTTTCTCTGCAGCTATGAATAAAACTCAGAGATATCAATTTCTGACAGATTATCCTCAATCTTGTGATTGCAAACCAAGGGATATGACCTGTCATAAAAGCTGTAATGACTTCCTTTGAATCTGATTTGAAGATAACTTTCAGATGTTCATTCCTTATAGCCCATTCCCCTGCACATAAGACTGCCATCACTTCTGCATAGAAGTTTGTTTCCACCCCCAAGCCACCTGCCTGAGCAACAATACACTCTCCAGTTTCATTTCTACCTATGAATCCATATCCAGAAACACCATCACAACATAGGAGTATCTGGTTGTTTATTGGTAGATGGAAGAATATTTCTTGCACTCTTAGAGTTTTTGATCTTCTACATTTTAATCCAAATCTTTTAAGTAACTGAAGATCATATGTTGAGTTCCACATAGGAGATTTCATTCTAACATCACATTTAGCAGTGAACTTTAATATTCTTATCTTGAGGTTTTCTCCATTGAAATTTTCATCTTCATAAACACATTTGTTTCTCAGGAACCAAAGTTCTTTTACTGTGATAAAAGCTGCAGATCTCCATATTTCCTTCACAACAGGACTTTTAGTTTTTGCAAAACTAAATATCTCATCAAAAGATAGTGGATTCTTGAAACAGAATATATCACCCAACCATTTCCAAATAATTTCACTATAGTTACAGGACCATAGGATGTGATCTAAATCTTCTTCAGAATTTCTACAGAAGGGACATCTTGAGGCCAAACTGAAATTTCTTCTCTTCATATTTTCAATTGTAGAGCATATATTCCTCACTAGTTTCCACACATTACTAGAGATAGCAGGGTGTATTGAGGAATTCCATACCTGTTTAGTCCATTTGAGCTTTGGATTTTTTTTCTCCTTATATTTTCCAGAATTAGGGGTGTTCATGGTCTTTTGAAGCTACTATCGAGAATTCTCCATTGGTTCCAGCCGGTAGAGTACCACAAACCAAAAAAAAAAAAATCACTAATTTACTGAGATTCTTCTATCTTCTTGAAAGTCAGCCACATGAAGTTCTCTAGTTTTAATCATCTCAAGCATTTCAGTTGGAATTACCCATTCTCCTTCTAACAATAAATCAGATACTTTCATATCTGGGAAAGAGTTCAAAAAGTGATTGTCAGGATATAAATCTATTAAAGCATTATCTTTGATCCATTTATCCTTCCAGACTGAAATATTTTTCCCATCTCCCACTAGCCATCCAGTATGTTGAAACACATCATTTGCAACCCACTTCAACCCTTGCCATATTGAATATTTTCTATAATACTGAATCCATTCTCCCTTTTTACTTTGATATTTGGCTTGAAAGTATCTTGCCATTTCATCTTCACCATTTAAGATTTTCCAAAATAGTTACATGAGCAGAGCTTTATTGAGGATTTCTAATCTTCTCAAGCCTAGTCCTCATTCTTCTATTTGAGAGCACATAAGATCCCATTTCAAAGTAATCATTTTCGTAGAAGAAGGATCACCAGTCTAGAGAAAATTTCTGATAATTCTTTCACACTCCTTAATGACTTTCTTGGGCCATTTGTAAACAACTATACTATAAATTGGGTAACTGCATAAAACAAATTTTATTAGAATCAATCTTTCTTGAAAAGATTGGAGTCTACCTTTCCAGCCAGCCAGACTATCCTGCATCATCTCCACAATATTCCAAACATGACAAGTTCTGATACTTCATAGTTCCAATAAAACCCTTAAGTACTTGTCATGGAATTGTGCTAAAGGGATGCTACATTCTTCTGCAACTTGGATTCTTCTCTGCTCACTCGTGCCTCCAAAAACATTTACTTTTCTCCAAAATAATCATCTGGCCTGAAGAAGATTGATAATCCTTTAAAATATTTAACAGTTTACTGACATTTCTTTTCCCAGCATTACAAAAGATGAAAATATCATCTACAAAGAAAATATGTGTTGGCTGAACATTATTTCTAGAAATCATTGGTTCGATTTTATTCTCCTGCACCATTCTAGTTAAAGTTTTACTCAATAAGTCTTCAGCAATGATAAAAAGAAGAGGTGACAAGGGGTCACCTTGTCTCAAACCTCTTCCAACTTGGAAGTATCCCACTGGCCCACCATTCAACAGGATTGATATCTTAACAGATTTAAGCAGAGTATGTAACCATTGTGTGCCTTTTCCTGAGAAGCCAAAACATTTCATGACTTGAAACAAGAAATCCCAACTCAGGGAATCATATGCCTGAGTAATATCCAATTTCAATCCCATATTGCCACCTCTTCATTTAGTTTCTAAAAAAACGGGGGTACAACAAACACACCTAATATTTCGCTTAGCAATCTGTATGGACTAACTCCAATATACTTTTAAGAGAATCGACTAGACAGTCAGACTTAATCTTAATAAAAGTATATCAAAGAGTTATATCTCACTTTCTCGATTCAATACTTACTCAAGCAAATAGAAATCTGCGAGTCTAATTGAATACAAGAGAAATCACTTGAACGGTACCAAAGACCAATATTCAAGGACCAATCAATTTCAATCAACAACCAAAGGTTGGATTTCCCAATTGATCGATTCAACGCACAACCTGTGATATTTCAATTATATAACAAAATATAATGCGGAAAAGAAATAACACAGACACCAGTGGTTTTGTTAACGAGGAAACCGCAAATACAGAAAAAACCCGGGACCTAGTCCATATTGAACACACACTGTATTAAGCCGATACAGACACTAGCCTACTACAAACTAACCTCGGTCTGGACTATAGTTGAACCCCAATCAATCTCACACTGATCCAAGGTACAGTTGCGCTCCTTACGTCTTTGATCCCAACAGGATACTACGCACTTGATTCCTTTAGCTGATCTCACCCACAACTAAGAGTTCCTACGAACCAAAGTCGAAGACTTTAATAAATCTGTATCATACAGAAAAGTATACGGTAATAGATAAATCTGTCCCCCACAGAAATACCTACGAGTTTTTGTTCCGTCTTTTGATAAATCAAGGTGAACAGGAACCAATTGATAACCCGGACTTATATTCCCGAAGAACAGCCTAGAATTATCAATCACCTCACAATAATCTTAATCGACTAGCGAAAGAAGATATTGCGGAATCACAAACGATGAGACGAAGTTTGATTGTGATTACTTTTCTATCTTGCCTATCGGAGAAATCAATCTCAAGCCAATCTTACGATTGTACTTAGTAAGATAGAAAGAACAAGATTAGATCACGCAACTACAAAGAAAATAGTTGGGTCTGGCTTCACAATCCCAATGAAGTCTTCAAGTCGTTAACCTACAGGGCCTCGGTAGAAACCTAAGATTAAAGGAGAATTGACTTTAGCTTATACAACTAGTATCACACAAGAGGTGTGGGGATTAGGTTTCCAAGTTGCTAGAGTTCTCCTTTATATAGTCTTTCAAATCAGGGTTTGCAATCTAAGTTACCTTGGTAACAAAGCATTCAGTATTCATCTTTAGATGAAAACCTGATTAGATTCAAGCTAATATCTTTCAGCCGTTAGATCAAAACTTAGCTTGTTACACACAAATGAAATGCACGTTTATTTAGGTTTGTGTAATTTACCCAAACATGTATACTTAGTTGGTTCAAAAGTAGTTAACCAAATGGTTAGCCATATGAGCACTTTCATATCTACCATATTCTTCTTTACCATAACTAGTTCAAATGACTCAAATGAACTAGTTAGAGAGTTGTTCAATTGCTTAGATCTTATAAAAGTATACAAGAAACAATCGAAGCAAAAACGATTTGATTCACTCGAATCGATTCATGAACTTTATAGCCATGGTTTGCAAACATGCATTCCTTAGTTTATATAAGTTTAAGTTAACGAATAATCGTTTTTTAGAAAATAACCAACCTAAGTACGCATACTGTTATGCGGACTTAAGTACCCGGAATAAGTTTGTTTTCAGTTCACGAACTCTAACAGATTTTCACGAGACGTGAACTTCCGATGGTGCGCGTACTGGTACGCGGACTTTAGTTCCGGTTTTCCTGAGCATCAAAGTACGCATACTTTGGTTCAAGGAATAAGGACTTACACACGTATGAGTTATCACACAATGTTTATATCCAACAATGGTTATATATTCTAAACTGTCATTTCAATCATTGAAACATTCTTAGAGGACGTTATATAGTTGTTGTTCACAAACCATTTTTCGTCAAAGTAATTTCACTACACCAAATTCTAGGATTAGAAACAGAACTGAGCCGTTACTAAAATGAGTTATAACGGCTCTTGCCTGTTACAAAAATGGGTATTAAAATTTTTTTGTAACGGCATTGGGTCCGTTACGAATTTTTGGTTGCAACGGCGTTTGTAATAGGCATGAGCCGTTACTACGTGGCGAGTCGTAACAGGCAAGAGCAGTTACGAATTTTTTGTAACCTGACTGTCGTAACACGTCTAAGCTGTTACGAATTTTTTTGTAACTGCAAAAACATTACTGCCAGTTAACATTGACCTGGTCAAAATTGGTCATTTGACCAGGTCAATATCCACTGACAGTTCAGTTTCAGCCAGAATACGCCGGAATTCAAAAATACTTACCAGAATAAATCTTTCATTCAATCCAACCAAGGTTCAATCACCATTCAATAACAATAACTTGTTCTATTCTTAATTTTTTACTCATAGCTAAAAGAATTCATCAATTTTTATGTGCGCATAGTATCCAAATAATGAAATCTTATATATTGTGTCAAGGAAAATGGAAAATCTTACAAGGGATAAGGATCTAAGAATTCTTTCAAGTCTCTAGTTCCTACAATATAAGAGTGTATTGATCTCCTCAACAACCAACAAGATTTCTTCGAGTTTGATAACTCTTATAGACCTTTTGAAGATCAACAACTGGAGCATCAAGCTCACTTGATGGCTTTGGAAGACCACTGACCTGTACAAGAGACAAAAACAAGAGCACATCAAACAGACTGAGTTTCAAGAGAACCAATAAAATTTGTGCTTTTGGTTCTAGAACTGGATCTATACATTAACAAAGGAAAATAGCAAGGAAGTCCCCACACCTGAAGACAATGAACATAGCACTCTGTATATCCCAAGGCATTCGCTAATGGCACATCCAACGATTTAACCAACTGCCATGCTGATGGAGCAAACATGCACCATAAAAATTCATTTTATTATCATCACCAGACACACACAGGCTCTGAACAGATACAAAACCTAATATTATTGTCAAGTTTGGATTTTTCGAAGAAGCCCTTGAGCATGCAAGTGTTTCATAATCTATAGTGCTTGCCCTAATTTGATTTAAGATAACATTGCCATGTATCTTTGAGAATTGAACAATTACTAAGGCTATATTTATAAAACAAACCACGAAGATCTTGACATTCCTTGGCAGATAAGTCAGATGACCCATTCTGTGAAACCGCCTGATATTTTTGAGCCACTGCACCTAGATGGCCAACCTTCCATCACACAAACCCATCAATGATGATAAATCACTTAATGACTAGAACTTACTATCTTATTACACGCAACATTTTGAAAATAAGTGCTCCAAGACATTGGCCAGTTACTTTAGGACTCTCGTCGCCAGCACATGCCGATTAAAGGAACTGCATTACAAGATATAACAAAAACAGTGTCTCACCATCATTCCAAGGAAGAAAACACTGCTGAATTGCCTTCCAGTCCGTGTCATATTCCATCATTCCAACTGCTAGTAATCTGCATTAGTAAATGGTAGCAGCCAAAAATTATGCATTATAAGATATTGATATCAACCAGGACAAATTTGTGTGGATATTCCATACTCAAACTAAACAGTGAAAAGTTAAATGTTCAAAAGGCACTTAGCCATAGAAAAACCAGATCATGACAAGATTGATCTTTTCCTCAAAATAGTCAATGGTTGTACCTGATTCAATTTCTTCGCTAACTGAGGTACACCACATTGATCAAAAATGCTACTATATACCTATAATGCATAACAATCATAAGCATACGTAAAGAGAATTACTACAAAAATCCAAAATGTCCACAAAAACCAAGCTGGTGGAAATAGGATTTACGGGTCAATTACGAAAGAACTTCTCCTCGTAAGCAAGTGCATCCTTGATACTGCGGTTTTGCATAATATCATGTTCATAACATGCATATTATTAGATGCTCAACACTTACAAAATTATATGAAAAACCATTAAATCTTTAAAAACTAAATACATCATCCAATACCAAAGGATCACAAAGGTAGGCAAATGACGAACTTAATGTATATAATATACAGGTCACTGAGGTCATTCATACACGTCATGAAGAAAGGTATCACTAACAGTACTTATACAATGCAGACACACACAATAAATCTACATCTTGTGCGAAAACAAATTCTACCACAAGTATCAACTATCAACCTTAGACTACCTCCAACTTCATGTCATGCTAACAAACTTACAAGAAATTTCCAATTCTAGGAGGAATCATTACCTCTTGGCATTGATTAACAACACCTACATAACCAAACTGGAGAGGGATAACTTTTCCAAGCAAAAGATTACGAGCATCAGTGCCACGGTCCATAATATCCAACTGAGGTGATAAATGGAAGAACAGTTATAAATGCTCATCAGCAAATAACAAAAGCAGCATGCACTGTTCTACTTAGCCACATAAATAATCGTAGAATCCGAACATCTTTCTTGTCTGCAGCCTAACATACATCTAGGAATTTGACACAGCACACATCAATCTCATCTCAATTTCAACATTTAACCTGCAACACTACTTCTGTCTAGACCACCAACACTCTCCACTTGCAAATATATATTGCTTCAGAATCCATCCATCAGCACCTTCAGTTCAACTCATTATCTTCTCAAATTATTCTTCATGTCTGCACAGCTCCACTGAACCCATCTATAACGTCAAGACACCATCAAAACTACCCCCGAACTACAATCACTAGCATTAGCCACCACATCCATCATTCAACCACTGCAATATCAAGATTAAGCCTATTCAAACCCCATCTTCTTGACAACACCAGATTCAATTTCACAACACACCCATCTTCTCATTCTTGTCTTAATCATTCTCTGTCACATCAAACCAAGATTTCAATTCCAATCAACAGCAGTTCTCGATTTCAACCCATTTAATCTCTTCCATTCAACCACAATCACTAACAGATCCTTCTTCATCTGAATCAATGACATACCCCTACTCTGAACCATTTACCGCAAACCCATACCACTAGTTCTTTCTTCCATCATCTTCATCAGAAGCTCGACCTCTTTTCTGGTTATTTCTTCATCTCAGATCTTCTTTATCTTGTTGTTTTAATCTCTGCATCACTCACAGATTCGATTACTAATCAACACAATCACATATATTGATTTCCTACTTCTCAACAACATCATCTTCTCGATCTTCTTTCTCTGAATGATTAACAGAGCCGCCATGCTTTCTCTCTGAAAATGAATCTAGGGTTTTCATAACAAATCTGATTAAAAAAAACGAGTATCTATAGAGAAAATCAATCACAGATCTGTGAAATTAAAAATAAAATCGAAATCAAAACCGAAAATGATGACGAATCTAAGTATCTTCAGTGAAGAAAAAAAAAGGGAAGAGAGGCGGAGGAGAAAAGAGAAAGAGAATGAGAATGAAAAATTGATTCTCTAAGGTAGGAGGAGAAAACCCTTATGCAGGGGAGGAAAAATCATCTAGTACTTCCTATCTTGGGTGGAAAAAAAATAGCAAGCGTGTGAATGGCACACGCACATACTCCAAGTATTACGATCCAGGTGTGACGAAGCGTGTGGCTGGCACGCCTATAAAAAAAAATCGTAACGGCTGGCCTCGGTTACGAATTGCTGTTACTAATCTGGCAATTTGGTGTAGTATTTTCAAGTAATTGAAACTTAATATGACTTTCGTCATTAGTAAAGATGAACTTGGCCAAAACGAAAGCTTACCAACACATATTTCGAGAAATAGATATGCGAGATAAACTCGGCTCGAAATAGCAAATGTGTATAATCATAGTCTATATAGCAATACGACTTTTGTCTCAAGATAGGAGATAGAGTAGATAGACTTTTGAGTGATAGATAAGTTCAAGTCTCCACATACCTTTTAGTCGATGAAGTTCCACCAGTTCCTTGAGTAGATCTTCGTCTTTGTATGATGATCGCCATGGAGTCTAGAGCTTAACTACACTTTCTATCCTAGTCCGAGACTTAGCTATAAGTAGACTAGAAATCAAGACTTATAGTTTTGATCACTAACATTGACAAACATGCTAGAGATAGCAACACATGCGAGTTCGACCGAACAGTGCTCTAACAATCTCCCCCTTTGTCAATTTTAGTTATAGTTACAAAACTATAAATACATATGGAATACAAAAAAAAAAACATAAACTTTTGTAGCTTCTCTTCCACATGCCTGATCTCGTTGGTTCTTCAACATTACTCGAAATCTTCGTCACTTCCAAGTACTCCAATGATTCCAAAGGTTGTAAGTTTAGTATCATCGTTGTTGAAAATCCGTAGCTATAAAAATGAGAAAACAAGAATTCTCAATCATTGTTACACAGTGTCATAGTATTATTACACAACATCAAAGTTCAATTGTATCACAACTTCGACAACAATACTATGGTGATATGTATCACTCCCCCTTAGTCAATACTCCATCTCACATGGAAACCACTCCCCCTTACATAATGATCCGAAACCATATGTATTTTTAGTGTGAACTACACATTAATTCTCCCCATTTTTGTCAATAAAATTGGCAAAGGTACGAAAACTAGTGGGATCCTAATGAAATTTCCATAGAGACATTTCATGACCAAAATTAAGCACATATCAAATTTTTAGATGCAATCATATAGCCGAAGATAAATGCTTTCATCAAGGAGTTTATAAAGACACAAGATAACTCCTATAATATTCCACAGCCGCACTCCCCACAAAGATTTGGCAATTAAGCACAAGTTCAATTAAGAACTCTCCCCCATAAAATGTCATTCCCGAAAGAACAACAAGATCGACCTTACTTTCATAAAAAGGTGTTGGAGCTCAGCTTGTTGCTAGGCTTCCATCCAATTTCTTACCAGTTGATAGTCTTTTTGATTTGTAAATCAAATTAATTTCCAAAAAAAATACAAAATCAAAAATAAAATTTAAAATCACATACGAATATGAATTTGAATCCAAAAAATACTCAACCAAATTAACCACAAGAAAACCCATGATTAATTTAATCGGAAATGCTCAACATAAGAGAACTTACGGAGCCGCACAATATATACATAAAAATATGGATCAGGGAAGATCAATACTGCGGAATAGACAAGGATTCATTCTATTTTCCATCACTATTTGCATAATGACATACAATAGACATAATCCTCGTAAACAAAAGTTTTATTCTTTCTTCCATCAAATAATGACATAAAAGGTTTTAACTTTTGTAATGTCAAAAGTTCATTCATTCTTTTATCAATTCATGCATATCGACATATGAAAGACTTAAGTTTTGACAAGGTATGGGACAATCATAGTTCACGGGACGCAAACACACATATCCCATAAAAAATTGAATTATATAAAACCATAAAGATTAATACTGCAAAAATCATCTTCCAAACAATTTTAGAATTTAAACCAATAAACCTAAAAATATGAAGATGAAAACGTTGGACATAGCTATGTGTAATCACAATAATGACTATTCCAAACTCTAGTTATTCTTCTAAAATCAAGAAAATAAAATTCTCATCAGAAGATTTACTAGGCAAATTACTCTTTTTAGAGAACATGATTCGAAAAACACTAAACACGGTCAGGAACTAGAGATTGAATATGGACGAGCTCATCAGTTGCTTTCTTCAGTTCGTTTTTCAGAAAATCAAGATTCCTTGTTGCAATTCCGAGTTGTTCACGTACGACCTCAAAATCTCGAAGAAGATTTCCTACCAGTTGTGATGACATCTGAACTAGTAGTTTGTTTTCATGATCAACATGATAGCATGTTATGAAAACAGGGTTCTTGTGAAACTCGATAGTCTTGTCCTTCTTGACTTCATAATCCTTGTTGCATCCATCCATTGTGCACATAAAAATTCAGTAGAACTTTTTTACCTTACGGAACAAATATGTATCAAGAAGGGTCATGACACATGTGTACATAAAGAGAGTTTCATAGAAAAACCCTAGGGAAACTCATATACGTCCGTGTGGGTCAGGTGTATGTGCACTTATCACAATCCTGGTATGAGACCAAGAGGATAGTGGAGCCAAAAAATAGATTAGGTCTTGAGAAACTCAAGAGTCATTCTAAACAAAGGATGATATTCTTATACCAAGGAAATAATTGCTGAAAGACAACAACTACTCAAAGGGAGGACAGTCAACCAGGGAATTTATCTCAAGAGAGGATGATTATAACTATTTGCTTAAGAAAAGAACCGCGTGAGGATCATCAGTTTTTTCATATCATCAAAAAGAAAGAAAAATAAAATACAACCTCGACTGCTTTCTCAAGACACACTACTTGAGAACTATGAGCATCCTTCTACAACTACATGAAGGATGCTACATTGAGCAGTCATGTTGTATTTTGATGAGCATTTTGCTCATCAACAATATTGACTTCTTCTCTCTTTCCTTCAATATTATTTTCAGAAAAATCACTAGAACTAGTTGAAGGACATTTAACAAGAGGGGAACAAGGAGTACCTGAACCATCTGCTTTCCTTGTCTTTTTGATGCTCTGTTTGAGTCTGTTTATGCTGACCTTAAGCTCTGAGACTCGATTATTGATATGTATGAAATCTGGAGCAGGCATCTTGGGATTGCAGCCTTCTTCAGAGAGACAAAAGGAATTTAACCTTTCTTTCTTTCTCCAATGCCTTTTTCTCTTTTCAGAGTTATTTAAGAAGTCATTTATCCTTCTACCATTCTTCCTTCTACCATTGTAAGCATTTTTAGTGTCAAAAACACAATTAAGAAAAGACTTATCACAATGTTTTTCTTGATTGCTGACAATGCCTTTTTCTCCAACAACATGAGAGACAAGTTTAATAACTTCTTTAGACATCCATGCAAGAATGTTGTGAAGTTTTTCATTCCTTAATCGAAAACGACATCTTCATTCAGGATGTCCTTTATTTCCGCAATAATAGCAGTTAAAGGAATTGTTCTTGACCGTTCTCGTGTGGGTAGATTTAGAAGGAGTATAATCCTTGTTTCTAGGAACATTACAAGTTGTAGAAGGTTTTTCACATGAAGAGTTATCATTAGCTTTAACAAAATTAATCTTACTAGCTTCTGGAGCGTCTATTCCTTTATAGACCCGACCACGTGTATCACGATGTTCTTTACATGCTCCAAGCATAGAAGATAATTTTGTAGAGCTAGAATTGAATCTACTCAGACTCTCTTATATCCACAATCATAACCTTTAAAGAGTTTTCTCCGTTTTCTGTTTTCTTGACAGAGAGGTGCCATGTATTTACTCAAGCACGAGGTTGACTTCTTTTCTTTCAAAGCATGGTCAAAAAGCTTGATATATTGAGAGACTTCCTCATCAATACTTTGTCCTTCTTCTGAATCAATATCATCTAAAAGATCATCCAACTATTTATCAAGAGATTTTTCCCAGTTGAATGCAGATTCAGTCAAAGGACCAGAAACAGAGTTTTTCTTGGAAGCTTCAAATTTTTGAAACTCATGAGGGTGACTCTGAGCTGATGTTGTGTCATCTGAGATATTCTTATCGTCCATAGAGTCAGATCGCTACAAACACATACTTGTAAGGTCTTTAAACGTGTTTTCTTTCTCTGATACCAATTGAAAAAGTGGGGGTACAACAACCACACCCAATATTTGTCTTAGCAATCTGTATGGACTAAATCCAATATACTTTTAAGAGAATCGACTAAACAGTCAGATTCAATCTTAATAAAAGTATATCAAAGAGTTATATCTCACTTTCTCGATTCAATACTTACACAAGAAAATAGAAATCTGCGAGTCTAATTGAATACGAGAGAAATCACATGAACGGTACCAAAGACCAATGTTCAAGGACCAATCAATTTCAATCAACAACCAAAGGTTGGATTTCCCAATTGATCGATTCAACGCACAACCAGTGATATTTCAATTATATAACAAAATATAATACGGAAAATAAATAACACAGACACAAGAAGTTTTGCTAACGAGGAAACCGCAAATGCATAAAAATAATGGGACCTAGTCCAGATTGAACACACACTGTATTAAGCCGCTACAGACACTAACCTACTACAAACTAACTTCGGTCTGGACTGTAGTTAAACCCCAATCAATCTCACACTGATCCAAGGTACAGTTACGCTCCTTACATCTCTGATCCCAGCAGGATACTACGCACTTGATTCCCTTAGCTTATCTCACCCACAACTAAGAGTTCCTACGACCCAAAGTCGAACACTTTAATAAACAAATCTGTATCACACAAAAAAGTCTATGGTAATAGATAAATCTGTTTCCCACAGAAATACCTACGAGTTTTTGTTCCGTCTTTTGATAAAATCAAGGTGAACAGGAACCAATTGATAACCCAGACTTATATTCCCGAAGAACAGCCTAGAATTATCAATCACCTCACAATAAACTTAATCGACTAGCGAAAGAAGATATTGCGGAATCACAAACGATATGACGAATTTTTTTGTGATTACTTTTCTATCTTGCCTATCGGAGAAATCAATCTCAAGCCAATCTTACGATTGTACTTAGTACGATAGAAACAACAAGATCAAATCACGCAACTACAAAGAAAATAGTTGGGTCTGGCTTCACAATCCCAATGAAGTCTTCAAGTCGTTAACCTACAGGTTCTCGGTAGAAACCTAAGGTTAAAGGAGAATCGACTCTAGCTTATACAACTAGTATCACACAAGAGGTATGGGGATTAGGTTTCCCAGTTGATAGAGTTCTCCTTTATATAATCTTTCAAATCAGGGTTTGCAATCTAAGTTACCTTGGTAACAAAGCATTCAATATTCACCGTAAGATGAAAACCCGATTAGATTCAAGCTAATATCTTTCAACAGTTAGATCGAAACTTAGGTTGTTACACACAAATGAGATGCACGTTTATTTAGGTTTGTGTAACCGTACCCAAACATGTAAACTTAGTTGGTTCAATAGTAGTGTTGATGGTGGATTTTAGTTTAGGGCTAAAATTGTAAAACCAAATTTATGCGCTGACATCCTGCAAAGGATAAAGCCACTGATAAGTGATGAATACTTCTTCACTTTACTAATTCACCTAGAATGGAGCATGTGGCAACAATCCCAGTATTCTATGAATTAAATACACAAAATTCATCTAGGTTGGAGCATGTGGCAACAATCCCATATACCCTGTGAATTTATAGCATTATTAATTAATGCATGACTAGCCTTGTATTTCATGTGATGTTCCCATAGAACTCTCATTATTAGTGTGGCATGACGACTGAGTGTTGCTCTCAGCAGAGTAACACGAATCTCCAAGTATTAATAGGAGGCATGCACGAAATACCCGTACATGCTACATCTCTCGGTGTGTTATACTAGCCCGATTGAGCATACATCTCTCGGTGTGTTATACTAGCCCGATTAAGCATACATCTCTCGGTGTGTTATACTAGCCCGATTGAGCATATTTGAATCTGGACTGTCCATATCAGTCTCAGAAACAATCACGACCACGCAAGTTGTCCGCATGATTTAACCAGCCTAGACGATTCTCAGCAGGAGCAGGCTACCACCTTAATGACCACCAGCGGGCCCGTTTATGCCCTGGTCGGTCGAATACATACCATGCCTCCCAAATAACCACCGAACACCAGCCTAAAGTAGGATGGTTGAACTGGTGTGGAGCAGCTTGGAAAAGCTTGTGCGCACAAGACCGCCAACGACAGTCTCAAAACCATCCACGGTCGTCCAACTTCACCGGCATGATTGGACGGCTTGGATTATCCCATGACCGGTCGGACAAGCTTGTACTGCACACCGGCGGGCCCCCTCTCTACCTTCCTAGTCGACCATCTCCTGACCTAGCCATAGAGCAACGTGCATTTTCCCAAAGTATGGCCGGCGTAATGCTTAAAGGGTCGTAGGAAATTCCACTAAGGTCTCAAATTGATCACGACCATCCAACTTCACCAGCATGTTTGGATGGATTAGATCATGCCTAGGACCGTCAGTCAGGTATCACCATGTTCACCACCGACCCAATATGGGCCCCACATGGTCGGCCTCCCTAAAGGAGGAGCATAGCCTGCCAAACCGTTCGGCTGAAGTCGTGTACACACGACCGATCCAAAACCCTAATTAGGGTTTGCGGCATATTACATGTGTCGCTAATCGATCACGAGCGTCCATCTTCGCAAGCATAGATAGAGGGTGTAGATCTAGATTCAAAGGGTCCCGAGCATGTCAACATGATCACCGTGGGCCCATCTACACGCCTGACTGATCGACCAAGGCCAACCATGGCTGGACGTCTCGAAATGCGTGCCCGAAGTAGGCATGATGTGCGGTTTTCAACTCCTTTGCGGCATGGGATTTTTGTCGCAAATAAATCTCAACCGATCCTCTTTGACGGACAAATTGAGTGGTTTAGATCACACTTTCATGGGACACTGAGGTACGGACGTGTACACCGGCAAGCCGTCTACGCATGCCCGGCCGGTCCTGTCAAAAACGTCTCCCATGCTTGGATTCGACCAAGATGAAGAGTGATGCTTGCGCACCTCTTCAAAACCCTAAAACTTCATCAACGGTCGCAGATGAGCGTCACAGATCATCTCGTCCGTCCAACTCTACCAGCTTGGTTAAGAATCCCTGGTTAGGAGTTAAGCGACCAATGAAGCATCCCCATGATCAACGTCCGCCACTCTTCCACATAGAGTGATCGGCCAAAGCAAGGCTCGCCCATGCAGCCTCCAAATGATCACTTGAAGATGGTTGGACGTGATGCTATTTTAAGACGCTTGATCGTGACTTACTCCGTTAAGCCTTAAAATAGCGATGATTCATACATGTTGAATATATTCTATGCATTACATGCATAGAATACACACTATATTTCATAAATATCGATTTCCCAAATAACTTAGTTATTTAACCTAGCACCGTATGCTACCTGCTGTAGGTCCCACGATCCACACAATCGAGACATCAAGCATGTCACAAACCGGGGATACATACCGGGGTATTGGTCTCAGCGGTTTATAAAGTGCGCGCACAACGCGCCATCACAAGAACGTGTCAGGAAGTCATGGATGGTTAGTGATGACGGGAGAAGTGGGCAAGACTGGTCGTGTGACACTAACACACAACTCCACTACTCCATCATTCTACTTCCTCCACTTCCCATGAGAGACGTGGGTTAGGCTTAATGACTTGTATAAATAGGTTCTCCTCCCTATTTCCAAAAACAAGACAAGATAGAAATCAAGTGTTGATACAATCATATTCAAACACCCAGAGCTGATTGCTAACATTATTGCAAGACAATTCAGTATTCTGATACAAGTCATAAACAGCCAACACCTTCACAATCTCAACACCTTCTTCGCTTCCCTCCCTAAGATCAACCCCATCTCCTTCACTTTGTGACCGAAGCAAGTCTGGAACTGCCATTTCTTGGTTTAGGCCAGAATTGTACATATTGATCTCTCGAATCAAAAGCACTCCCGTGCAGTGCATTTGTTTAGGGTTTAGATTCATTTCTCATCCACACACCTCAAATTACCAAAACCAGCAGAAATAGTTTTCACCCATAAACAATTGGCGACCACAGTGGGAGATTAATCTCTCGGTTGTGAATTCAATTTCTTCAATACCAATTCAATTTTTCTGATTTTAAAAACGGTGGATCTTAGGTGATGGTTATTTTCAATGATGTTGTAGTAATAGGTTCGTTGAGACTTGTGAAAGCAGACTTTTAGACTTAATTTTTAAAGCGAAAATATAACAAACTCAATATAAAGTTTTGTGAAAATTATGGAGAGATCGGGGTTTAGGATTTCACCATTTACCAAAATTCATGTGATTTTTAATGTTAAAGTTTATCATGCAATTCTAGACAATATAAGTCCAATCAAAAGAAACTGTGATTCTAATCATTGCCTAAATTAGATTTTCAAAACATTAATTGTTAATCGCAAGCATGAATTATCAAAAGTCCTAAATGATAGGTGTAGAATACACCGTATTTAATATCTAGTATTTATGCTTTCTTTGCGAGTTTTCTTGTAAATTATGTATCTTATGTGTGCTTTTGAGGTTATTAGGTGCAATGGAGTCATTTGGAGCAAAAAGACCAATTGGAACTCGTTCAAATACAAGATTTCTACTTTTCATTGTGTAGAGGACGAGAAGATGAAGACAATGCCGAAAGAATGGAGTCATTCCGAGTTCGTATGAAGAAGTTATGGGCAAAAGAACTCGGAAGACTAAAAGGGCTCACTGGTCATTTTTAAGGGCAGTGCTATTGGGATCCCCTCGTTTGTTAAGGGGCATCCAGATTGTTAAGGGACTGCCATTTTCAAAGGAAGTGCTAAAGGGAGTAGAGTTTTGTTCACTGGGGGCTGCCAGATTCAAATAATGTTAAGGGCACCCACTTATTATCTCTGGGCACTTCTTCTTCATTATTTGTAAAATAGAACCATGCAAGTTCAGGGAGAAGGTATGATGGTTGATCGCTGCTAATGACGATGTGATGAAGAGGAGGTCACGGTGGTGCTGTGGCTGGTGATGAATGAGAATGAAGAACTCGAACTATGGTGATGACGTTCTCTGCCATTGGCAGCGAATGATGATGGAATGATGGTGATGGGATTCGGAGTTTGGCAGGTGATGAAGCTTAACGGAGACGATGGCAATGAGAAGATGAGCTTCCATTGTTGATGGTAAAGTCTGTTCGGGATGGATGGTCTCGCTGAGATAACGCTGCTGCCATTGATGAGAGATGAGAGGAGCTGTGGTGGTTGTTGTTTTGGATTGTCGATGGAGAAGATGGGCTTACTGTCATGGATTGAAGAGTTGATCAACGGAGAGGGAGGAGTTTTGCTGGTGATGTCGTTGTCATTAGAGATAATGAGGAAGCTCATGGTCAGCGACGGGGTTGAGTCGGGTCATGGTGTGTTATATGCCGAGAACGGTACTTGATGGCAGTAAAGATGAAGATAAACAGGGAGCTGCTGACGGTGAATGCTCGTTGCTGCTGAGACAAGTCAGGGGAGGATGGATATGTGTTTTGGAGAGAACTCGAGAAGGAAACAGGGAACTGAGGAAGAGTTCACGAGAATGATGGCATGGGAATGATGATTTGTGATGGAACTCGCAATTGGTAAAGCTGGGAAGACAGAGTTATGGACTGGGAGAGAGCAAGTCCGAGGGAAAGATGGAATGGCTTGTCAGTTCCACAAAACTGACAAGCCAATAATGAGAAAATGGGCTGGACTTCGGTGACGTGAGCCCAGTTTGCTTGCGGAACTTAGAACATGACCAGCCTTGGCCGTGAGTTATCTTTGGGAATTCTAACAAGTTTTGGCAACTGTTTTGGACGGGGTGTGATGCACGGACACTTTCCTATTTTTACTAGGTTTCCTAGTTTTCTTCACCAAGAGGTTACAAAAACTCTATATATAGAGAAGCCTAGGCACAATTTGAGAGATCTTTAGACGTTTTATTATTATCTCTACTTTGTTCTAGGGTTTAGAACCATGAAGTCTTTTCTTTTTCTTCTTGTGATGAACTCCTTGAATATGAGTACCTAAGTTTATTATTGGTTATGGAATAGTTGGATTTCACATAATATGATTCTTTGATTCAATATATTAGTTTTGTCTCATAATTATCGTTTGCAATTCTCTGGAAATATTGTTTTATGATTGATTGATTGTTTTGTCAAGTTGCAAATTGGTAGAACTTCTAATCACATCTATTGCTAGTTTAGGGTTTATTATACGCAAAAGTGATATTCCTTGGATACAAGTAGCATAATATGATTATAGTTTGTAGTGATATATTCTTATGATCATATGTGAATCGTAACCTTTGTTAAATTGAATTAGTGCGCTTTCCACGTTCAATTGCTTTGATTGGCCTGATTTCATAGAACTTAATGCATCTAGGGAATTAAACTTGATTAGTGCTTTTACACGTTAGGTTGTTCCTTTAGGTAGAATTCATATTCGCATCTTTTAATGTGTTTGTTGATGACATGAGGAGGTTTGCGGGATATTCTTGCGATCAAGGTATTCTAGGGTCTTTGATAAAAGTTGAGATTAAAAATCAATTCTAGTTATTGTGAAAAGCATGTTAGTGAATGAAAACGAAATCTTTAACCAATATCTCTTCTATCTTATTTGTTTGCTTATTTGTTTCTTTGCTTTTATATTTGCTTAGTTTATTATAATCACAAAATCCTCGGTGTTTTATATAGGAAACCATAACAATTTGACAACCTAGACCTCTCTGTGGGATCGATCCTTTCTTGCCCTTGCTATATTTATATTTTGAGTAGTAAGAAAGTGTAATTATATTTGTGTCGCTTACGACAGCGATCACTAAACTAAGCATACTTCATCAAGAGAAAACACAACTAATTAATAAAAATCATTTACTCAATTTTCATTCGGTGCAAATAATCATAAAAGAATTGCATAAATAAATTTTACCACATAACTTTTGGAAGAATGGCTTCCTCCCTCGCCCCGGAGATTAGGTTTAGCTCATCATGTTGGAAACACGCTCAAAAGTTGATTTCATTGCTCAAAAATGGTGTACAAATGATGAAATGGAGAAAATAATGAAAATCAAGTGTTTGCAACGATTATAAGTGTTGCAAACACTGTTACAAAGAAGGTTAAAACCGTTATCGCTTTTAAGTCTGCCCTCCGTATTGCGACCCACGCGGAAGTGTCGTTGTCACTGTAGAACAACGACGGTTCCTCGTGCGTGATGTTCTTCGTGTTCTTCAATGGCAGCAGCAGAGAAATTGTGTAACTCGATTTTTCTGGCTCTGTGGTTGCTCCAAACTCTCTTTAACTCTCCCTAATCACTCGACACCCCCTATGCAACTCCCAAGACTCGTTTATATACTCACAGCTCTTCCAAATATTCTCGAATCTTCACCATAACTCTCATTAAAGAAAATATATTCTCGGGTCATTTTCTTTCCTTCTTGCCTTCGTTTGTGCCTGAAGCTTTCATTAATCATTCAATCACGCATTACCAAAGTTGTGCACACGTCTCGATTGCGTTGAACAAAGTCAGAAACACACGCCAAACCTCCACGAATATCCCGAGAAAATATTGCTCGTTTTTACGTGTGTTTACATGAAATCTCCCACTGTTTTACGTCTCTTAACCACATACCAATCCTGTTTGGGTGTAACAGACTTACCCTAAGTCAAATATGAGAGAAACTCGACAGAAAACACGTTAAAACTTGTCACTGAAATCTTCACAGCTGCAAACTTTCTTTCCCGCCAATTCTTGAATTCAAAATGTTGAAGATGGTGTCCCCTAACCAAACCAGGGGTGCGAATAGCAGGTGTCCAACTGAGGTGCCCCTTAGTAATTGGGTTACCCCTTATCCAAAATGGGAGTCCGAATAGCAAAAGTCCTCCGGGGTGTTCCGCGCAACCTTTCGAGCCGAATTTTCCAAAAATATTTATTTCCAAAATACCTAAAAATACATAAAAACACAATATTAGTACAAAAACGAGTACCAACAATACGAAACATTGAGGACAAATTAGACACATAAATGCGTCAATCAAATACCCCCAAACTTATTATTTGCTAGTCCTCGAGCAAATTTATTCTAGAAAATAAAATTCATTTGAACCCCTAGGTGGCCCTAGTGGCGGAGTGTTGTCTCTGGAGGGTTTACAGAGGTGTACCCACAAAACCTTTACTCCAGACCCTAGCTATCTACGCAAAACCTTGGAAGGCACTAAAGAATCTCCTTGGTTGGCATACTTATTGACTACAGGAGGAAGTACCCCGATGCGAAATTCCAATTGTTGTACACGAGTTTGCACTCAAGCATACTAAAATTCATATATAAGTCACGAGCTCTACTCGAGATAGTCGCACTATGGACATCAATACCCTGAGTCAAAACTAATCACATGGATAGATCAAGAAGATGGATATAGAGAAAACATAGATGGTTTCGATGTTTACTAAGTGAATGGTGTTTCCCATATCCGTCTCAAGGCCTCCGCCAAAATGAACCTATCCTAATGGAATGAGATACTAGTTTGACTAATATCAACACACTGGCATATACAAGGGAACCAGTGGTCGATAATCCTAACTCTAGGTCAACACAACTGGCATATACAAGGGTTCCAGTGGTCGACTTTATTGAATTTATTCCGGTTGGTCTGATGGTCTGGTCTCATTTTTTTTTTTTTTTTTCAACTTTTTTTTTTTTTTTTCAACTTTTTTTTTTTTTTTTTTTTTTTTTGGTATCTCAATCACTCTATTTCACTCTAGCATTGGTAACAACTTGATTCGTGGGCCCCACCTAATCACTTAGAGAAACATAGTTTAAAAACAAAATAAAAACAGGTGAAAAGGACTCGACGAGATATGGTGAAACTATCATGTTATTTCTAACACCTGAGCTCGGTGCTTTTATGAATAGACTCTTTAGATGTTTCCATCTAATCAGATTGGTTCCTCAACTCCTACAACCAAAATGCTTCCATCCACTTAGATTGGTTAGTGCCATCCTTAATAAGCATAAATTTCTAGGCTCTAGAGTTTTATTTATTGCAACTAAAAAGTTTCTCCCATACCCCCAAACTTAAATCTAACATTGTCCTCAATGTTCTAAAGATGAAATTAAAAACATGAACAAGGAGAAACTGCTACCACTAGAAGGAAATGAGGAAAATATTACCGTGTTGCATGAGCAAGGGATACCTCCCAAGGAGTGCTAAGTTTAAAGTCTTCACCAGACATCAAATACTTCAAAAGGGATCTTCACCTTCCAAAGTCATACACCAATAGCCGAAATAGTTGTGGGTCCATAAGACCAAATAGAGCTAACACCAATATCGCATAACCGCACCGGTTCGTATAAATGAATAGAATGAGCACATCCTCATCTAAGGTTTCATCAAGACAACTAGTCTCATCTGGGTAGCATAATTGAGCTTCATATGTGTATCTTGATAAATAGATTCATCCGAAAACGGGTCTCTAATACCCGGTTACCTCCCCGGACAAGACGAGGATCGGGTTGCTTGAGTCCGAATAGACTCGAGTAATATCTCAGACGCACAAAGCTCGAGTCCCAAGTTAGGGACTTCAATTAGGGATACAAGACGATCACTAGAGTCATCATTACCCCCAAACTTAGGGTGAACAAAATCCTCAGATAGACCAAAATCTATGGGATGGATTCTAGGGTCCATAAAGTTAGCACAATAACTAGCTTCTTTGGGAGACTGGTCATCTAAACGAACAACATCATCATATAAGGGATTATCAAAGAAAATCTCTAATATAGGCTCATCAACTAAGGTGTTCGTCATGGTTACCTCCTCCGAGGAACTGAAAGATTCATCAAATAATGGATTATCAAACATAGTGCAGGCTAAAGGATCAGGAACTAGAGTGCTAATCATGTTCACCACTTCTAGATCATCTATCTCAGAAGACTTAATGACATTAAAGACATTTAGCTCAGTAGTCATATTACCAAAAGATATGTTCATAAGTACGGTTCTACAATTGATGACGGCATTAGATGTGGCTAAGAATGGGCGACCTAAAATCACCGGTATTTGAGCACTTGGGTCCTGAACAGGTTGCGTATCTAGAACAACAAAATCCACTGGATATATGAACCTATCAACCTCAATCAGAACATCATCAATGACACCACGAGGAACTTTGATGACCTATCATTAATCAAGTGTCATTTTGGTCGATTTCAACTTACCAAGTCCTAGCTGGGTGTATACATGATACGGGAGTAAGTTAACACTAGCTCCTAAGTCAAGTAAAGCTTTATCGACCATGTGATTACCAATCGCACAAGATATGGTGGGGCATCCAGGGTCCTTATACTTAGGAGGTGTTTGGTTCGAAGAATGGAACTTACTTGACCAGCTAAAAGGCTTTCTTTTGGACATTAAGCTTACGCTTTCGTGTACAAAGATCTTTAAGGAACTTGGCATAAGCAGGCATCTGCCTAATTGCTTCTAATAACGGAATATTGATGTTCACCTGCTTAAATGTTTCCATTATCTCGTTGAATGTCGACTCCTTCTTTGTTGGGGATAACAACCTTGCGGATATGGGGCTCTAGGCACAAAGGTAGTCCTAACAGAATTTCTTGGGACTCCTTAGGGATTGTTTCAGTTTCCTCATCTACTGAGGTTCCTCTTGGGACGTAGAAGGTGGAACTATAGTATGTCCACTAGGCATGGCTACCTTATTGTCTACCGTTTACCGCTCCTAAGGGTTTTTATCGAGTTTACATGGTTTGATGATTCCTCACCAACTACGAGATATTTGATGGACCCCCTAGGATTGGGTTGAGATTGACTAGGAAACTTACCTTCTTCTTTCTCACTTAAATACTTAGCTATTTGGCCGACTTGAAGTTCTAATTTAGCAAGAGTCTCGGGAATTATCCTTATGGTTCTCCGCTTTGGTTTCTTGTTGAAAGCTAAGGTGGTTGGCCGATAACATAGTAAGAGCTTCTTCTAGGGTAGAGATCTTTTTCTCGAAGTGTTATGAAACTTGGTTTGACCTGAAGGGTGCTGAGTATAACCAAAACCTGGGAGAGGTTGAGAATTACTAGACTGACCTTGATTCTGGCCCTTAGACCAAGAAAAATTAGGATGGTTTCTCCAACCGTAGGTTGTAGGTCTCTGAGTAGGGGTCAGACTTCTGACGGTTCTCAAACCTAGCGTTGTTATATACATCATGAGCTTGTTCTTCACTAACATGACCTTCCCAAAATGAGTTATCGGGATCTATTCCACAACTAGAGACTTGAGAGGCTCTATTAGGTTCAACAAGGGACCTATTTTTAGACTGACCCATTTCCAAAGCTTCTAACCTTCTGTTAAAGCATCAAACTTAGCATCCGACTCGAAGCTTGTATCTACCACATTGGTGCCACTTCTATTGACCAAGAGTCTTTTAGGGGTTCAACACAAGACTCCCATTGTTGGGATTTCTCAAAGAACAACTCCTAAGAAGGTAAAGGCATCCTCAAGACTTTTACTAGTGAACTCACCAAACAAGACATAGACTCGACCATGGCTTTGGTCGAATAGTCTAAACCATCATAAATAATCTCTACGAGTTTCATCTTATCAAATCCATGGTGAGGACACTGGGATAGGAGATCATTGAATCTCTCTAAAACCTATAAAGAGACTCTCCCTCTTGTTGTACACTAGCACTAATTTTACGCCTAACAAATTTTCAGCTTTTTATGCTTAGGGTAGAATTTCATATAGAAAGCTGCAATTATTTCCTTCCATGTTTCAATGGATCCAGATGGTAGGTTGTTCAGCCTGGTCTTGGATTTATCTCTCAAGGAAAAGGGAAACATCTTAAGTTTCAAGACTTCATCGATGAAGGTCTTTTATTCTAACCGTCCCAAAATTTCCTCAAAGTCCCTAATATGAAAATAAGGGTTCTCATCATCTTTTCCTAAGAATATAGGGATCATCTGAAGAAGACTAGGTTTTATCTCGAAATTAGCCGTATTTGGTGGCAATTTAATACACGAAGCTCGGTTGGTCCTAGTTGGGAACATGTAATCTTTCAAAGTAGCCATCGCCGTGCACAACTGAAGTACTAGGGTACTTTCCTCACAAAGAGACAAATTCTCAAAACCAAGTTTCCAAAAACGGGGCTCTCAAAAGAAGAGTCTTCGAGTTCCTCGCCTTCACAAGAAGAACTACTAGGTTTGTCACTAATCAAACGACCTAGAGTGTTTCTTTTCCAAGCCCGTTCTCTAATGACCTCGGGCATACACTAAAAAAAAAACAAAAGAAAAAGAAAAATCCTAAAAGGAAGGGAAGTTCTATGCAAACATAAACAAGGCTGACTCCACCACAAAGAAACCTAATGATATCTAGCAAACAAAAAGCATGATGGCTCCACTTAGATTGTTTTCTAGACTAACTTCTAATCGTTCGAAAGGGAATTCGTTATAACTGAGCAAACCCTCTGGATCAATCCGAGTTAAAGTGAGTTGAATCAAGGCGAGGGAAGCTCAAAATGAGCTTTGATACCCAAGGCCTCACCGCTATTGCAGGGCGGCGCAGTCACGCATTCAACTTCACAGAAACCATCATGAACTTCAAAGTATGCTAAAAGAATAACCAATATTTTTCGAGCGACTTTCCTACTAAGCTCGTTACCCTATCGGTCTCGTTCTATTCCAAATTTTAAAGCTTAGGTTCGCGTTAAGTATCGTTTTCCTAAGGCGGGCAAGAAGAGAACGGTGATGAAATCCGAACCCTTATCTTATATGGCCAGTCCTTGCCCTTTACTAGGAAATTAAAACAGCCGTTTTCAAGTCCTCGACATATATGCAAACGAAGGAATACAAGAATCGCTGACGGAGGATTCGCGAGTGTTTCGACAAACTTACCTCCCGTACTGCAGGCGGGGATGAACTGTTATAGTCGACTCGGGCCACGACTCCTATGTCATGTACGAACCCGAGGGGCCGAGGTGATATCGTAATCACCGTCCTTCTCTCGCACGCTTTATATTTAATACTACCCTTCCGTAGGGTTTAAAAATAAAAGAATGTCCAAATGTCCAAGTCCAAAGTCCAAAAAGTAAAAGTGCAAAAGAAAAAGAAAGTCTAAAAAAATAAAAATATACAAAAAATAAAAAAAAATAAAAATGCCTCTCTTTTTTTTTTTCTCTCTTTTTTATAAACAAAAAAAAAAATCTTCTTCTTTCGCTCCTTTCGCTTTGCCTTTACTCCCAAATCTTTAAGTATTCACCAAAAGGTTTGGCAAAATTTTCTTTAAACTCCGAATTCCTAATTCTAAGGAAAAGACAAAAACCCAAAAACGTAAAGAAGAACAAATAAAATAAAAACAAATAAAAACCTAAAAAAAATCTAAAAACTCTAGCCTAAAGACAAGTCCACATAGTTTTGGCGCCAAAAATTGATGGTGTTTTTCAATGATGTTGTAGTAATAGGTTCGTTGAGACTTGTGAAAGCAGACTTTTAGACTTAATTTTTAAAGCGAAAATATAACAAACTCAATATAAAGTTTTGTGAAAATTATGGAGAGACCGGGTTTAGGATTTCACCATTTACCAAAATTCATGTGATTTAATGTTAAAGTTTATCATGCAATTCTAGACAATATAAGTCCAATCAAAAGAAATCAGTGATTCTAATCATTGCCTAAATTAGATTTTCAAAACATTAATTGTTAATCGCAAGCATGAAGTATCAAAAGTCCTAAACTAAGCATACTTCATCAAGAGAAAAAACACAACTAATTAATAAAAATCATTTACTCAATTTTCATTCGGTGCAAATAATCATAAAAGAATTGCATAAATAAATTTTACCACATAACTTTTGGAAGAATGGCTTCCTCCTCGCCCCGGAGATTAGGTTTAGCTCATCATGTTGGAAACACGCTCAAAAGTTGATTTCATTGCTCAAAAATGGTGTACAAATGATGAAATGGAGAAAATAATGAAAATCAAGTGTTTGCAACGATTATAAGTGTTGCAAACATCATTACAAAGAAAGGTTAAAACCGTTAATCGCTTTTAAGTCTGCCTCCGTATTGCGACCCACGCGGAAGTGTCGTTGTCATCAGAGAACAACGACGGTTCCCGTGCGTTGATGTTCTTCGTGTTCTTCAATGGCAGCAGCAGAAAATTGTGTAACTCGATTTTTCTAAGCTCGTGGTTGCTCCAAACTCTCTCTAACTCTCCCTAATCACTCGACACCCCCTATGCAACTCCCAAGACTCGTTTATATACTCACAGCTCTTCCAAATATTCTCGAATCTTCACCATAACTCTCATTAAAGAAAATATATTCTCGGTCATTTTCTTTCCCTTCTGCCTTCGTTTGTGCCTCGAAGCTTTCATTAATCATTCAATCACGCATTACCAAAGTTGTGCACACGTCTCGGGGACCGTTGAACAAGCTGTAAACACACGCCAAACCTCCACAGAATATCCCGAGAAAATATTGCTCTGCTTTTACGTGTGTGTACATGAAATCTCCCACTCGTTTTACGTCTCTTAACCACATACCAATCTGTTTGGGTGTAACAGACTTACCCTAAGTCAAATATGAGAGAAACTCAAAAAAACACGTTAAAACTTTGTCACCTAAATCTTCACACCTGCAAACTTTCTTTCCCGCCAATTCTTGAATTCAAAATGTTGAAGATGGTGTCCCCAACCAAACCAGGGGTGCGAATAGCAGTGTCCAACCGAGGTGCCCCTTAGTAATCAAGTTACCCTTTATCCAAAATGGGAGTCCGAATAGCAAAAGTCCTCCTGGGTGTTCCGCGCAACTTTTCGAGCCGAATTTTCCAAAAAATATTTATTTCAAAAATACCTAAAAATACATAAAAACACAATATTAGTACAAAAACGAGTACCAACAATACGAAACATTGAGGACAAATTAGACACATAAATGCGTCAATCATTAGGTCTGGATCAGCAACCAATCCCGACGGAACCAGCGCCGACAACACTCTTGGCATTGATATCCCGATTGGTGGTGTTACCGTGCATCCTGTCAATGCAATCAATGTATCTCGTGGAATTACGTCCTCTACCACCAGCACCAGCGGAGCAGGAGGAGATATTCCATTAGGTGTGACGCCTCCTATCATTAGAGCCAGAGGAGGACAACCACCCATTACTATGGTGGATTTGATGGAGAGACAAGAAGTTCTCGCAATGGCACAAACGTACATGGCTACAACTCAGAAAAAAGTACTCACTTTTCTTAAGACATTAACTTATCGATTGCCACAAGAGCCACGACATCCCCTGGAGCCAACAAGGAACGCATTCAACGCACCCGGAGCAGGTACTTGAACGGCGCTGGCCTACATGGACCTGATCAAAGAAGCGATAGACGGCATACTCTATCTCCTCATCAAGATGACATCTATGAGCGGTCCTGTCATGGGGACTCCTACACTGGGGACTGATCCTCACAACGATCCTACTCAAGTCAATAGTTTCACTATGAACCAAAGGCCGGTGGATCAGGAAGCGTCTTCTCTAGTGGAAAGTTTATGCGAACTTTTACACCTCTTGAAGAATCAGGGGGCGGATACGTTTGCTGCAGTCAACCAGAGGAAGGTCACAACCGTGCCCTACATGTTACCGTACGCATCAAGGATTCAGAGTTCAAGAGGCCCTTATCGACACAAGAGCGTCTCCGAATGTGATTACTCTCAAGACTCTCAGCACAGCCAAGGTTCGCCCAGGCAAGATCGGAAGCCTACTACAATGACAGACTTCGAGGGAAACCAAACCAACACGTACGGGTATGTCAACCTGAATTTATCTATATGGCCCGTCCAGTCAAAGGTGAAATTCAAAGTCATAGAAAAAGAGCCAGACTACCACATGATATTGGGGAGACCATGGCTTTATGACAGTAGAATTGTCCCTTCGACATATTACCAGTGCATGAAGACTATGCTGAATTTAGAAGTCGTTTGTATCCCTGCATCGTTGTCTCCCTATGCACCGATATGTGGAGTGGAATTGTTTGAACCAAGAGAAGCTCCGCAGGAAGGCTCGGACAAAGTTCATTGCATCCCACTCCCCACGTGGACGTCAATTCAGAAGGAGGACCGACTCGCATCATTGAGGGCTAAGCTCCACGATGCATCTTTGCTGACAAGGCATTCTTCTTTATCCAGTGAAGCCGCAACCCACGCTCACGCTAAGAGGGAGTGAACTTTTGTGGCAAGCCTTGACCAGAAAGGGAAGACCGTATACCGACGCCGCTGTTAGCAATTAGCAAGGGAGACTGTTACCCAGTCTCTCCGCCCAACGGAACGCAACTACAACGACGAGCCACAAGAAGAAGTGCTAGACGCTCCACGACAGCTGCAAGATGGCACCAACTCCACAACTTGTTGTGTTCTTGGTAGAAATGGTCACAAAGGCCTGACTTATGTATTGGTATAACTTTTATTAGTAAAACCGATCTTAAGTAATCACCTGTGGTATGATCGGATTTCGTATGTCTGACCTTGTAATGGAAAGGGAACCGATCCTTGTAAGGGAAAGGGAACCGATCCTAGTAAGGGAAAGGGAAACGATCCTAGTAAGGGGTGCAGTACATTAAAGGGAACCGATCCTTGTATGGGGTGCAACAAGGTTTATAGCAGAAAGGGGAACCGATCATATGGACATGTGCAACACATATAAGTTAGATACCATATATATGTGGGGAACCGATCCTAGTACCTAGTCAACCGAACTTTTGGGAAGCTAGTGTGACTATGCACAATACTCACATGGAGGTAGAACCGAAACTTGTTTTGGTAGAACCGTAAACCCATGATTGTGATTGAATATTGGTTTGATCAATCACATAGTTCTTGAAAGTCAGATGAACCAATTCTAAACTTGTTTGGAAGTGTGGCAAATCGGTTTCAAGGTTGTAAGTGTAAAAGAGAACTTACAAAGTTAAGATGTCGAAAAACTTTGAACACGTGCTGTGAATGTTTATTTCTATAATTGTTCAAAGATATTCCTTAACGGCTAAGGGAAGAGAATCCCAGGATCGAAACATAAGTAAGTTAAGAATCTTTTAATTAAGGTTATTAATTTCAATTTGTAGGGAAATTACAGAATTAGTAATGTGCATTTACTAATTAGATTTTCCGAGAGATTTCGATCGTTATTTTTGGACAGAGCATTTCCAGGAATTATGAAAACCAAATCAGTGCTTTTATGAATATCTTGAGAATATTTTCGATTTTGGAAATTCCTTGGTGTCCAAACTTTCTTGTCTATAAATACACGAAGGTTGCCTTTTGTTGATGGTGGTTTTTAGCTTAGGGATAAAATCGTAAAACCATACATATGGCATGATGTCACTATGACCAATAGCACATTTATTGAAACAATCAGCGTATTTACGTAAGAATTACTAGGGTACCTTTTTTTTTTATACATGTGTCATGTTCCACGACAGAACCCTTAGTATTAACTGACATCACCTCTGTATACACCTAACCCTAATTCTCCCACCGTGCCAATAGCAAACCATGCCAGCCACGTCTCTGCGCCAAGGCATGCCAACCATGCCAGCCGTACCACCGTGCCAATGGGAAACCATGCCAGCCACGTCTCTGCGCCAAGGCATGCCAACCATGCCAGCCACACCACCATGCCAATGGAAAACCATGCCAATGCCAAACGTCTGTCTCTGCGCCAAGGCATGCAAACCATGCCAGCCGCACCACCGTGCCAATGGCAAACCATGCCAGCCACGTCTTTGCGCCAAGGCATCCCAACCATGCCAGCCGCACCACCGTGCCAATGGCAAACCATGCCAGCCACATCTATGCGCCAAGGCATGCCAACCATGCCAGCCTCCCCACCATGCCAGCCACGTCTCTGCGCCAAGGCATGCCAACCATGCCCACCGCTCCACCGTGCCAATGGCAAACCATGCCAGCTACTTCTCCACGCCAAAACGAAGGGTTTCAATAATCAACGGCTACTCTTTTCTTCGAGATACAGATCTAGACCATACAAGTTTGCCACCTAACACACGGCAACTTGCGGCACAAGTCCAAACACCACGGGTTGCACCAAACCCCAGTTTTGGTCACGCCTATACCATGCCAGCCTCTCCTTCACGTCATTGGCTGCCAAAACGAAGGGTTGCAACGATCAACGGCCACCCTTCCATATAAGATGCAGATCTTAGCCGTCCAAAGTCACCACCGACGATGGCAACTCGCGACCCAAAGCCAAAACACACAGTTTGTACCTAAACCCTAATTTGGCCGCGCCTACTCTTTGACAAGGCCATGACTCAACGCTAGCTACTACAAACGAAGGGTTGCAATAATCAACGAATACCCTTCTCTTTGAGATGGAAATCTCGACCACACAAGTTCGCCACCTGACACATGGAAACTTGCGGCCCGAAGCCAAAACACACGGTTTGCACCTAAACCCTAATTTGGCCGCGCCTACTCTATGACAAAGCCATGCTCAACGCTGGCTGCTAAAACGAAGGGTTGCAATAATCAATGGCTACCCTTCTCTTTGAGATGCAGATCTCGACCACACAAGTTCGCCACCTGACGCATGGCAACTTGCGGCCCAAAGCCAAAACACACGGTTTGCACCTAAACCCTAATTTGGCCGCGCTCACTCTATGGCAAAGCCATGCTCAACGTTGGCTGCTAAAACGGAGGGTTGCAATAATCAAAGGCTATCCTTCCCTATGAGATGCGGATCTCGACCGTTCAAGTTCGCCACCTAACTTACGGCCCAAAGCCAAAACATCACGGTTTGCATCTAAAACCCAAATTTGGCCGCGCCTATTCTTTGGCAAAGCCATGTCGACTCTACCATGGCCACTGGAATGCCACCATCCCACACGTAACACCTTGCTACACGTTTTCCCATGGAAACACTCGAGACATATAACACATGTCACAAACTGGGGGATGCTCATAAAGGGTATTGGTTTGGCGGTTTACAGCGTGCGGCGTACACTCTGCTCGTTACATGAAAGTGTCATAAGAATGAGTCGGTTAGTAAATACAAGGAATAATGGTGAAACGCTCCTTTCATTATGGAACATCAATTCCAAGCGTTACCCATTTATCACCTACTTCCACTTTACTCATTCGTTTCCATTTTCTACGAGACCAGAGTACGTTATGTTACGACTTGTATAAATAGGTCTTACCTATTTCCACCAAACGACAAGTTTTGGTCAGGAGCATACAACACTCAGAAATCACTTGCTAGCATTCCCATCTGTTAGATTTCACTTTCTGATACAATTCAAACAACTACTCTTCCAGAATCAACTATACTGGTCTCAACACTTTCTTCGCTTCCCTCCCTAAAACCAACCCTTATCCTTCACTTTGTGACCGAAGCAAGTCTGGAACGACCATTTCTTGGTTTAGGCCGGATTTGTACAGATTGATCGCTCGAATCTAAAGTACTCCCTTGCAGTACATTGTTTAGGGTTTAGACTCAGTTTCTCACCCACTCACGTGAAATTACCGAAATCAGCAGAAACCGTTTTCACCCTCAAATACCTTTCTAGCAAACTAATCCTTCTAACAACAGATTTAATCTTTTGTTGTTGTTACTGGTGTAGCCGCCTATTCAGAGAGGAGAGTAACCTAATTAAGTGAAATCTCTTACGGCCGCTCAATTTAAAGTCTTCTTTGGGATTGAGAAGCTATAGCGCGACCCGTTTGTGGGAAACTAGATAATTGCGGTTTATCTTTGTTTTCGATTGATTTGATTGACTAACGGTGGTTGAAATCTAATTGCACCTAGTTTGTTTATTCTTGAGAATCTTCTCTTCTGATATAAGATTCACTCAAACTAGTTCATAGTTTCGACAGGGATCTTTAGACTGTTGTTAGTTCTAAAGACGATCTTGTGATAATCCCCTGTTAACAGACTCCGTTCTGTGCGTGATTGATCACAAGAGATTCAAGTGATTGTGTGCAGGTTTTTATTGAAGATTTAAGAAGATTTGAAGACAAAGAAGATATTGAAGATCTGACTTGGGTTTTATAATCTTTGGTGTGCACAATACTTGTTTCGGTAAAAGAGGATCCAATTAATAATCGATTTATCATTTTGGTAGATTAGATTGATTGATTGAGTAAATCGGCATCAATACGTTTTCTTGTGATTAAAGGTATTGATTGGATTAATCTTAAATGATTACTTTGGGTGATTGAATATAAGATAGATCTAAGGACCCGACGAAGGAGTTTATGTTAAGATAAAAAGAAGAGCCTTTGTCCGACTCATATCACTTGGTTAAATATAGTTGATACCAAACAGATTTGTTATTCCTTTACTGTTTGAAATACGAACCAAAGGAATTGTTCCAAGTACGTGACTTATTCACAAGTCGGAGGCGTGGGAATACAGACGGAACTAAGTGAACTATAGGGTTAGTTACTTGGTCTCAACTATACGAAGTTAGGTGTAATTACGTGTAGCGGCTTAATCCTGAGAGTATTCAATTGGACAAGGTCCTGGGTTTTTCTCGCATTTGCGGTTTCCTCGTTAACAAAATCTTGTTGTGTCATTTACTTTTATTTTCCGTATTATAATTGTTTTATTATAATTAAAGTAAATCACATAAACGTTAATTCCTATTTACTTGATAAGCAATCCTATTGTGTTTGGTTAAGTCCGAACCTTTGTATCAAGTAAACATACTTCGTTGTTGTATGGTCTCTATCTCGTAGACAATCACACGAAGTGTGAACCGATTAGTTGTATTGTCTCGACTCTGTCCATAGACAATCACTTTCGGAGAAAGGACTTATTGGTAGGAAAAGTTTTAGTTGTAGTTGCAGGAAATCCCACACTACACCCCTTACTCAGTTTTGCTTAATTAATCCATTGAAAGATGTGTGATCAAGAATATTTATTAATTGATTCCATGAAATGTTTACACAAGACAATAGAATTACACTTGGAAATTAAAGCGCTCTTAAACTTTCTCTCTCCTAATGACTTGCTTCACAATTCAAAAAGATCTCTCCTCCTTACAACAGATTCACTTAGCCCTTTATATAGGGTAATACATAATGGATGACAGCTAAGCTATCCTTTATTTTCGGGGATGTCTCGCGAAGTGTCGCAAATGCACAAATATTCATTCTCGCGACACTTCTTAGCCCTCGCCAGGTTTCATGTCTTCCAATTGTTTTGTTTGTCGTTATTCATCGCGTCGTTTATTCTTAGCTCCTGCGACTCCCTCGCGACACCGTCGTTTATTAATCCGCGAACCTTGTCCGTTGCGATATTATGATCCTACATCTTGCCTCTTTTTCCTTGAATATTGCTTGAAGAGCGATTTTAAGGAAAAATTCATTGTTGTAATAATCCTTGGTTTTAATTGGTGAAGGAACGAGCGAAAAGAATACTTTTCTTGAAAAGTACGTACTTGCCTCTATTCTTTTAGCGAAGTTTCCAAGCTTCTTTGTAGTATATATATGAAGTTCCGTCTCTGTCTCTCCTTACATCTCCTCTGCGAGGGAGAATGTCATGAGAATCAATATTTTGATTTGCTTTGCGACTACTTATCTTTATCTGTTTCAGCTCCGTACTATTACACAGATTTTGACTATTAAAGTCTTTTCTTGACACGTCTCTTCCAACCGTTTATTCTCGACCGTTCGTGTCTCTTCTCGCATTAAATGCCCTCGTTTTTCTCAAGAATCTTTTTTTTTTGATTTTTCTATATATAGCTTTCTTTTCCTCCTCTTTTCTTCCTTTAGTTTCTCTCTGCAACTCTTCTTGACTCTCTCCTTCCGCAATTTGCGCTCCTGCTACTGTAAATCTTTTCTTCATCCCTTCTAACGCTGATTCTAATCTCCAACCTCCCATCCATTCCCATACTGATAATGGCTTTCATTAGTCGTGCATACAAATCTTCTTTTGATGAAGTTCAACAGAAGTTGCTCGAGAAGGGTTTTACTCTATCAACCATTCCCGATCAAGAATCTTCATCTATTCTTTCTACAAAAAAGTTGTTTTACGATCATCAATGTGATGATCAAAAAATTATAGTCTCGCTAGGTCGGCTTCTCGCAGGACTTCCCATTCCCTTATACAATCTGAGATGCCTTTATTTTATGAAATCTTGGCCCATGAAAAATTCTCTCGGGCTGTTTATCAATTAAGTGGCGATTGCATTCGCCTAATGCTTGAGTTCGCGAACCGTGGTGTGGCAAAGGATCTTTATACCCTAATACTTGTTAGAAACCCCGATTTCGCAGACTTGGAAATAGTTGCTTTGAGAAGTACACTTTGTAGAGAACTTTTTGAAAATTATGCGGTGATAAAGATGAGGAATGCGAAATCTCATTTGGGGCATTCGCACTTTGAAAAAGAAGGATAATGTCCACGAGGATAAATTACTCATGCAAGATATTGACCGGCACCGGGCAACAATACTACTCCTCGCCACTCCAAAGATGAGAAGTGGTGGGTTGTACCCTTGATTTTAAATGGCCCTTACATCGCGGGCTCGCATATTCTTCTGCGAATCTCGCGGGATATCATCCTTGGGAATTCAAATGGCACGATAAGGCAAAAGAGGTATGTTTCCCACTTCAAATCTTGCTTTCGCAACTTTCTTTTTATATTTGCTGAGTTTGTGAAATTTTTCAGATCGCCAAATTGAGAAGAAGCTACAAGAATAACCCGTTGGAGAGTACTCTGACGATACTTCGATCGCTTACGGGTGAAGTAAGAAACATTTCCTTTGTTATTTGAAACAATATTGTTGCCTCTGTTTCTTATCTTTAACCGTATGCGAAGGTTGGAGTTGAAGAAGCTGTAGCCGCGAAGATTAGAAGTAAGGGTAAAACCGTCGTTCGCAAAGATAAATCTTCTGCTCCATTATCTAAGAAGCGAAAGACTCAGTCTTCTTCTCGCCTTAGCTCAAGCTCCGAATCTTCTGACGAGGATAACCATGATTCGAATCCTTCTCTCGCTAAAGAGATTCCATTGACCGGTTCTCCTATGGATCAGTTATCTAGCATCTTCTCAGACTCTTTCCAAGGAATGGGAGATGCTCCCCTAGCTTCCCTTTGCGGGGCTCTCGCAAATGTGTGTAATGCTGCTTTACTAGAGGGCAATAATTCTTTCAATGGAGCCTCTAGAATTGTGTCTCCTGACTTCTTGAATGCACTTGGGTCTTTGGTATGCATGCGATCATATTTCCTGTTAATTTTAAATTTTTAAATATATATATATTAACGGTTTTTCTATCTTCTTTCATAGGTTGGAAAAACTTCTTTTGTAGTTGCCTCAGATCTCGAGAGAAGACGCAACAATCTTGAAAAGAAAAATTTACAATTGAACAAGAAGACCCAAGAGCTGGAAGTTGAAGCCGCGTCATCTCGCGATAAGATTCAAAAATTAGAAGCCGATCTGGACTCCCAAAAGGAGAGAGTATCTACTCTTCAGAATTCAAATCAACAACTTTATGGTATAGTAATTTTCAATTCTCAAATCTTTTTCATGTTATCTTTTATTTTTCTTTGTCTGACTATTATTCTCATGAGACGTGTATAATCTCTCAGAAGAATCCATTCTTCTTCATTCATTTCCGAGCCTATGAATGATGATGTCCTCCTTACTCACCTCAATCAATCTCTAAGTAGTTTCCTCAAATAAAACTAACCTCCTTTCATTAAAGGATCTTCAATCCAAATATCATCTCTTAGAGATCGAACATAGATCTAGTTTAAATCTAACTAATCGCTTTAAACGAATGTACCTTGATTCCGAGAAGAAAGTCAAAACTTTAAGGAAGAAAATTAGTGATCTCATAGATGAGAATGATCGCATTACTAACAGAGGTGCACAGGCGTTAGCAGAATTCCACAAATCTCTTCTTGGTGTGCAAGTTGAACGAGATGAACTCCTTCATCAGAATACCATACTTAAGCAGCGAGAAGAGCAAGTTCGTTCACTTCTTATTATTAATAGTGATGATGAATTCGCCTGGGCTGCAAAAGTTTTAGATAATGCCAGGAATAATCTAGGTGTTGATGTTAGTCTTCATGCCGAGCATACTTCCTTGATTAAAGATATGATATCCGATAGAGAAGGTTACTTATTATACCTTCTTTGCTTCTTACTTACGTAGTATTGCTTGTAAATTATTAACTTGTTGTTACTTATTTGTAGAATCCGAGAAGAGACTTCAAGTTAGAATTAGAGAGCTTGAATACGAAAAAGAACAACTCGCGGAATTTTCAGGCGAGAATTGAAGAACTTGAAACGAAAAAGAACATTTCATAAAGAGTCTCTCCCTTCGCGAGAATAAATATTTCAAGTTGAAGAAACAATTTCTAACGACAGTGGCGAATTTTAATAATGATGCCGTTCGTTTTCGCAATGAAGCCATGGAGTATGTTTGTAATGACCACAATATCCCTCTGCATTCATATCCCTGGCTTTCTGAAAAGGTTCCTGAGAATCTGCCTGTCTCAGACGTTTCTGATAGTGAGGCTAGCGAAGAAGAAAATTCTGGCGATGAGAATAATAGGACTGAAGAATCAGATGAAGGAGAAGAATCACCAAAGAGATAATTCTTTTTGTTTTCTTTCGCTGCCTGTAATATCTGTACATTTCTGTATCTCTTTATCGTAGTGTACTTCTTGGATTGTTCCCCCCTAAATTCAATCTTCACTCCCCTTTTTTGGTAGTTCTTCCTTGTAATATAATTGGCTAACATTATTGATGTATAACTCTTTCATCAGAAGATGAATAACAATATTCCATCTTTTCCATTCCCATACTTGCCTCTGTTATTTATCTTCAGATGGAAGATTTTAGTTGTCATCATGTATTTTGTTGGATAATTATTTTATTGTTATTGAAATGTATCGTTGCGACGAGGTCGCGGGTATCTTCATAAATTAAGAATCCTATTTATCTCGCCTTATCATTTCGGTAGTCTTTATTTTATCTCTTCTTGTTACGACAAGGTCGCAGGCCGCCTTTACATTTTCATGCAATGGCCCATTGACCTTGCCTTATCATTTTTGTGTGGTCTTCCAAGTTAGACCTCCCTAATTAGAGGTCTTCCCCTGCCACCTTTTATCGCGACAAAATCGCAGGACGTCTTTACACTTGCATGTAAAGACCCATTGATCTTGCCTTATCATTTTCCAAGTATTTTTGCCTCTGCAGGATGTTTTAGTTGCGACAATATGACAGGCCTAGATATCCTTGCGAACATAAAGCCCCATGACATTGCCGTCTTGCGACGAAATCGCAGGACGTCCGTACACTTTCGTGTAAAGACCCATTGATCTCGCCTTACCCTCGCGTTAGTATTATTGCCTCTGCAGGATCATTGCACAAATATGACAAGCCTAAATTCTCTTGCGAAAACATAGCCTTATGACATTTGCGTCTGTTTTGACACTCCCCCTAATGGAGAGCGTCGCCCTTATCATCTCCCCGGTTGCCCCTTCAAGGAGGCGAAACATCGGCCATACAAGACTAGCTCCTCCCATCCGGTCTTAACAACAACCGTTGTTTTCGCAGCCTCTTATCCCTTATACCTATAGGGTTTATGGTTACGAGGCTGCACCCTAAGTGGAGTTTTCTTCGGGCGAGTGCAACGTATGCCAAGACTTGCCAAGAATGGCCAGGGTAGGTTCATCCATCCCGGGCACTCCGGCTCAACCGTGTACCTCGGCGCCTTGAGCATACACCGACTCCTTGGAAGAGACCCTCGGTCGCCCAACCGAGGTATAACCTTATATATATAGTTGGGAATCCAAGGTACCTCTTAGGATAGGCTTTCATGGGCCCCAAATTTTCATGACTCGGGCTTCGGGAGCGGTGTAACCTTCCCCCGAGCCATGTCGAGAGATACCCCCTTATATGACGCACTTTAGGTCTTACATTTGCCTCTTACGAAATGTTATTCGCGAACTAGGGTGTACGCCATAAAGGTTCGTCCCATTCTTTTACTCATTCATCTTTGTTAAATCATTCAATCATTCATGTTTCATTATTTGTTGATATTTGTTTACGAAGTATTCGCAAAGTTCCATTTCATTTGTTGTATTTTCATTTTTCTTTCTTAACCGAATTCTCATATACTCTTGACTGCGAGATTCTCGCACATCATTACTTCAATTGCTACTTTTTCTCCTGCTTTTGTTGATTATTCACTTCTTATGCCTTTTGTTCCTCATATCCTTCGCTTCTTTATTATCATAATATTCGCTTTGTCTCTAGGCATTCACCTCGCGAGTATGTTCATCCTCACTTCTATAGCATCCACCATCGGTTTTTCCTTTCTCTGCTCATCTCTCGCATGTTGCTTCCAACCCTTTCTTTTGGCATTTCTTTCTTCGCGGCTTTCTACATCGACCTCATGACAGTGTTGCGACTCCTTCCAATCTCCCTGTATAATACCAATGCCGTTTGGATGTGGAAATTTTATACATTGGTGGTATGTTGATGCGACCCCAAGATTTCATGAAGCCATGGCCTCCCAATCGAGCGCATTATACGGAGATTCCACGTCAACCACACGAGAATAAAACATCGGTTGATAATCCTTGTAGAGGTATTCTCATGTGAACCTCTCCCTTTGGCTTGTTTGCGGTGCCATTAAAGCCATATATTTTGTATGTCGAGGGGATCAAATCCTCATCCTTTCCTCCCATCGTCTTGTAAGTATGGTAAAAAGAATATTCACCGAACTTCCGGTGGTATCGATTAGGATTCGGTTGATCGCCCAGCAATCTTACAGCTTCATCATCTTCTCCATCAACTGGTTTTGGGTTAATCTCTAGTTTCACAACCAACGGGCTATCATGTGTTTCTCTTCCTTTTGGCACTTCATCTGCGAGAGAAAGAGATAGTCTTCAGTGCCACTTTTCTAAGCTGCGTCGTTCTCGCTTGGACTCATTATTTCTTTATCACTAGCATCTCTCGCAAAGACTCTGCTGAGCACGTTGTCATGAAAATCTTCGATTGTGCGATATGAGTGGACAATAGAATTGCAATTCAAATTTTTAGCTTTTGTTCCGACTTCTATCACAAATGTTTCCTTTCCTTTCGATTGACAACATTACTGTGCATCTCTGGTGGTGGTGGTAATGTCTGGCCTTTTTCTTCTCCCTTTAGAAAGTGATTCAGCTTCCCCTGATCAATCATCCTGAGAATAATTCTCTTTATGTTTCTACAATCGTTTGTTTGATGCCCATGGAAGCGGTGATAAGAGCAAAACTCATGACTTCTATCGCCTGGCGGTGGTTCCATTCCCACGTTCCAAGGTCTTGGTACATTTTCCATCACAAGTATAGCTTCCCGGATCTTTTCCACACTAGCATTCAGTGGAGGCATCTTAATCTCTTCCCATACTATTCTGCGACTTCTCTGCCCTCCATGGTTATTTTGCCTTCGTCCACCGTAAGTTTCTTGCACATGATCTAGCCTCTGAATCTTATTATTGCTGCCACGGTTGTAGTAGTTCCTTTCTCGTTCAAACTCTTCTTGGTCGCGGCTTCCCATGGCTACTATCTTTCGCTGTCCATCATCAGCCTTCCTTGCTTGCTGTCCTTGCGAAGTGCTCGCCCTTTGTATTTATGAATTGAGGCAACAAGCTTGCGTTCGCACATTCGAGCTTGTGTTCGCGACTTGGATAAGAATCCATTTCATTACGTCTTTCTTCTAAGGCAATATATTCTTCCTGTAACTCTCGCGATTACGCCATCGTGATTGTATTTTTGATTCTAAAAATTTGAATGTATAGCAAATTGGTCGCGAAGAGCATTCACAAATGAGAGAATGAGATATCTTTCCTCAACCCGTCCTGCCATTTCGCTACACATGGTCCTCCATCTTATTGTCAACTGCCTTAAGCTCTCGCCAACTCTTTGTTTCAACCCGAATACATCTTCAATTCACAGGTCGTGAAGAGTTGTTACTTATGTATGCTCCCAGGAATGTGGCTTGTAAATGGTTGAATGATGTGATTGTGTTTCTTGGCAGACCTTCAAACCATTTTAGTGCTTCTCCTATTAGGCTTGATGCGAAATATTTGCACAGTATAGCGTCATGATTCTCCCACTGTAACATACATCTCATATAAGCCTTGATATGTTGTACCGCACAGGTTGTTCCATCAAAGATGTTGGTTAATGCAGGTAGATTGCACTTAGGAGGTACTCCTCCCATCTGTACTTCTAGCGTGAAGGGATTCTTCGCGGCTTACTGCGATGGCTTCGTCCAATTGTTTCCTTCCTCCTTCCCTTCTATTATTCGGTAATCCTCTCATTTCGACCAGTTCTCTTAAGATTTGTTCATTTGCCTCGAAATTTGATTCTCTTGGTCTTTTTAGCTCTGCCTCTCTCCTTCTACGCTCGTGCTGTTTTGACCTTCTTGCTCGTTATTTTCTTCTCTCCTTTCCTGCGACGTTCTTCTTCGTTTCTTTCTTCAATTCGCACGCCATTATATCGGTTGTTCTCTCTTCTTGGCTGTCTCTCGGCTCTCCTCTCACCCCTCTCATATTCTTCATTAATATTTCTATTGGTACGATTTTGTTCCCTCCTTCTTTCCCGGTTGTCGTGGTTATTCTGCCGGATTGCCTCTTCCATCTCTTGATTTTCCATTTCTGCTCTTACCCTTTCTCTCTCGCGAGCTAGCCGTGCTTGTTCAATGTAGTGCCTCTCAATGTCATCCTCAATCTCTCTGTTTCTTCTCAATGCTTCTCTCCCGTGCAAGATTATTCTCCCTTCAAAGAGTGGGTCATTCGGCCCTTGGAGTTGCATGTTTCCTTGATTTTCCCTATTCCGCTCATCTTGAAGATTTTGGGCTGAGGAATATAACGATCTTCCATTTCCCCTCTTCTCTCGCCATGCTCTGTGCTTGGATTTTGTGTTTCTTGTTGGTTTTCTTCCTCGGTACTTTCTGTTGGTAAAACTCTCCTTCTTTCTTCCCTAATCGATCTTGAACTTGATCTCACACTACTTCTTGATCTTCTATTTTGCAATCTCATATTTTCCATCCTCAACTCATGATTCTGTCTTGTCAAGTTTGCTCGTTCCTCTGCCTCTAGTCGCCTTTCTTCATGTATTGTTTGTCTCAATCTTTCTAACGCTGCGATTTCTTCATTTCCTGGATTCATTTCTCCATTCATACCTTGCTCTCCTCCTCCTTGTCCATTGTTCACCAGCTGCTGCTCCTCTTCCCTCTCGTCTTCAGAATCAGACCTCCAAGTATGTACACTTACTCTATCATAATCCACAGCTGCGTTTGCTACTGGGGAGATCGGTGGCTGATTTTGATTTTCTTCATCATTTCTCATATTCATCCTTGATGATCCTCCTGTTTCATTCCTCCTTTCTCCAGCAAGTCTCCCACTTCTTCTTACAATCGTTGGTTGCCCTTGTACATTTCTTCTTCTAGCCATTTTTCTTTTTCAATGAATTCTTGAGTATCACTCCAAATCTTTTCTCTATTAATCCAAATTCTTTCCAATTTCTGCGTCAATCTCTGCTCTCTCCCTGTTTCTAGCGCATATGTAGTTGCGGGAAATCCCACACTACACCCCTTACTCAGTTTTGCTTAATTAATCCATTGAAAGATGTGTGATCAAGAATATTTATTAATTGATTCCATGAAATGTTTACACAAGACAATAGAATTACACTTGGAAATTAAAGCGCTCTTAAACTTTCTCTCTCCTAATGACTTGCTTCACAATTCAAAAAGATCTCTCCCCCCACAACAGATTCACTTAGCCCTTTATATAGGGTAATACATAGTGGATGACAGCTAAGCTATCCTTTATTTTCGGGAATGTCTCGCGAAGTGTCGCAAATGCACAAATATTCATTCTCGCGACACTTCTTAGCCCTCGCCAGGTTTCATGTCTTCCAATTGTTTTGTTTGTCGTTATTCATCGCGTCGTTTATTCTAGCTCCCTGCGACTCCCTCGCGACACCGTCGTTTATTAATCCCGCGAACCTTGTCCGTTGCGATATTATGATCCTACAGGCCTACCAAAATATATACATGTACATTTTCAGATATAATTCTGTCAATGCTTCGCAATCTAGGATGCGATTTTGGAAAACATGTGTTCCTTCATGGAATAAGTTTTCGGTTAATAATTTATTAACAATGGATTGCTTCATGCACCTCACAACTGTTTTAATGAAGCAAGTGATCTTTTGAAATATATGTTTTTTGATTCTAATGATATTTTCAATGAATATCGTATTTTGTTCAATTCTATCTCTGCATACTCTAATAAATTCTTGAATAAATTTCAAGTGATATTATCTCATTATGGTAATAAAAGAGTACACATGTTATTGGACAAAAACATGGAATCAATCCAAAATAAAGGTCCAGTCCATAGAAAATCGGTTTTCCAAAAGAAAGACTTAGACACGAAATCGAAATTGTTTCCTCTCAAGTCACGGTTTCCGATTTTGAGTGTTTTTTCTAAAACTAGTTATTTCCGGTCTTTGTTGACAATTCTTCCTATAAAAGATAATCTCTTACTATGTATTCAAACATATTGGGGAAGATTGCGCAAAACCGTAACTAGGGTTTTTCATATTTTCGCAAGTATGAAAAAGGGGAAATCAAGAACTAAATCCGCTAATAAACGAATTAGAATTGAAAACATGGATGAAATCAGATTTCCTAACTGTATTAACAACAAGCATGAATCTGCTCGTTTTGTTGATAGTCTTGCTTCAGGAAATATGAAGCACTTAAAGGAATGGGTTTTAACTCTGAAAAGAAGTTTGATCCAAATGTCCAAAATAAGGATTATGTGAATTTCGTTCAAGATCGAAACTGGGGGAATCTTTTTAATCTTGAATAATATTCACCTGATTTGGTTAGAGTGTTCTATGCCAATATACACAATGTTGATCACAAAAAACTTAGTTTTGTGACCTTTGTTGGCCGATATATCTATTATATTTATCGTAAAACTATCTCTAATGCTATTAAGTACAGTGAGGAAAGTAATCACCTGATTACTGGAATTGAAATTGATCACGATACCATTTCAACATGTCTCATTGGAAAGAAGATTGCATGGGAAAATGATAGACTACCAACAAAGAATATACCCCTTCATCTTAGGATTTTCGGTAAACTTGCTTTAGCAACCATCTTTGCAAGTACAAGAGATAAATCAGTCTGGGATAAGACATTTGCAAAATTTATCTACTTTCTGCTGAAAGAGGATACTCAAATAGATCTTTGCGACATCATTGTCAGTCAAATGATCAAGATATAAGATTCTATTTCATTTTCTGGTATCAAAAGGAATCTCGGCTTTCCATGCATCATTACCAAAATTGTGAATCAGTCAAAGGAGAAGATTTTGAAGAAAAATTGAGCATTAAGGATATGACTAATAAGATTATAAGTCAAATGACTGGGATACAAACCACTATGATGTTATTGGAAGAATTTCACCTAATTCTTACAAAAAGATGCTTCTTACTCACCTTGAAAGTATAAGTAAACAACTTGACTGTTTCCAGAAACAGGTGAGCTTTACTGCTCGAAAAGACATAGAAACTCTTAAAGGAATTCAGAATTTTGAATCAGAGTTTTGGGAACAAGAATCAAGAATCGAAGAAGAGCGACAGAAAGCACTTGGTCCCAAGGAATGTTCTTCTCAGGAAATAAATGAAGATTAAAACTCTTCAAGAAAAATAGACAGTAGTTTTTGATTTATTTCAATAAAATCTATCATGAATAAAACTATCTTATTATAAATAAAATTATTTGATTTGTAATTTTCTTGTGATAGTTTTCGGTTTACATAGCATGTGCTTAATTGCTTTTACCTTATTGCTATGTATGTTTATGGGATGTTTGATTTCGGTTTTACTACTTTAATATTTGATCTCATATATTGTGAACCCTCATGGTTTGGGTGACTTTTTGATTTAGCGGGATTAAGTTCTATCCCTTGTAGGTAGGCTTTATCAAAGGATTATGAGGGATTCTGATAGAAACAATATGTGAAAAAATCACAATATGTTGAATCAGTTTTGGTTTAGCATAAAAGCATATGTGTTTCGACGGTTTTCAACTTTTGCTTGCAATTGTTAAAACCGGTTTTCAACCTTTCTCTGGTAAAGGTTGAGGTGTGTTGTTATTCTTTTATTCACGCATAAGGATGACAACGTGGTGATATTTCGATATCAATTCTCCCTGGACGAAGATACAATCATATTGGAGAAGTGGATGCAAAATTTGAGGTAACAATCTTGTTAGTTAATTGTTTTCCTGTTTAAGAAAATCCTGAGTTTATATTATATATATTTGTTGCTTTTGCTTAACAAAATTTCGGTTCAATTGATATTTATTTCATGATGTGTGTGTGGATGTGTGTTTCAATTGGTTCCGGTTAAGAAAAACTATTGTCATCTTTCTTTATTGTGTGGTATCAATTGTTTAGGCTTACAAAATTTCGGTACAATTGATGTGTGTGTGTGATTCAATTGGTTCCGGTTAAGAAAAACTATTGTTATCTTGCTTTTGTATGGTAACAATCGTTTAGGCTTACAAAATTACGGTGCAATTGCGGTGCTTATAATGTCTATGTTGTTTCAATTGCTTCCGGTTGAGGTGAATAATTATGCAAGTTGATTTACTTTGGTTTGTATGAATTATTTATGGCTTAACGAAATAATATGTGTACGGGATGAGTTGTTTAGTCCAATTCGATACCGGATAAGATAAACTAAGTTAATTATGATCTTAGTTAGACTTATCGAAGTGAGGTTTCGGTTATTCAAGTCTAATTGAATGCCTAAACAAGAAATGCTAGTTAACTAACCTAGTACTTGTCTTGTTTAAAATTGAAAGGTATAAGTTTATGGATAATTAGAACCTGATAAGAAAAAGGGAGTTTATCTTTATTTTGGTCTTATCAAATTAAGCGGTTGTTTTTGAACAATCGGTTTAGCAAAGGGACTAATATGCTTAGTTGTTTTTGGTTTGCAAAACTAAATTGGAAAAATTGTTTCGGACAATTGTTCCCTTGGTAACATATCCAAATAAGACTACTTGTAGTTTCGGTTTTGATATTGGTTATCGGAAAATGGTGTGTGGAACCCTCGTGCCTAACTCTACAGGTTTGCAAGTCTATTTTGAGATTTGTAAGTTTCTTTTCGTGTTGTCCTTTATTTTTTCGTTTCTTTATCATTTTTGTGACAAAAAGGGGGAGAAATATATGGAGTAAACAGGTGATGATGGCATTGATATTTATATTGATTGGCATCGCTAGGGAAAAGAACATTGGTACTTGAATGTTTTTATCTAAAGAAAGAGTTAAAGCACAGACTAAGGGGGAGTAACATGTCATATGATTGGTATAACAAAGATGTACGGATTGAATATCTACCTATCTTCCTTAGGGGAGTAATAGCTTTGTTATTATAATGTCAACAGCGACATTTTCAAGGATTGAATGTAAGTAGTTTTACTTTGTTGTTGAATCGGGAATCAAGCGGATTGTAATGAATTATTATAATTTGTTTATCCATATGATGTAAGAGTTTTGTCACCAAAATTGACAAAGGGGGAGATTGTTAGAGCATGGCTCGGTTGAACCTACCAGGCGTTGGTATGTCAAGTTTGGTTGTCCTATTTTAGTGAATCAAAACTCATGTTAAGAGTCGCTTGATTATGTACTAGAGTTAAAATTCGTATAGGTTAGCTTGAAAGTATTAGGATATGAGACATTACAAGTATTGTGAAGACTTGAAGATGTGAAGAAGCAAGGAGATACAACGACAACAATCATCCTTCCACTTGAGGTTAGTGATATTTTACTTGAACTTTTCATTCCCTAACGTATCTTTCAAGTCGTGCATATTGAAAACATAACTGCGAAGCATATTTGAACTCTAGATAGACATAGTATTAAGGAATACAATACGAGGTTTATTGCTTAACCATTAAACTTTGTAGATAAGACATCTCCATAATTATTTGAATGTTATTGTAATTATGTATGGGTATGAGGTGAGGATTTCATCCTAGGGAACAATGTTTACATGTGTTCTAAGGAAGTGAGTTCATAAACTTGTTTGTGAACCGAAAAGGAAATTGGCAGGTGTTATTGGTTTTGTTATTCATTGCATATCTTATGAACAACCAATATGTGTGATAGAGTATAACCGCTCACAACTTGTTGTGTTTTTGGTAGAACTGTTCACAAAGGCCTGACTTATGTATTGGTATAACTTTTATTAGTAAAACCGATCTTAAGTAATCACCTGTGGTATGATCGGATTTTGTATGTCTGATCTTGTAAGGTAAAGGGAACCGATCCTTGTAAGGGAAAGGGAACCGATCCTTGTAAGGGAAAGGGAACCGATCCTAGTAAGGGGTGCAGTACATCAAAGGGAACCGATCCTTGTATGGGGTGCAGCAAGGTTTATAGAAGAAAGGGGAACCGATCCTATGGACATGTGCAACACATATAAGTTAGATACCATATATATGTGGGGAACCGATCCTAGTACCTAGTCAACCGAACATTTGGGAAGCTAGTGTGACTATGCACATTACTCACATGGAGGTAGAACCAAAACTTGTTTTGGTAGAACCGTAAACCCATGATTGTGATTGAATGTTGGTTTGATCAATCACATAGTTCTTGAAAGTCATATGAACCAATTTTAAACTTGTTTGGAAGTGTGGAAAATCGGTTTCAAGGTTGTAAGTGTGAAATAGAACTTACAAAGTTAAGATGTCGACAAACTTTGAACACGTGCTGTGAATGTTTATTTCTATAATTGTTCAAAGATATTCCTTAACGGCTAAGGGAAGAGAATCCAAGGATCGAAACATAAGTAAGTTAAGAATCTTTTAATTAAGGTTATTAATTTCATTTTGTAGGGAAATTACAGAATTAGTAATGTGCATTTACTAATTAGATTTTCCGAGAGATTTCGATCGTTATTTTTGGACAGAGCATTTTCAGGAATTATGAAAACCGAATATGTGCTTTTATGAACATCTTGAGAATATTTTCAGTTTTGGAAATTCCTTGGTGTCCAAACTTCCTTGTCTATAAATACACGAAGTTTTCCTTTCTAGCAAACTAATCCTTCGTAACAACAGATTTACTCTTTTGTTGTTATTCTTTAGTGTAGCCGCCTATTCGGAGAGGAGAGTAACCTAATTAGGCGAAATCTCTTACAGACGCTCAATTTAAAGTCTTCTTTGGGATTGAGAAGCTCTAGCGCGACCCGTTGGTGGGAAACTAGATAATTGCGGTTTATCTTTGTTTTCGATTGATTTGATTGACTAACGGTGGTTGAAATCTGATTGCACCTAGTTTGTTTATTCTTGAGAATCTACTCTTCTAATAAGATTCACTCAAACTAGTTCAGAGTTTCGACAGGGATCTTTAGAGTGTTGTTAGTTCTAAAGACGATCTTGTGATAATCCATTGTTAAGAGACTCCGTTCTGTGCGTGATTGATCACAAGAGATTCAAGTGATTGTGTGCAGATTTTTATTGAAGATTTAAGAAGATTTGTAGACAAAGAAGATATTGAAGATCTGACTTGGGTTTTATAATCTTTGGTGTGCACAATAATTGTTTCGGTAAAAGAGGATCCAATTAATAATCGGTTTATCCTTTTGGTAGATTAGATTGATTTATTGAGTAGATCGGCATCAATAAGTTTCCTTGTGATTAAAGTTATTGATTGGCTTAATCTTAAACGATAACCTTTGGGTGATTGAATATAAGATAGATCTAAGGACCCGACAAAAGAGTTTATGTTAAGATAAACAGAAGAGCCTTTGTACGACTCATATCACTTGGTTGAATATAGTTGATACCAAACAGATTTGTTGTTCCTTTACTGTTTGGAATACGAACCAAAGGAATTGTTCCAAGTACGTGACTTATTCACAAGTCGGAGGCGTGGGAATACAGACGGAACTAAGTGAACGACAGGGTTAGTTACTTGGTCTCAACTATACGAAGTTAGGTGTAATTTTGTGTAGCGGCTTAATCCTGAGAGTATTCAATTCTCTACAAGGTCCCGGGGTTTTTCTGCATTTTCGGTTTCCTCGTTAACAAAATCTTGTTGTGTCATTTACTTTTATTTTCCGTATTATAATTGTTTTATTATAATTAAAGTAAATCACACAAAAGTTAATTCCTATTTACTTGATAAGCAATCCTATTGTGTTTGGTTAAGTCCGAACCTTTGTATCAAGTAAACATACTTCATTGTTGTATTGTCTCGATCTCGTATCCATAGACGATCACACGAAGTGTGAACCGATTAGTTGTATTGTCTCGACTCAGTCCATAGACAATCACTTTCGGAGAAAGGACTTATAGGTAGGAAAAGTTTTAGCTTGAGGTATATTTGGGTACCCTCGCCTTTTCATATGCAATAAAAATAGGATTTTCTTAAACAGGAAAATGATTAACTAACAAATTCGTCACCTCAGATTCTTAATCCTCTTCTCCCCAAAAATATATATCATTAAGCGCAAGTTCAAATAAGAACTCTCCCCAAGTATGTTGCCATCCTCTCACAAGAACAAAAGAACAATAACAAAGGCAACCTTTACTAGAGAAAGGTTGAATCGGTTTTAACTAATGCGTGCCAATAACAAAAGTTGAAAACCCGAAGCACATATGTTATGCTAAACACAACTCATGTAAACACAAATTGATTCAACATATTGTGACTTTTCACATATGAGTTTCCATCGAAACACCTTATGATCCTTTGATAAATCCTACCAACATGGGCTAGAACTTAATCCCGCTAAATCAAAAAGCCACAAAAACCATAAGGGTTCACATCATATGAGATTGAATATTAAGGTTAATGAAAACCAAAATCAGACATCCCATAAACCGAAAACACATAGCAAAAATATAGACATTCAAGCACATGCTATATAATCGGAAACTATCACAAGAAAAATTATATTCATAAATAATGATAGTTTTATTCAAAAATATACCTTATACAATAATCGAAATAAATAAATAGATTGATGTCTATTTTCCTCTGAAGAGATAAAATCAAATTTCTTCATGATGTTGAGATCTCTTTCGCTTGATAGGAATAATTCTATGAATTCCTTGAAGAGATCCTTGGTCAAAGAATAATTCTTCAACTTTAAGAAAGTCAGGTTCTCTTTCGTTTAATTTTTTCAGAAGTAACTCTTGTTGCTTGACAAGATGAGCTTGAACAAGTAGAGACCTTTCAAGAGAACGCTTCAACATCAATACCTCTAATTTAGTTTCTGCACAAGTTCGTGCTATCTTATGAAACTCATTTTCATAATCGATCATAGATTGTGAATGATCTACATTATTGCAAGAGGTGGTTCCGTTTCCATTGAAATTATAGAGCCCAAAAGGATCACATGCCATTTTTTCAGCATACTTTTCCGAAACCCTTGCAGAAAGTTTTGCATGGTAATCTGTATTGTACATAATTCTTTGTTCTAGAGGAATAAACAAGAATTTTTCTCTTTAAGAGACAAAGATTACCGAAACTTTTATATACCAATAGTTTCCAAAGACTTGGTCATCGATTATGGAAATCAAATATTCTCCTTTAATATGGAATAACCAGAATTTTTTAATATTATAGTTTTTAAGAAAGTGCCTTCCTGTGAACATTTCCATATATCTTGCAAGTTTTAAACTATTGTGTAATATACACTGAATTCATCAAACAATTATTTGAACACTTTATGAGTCACTGTATTCAGCCAAGATACTAAGTATCTGGTTGAGATAGATTGTTCTCTTCAAGAGTAGTAGAGAATCTTCCATTATCTGTTCTCTTACAGATCTTACTCCTTTTGAAAGACAACCCAAACTTATCATAGAAATGACTATCATCAAGATAATTAGGTATTACCTTATGTGTTGATGAACTGGAGAGTTTGCCATATTCCTTTATGTTTAGTTCCATGGTCTTCTTTGGTATCCACTTCCATGAGTTCCTAATCTTCAGATCCCCTTTCTTGTTGTGATGAACAACTCTTGGTGAATTCTTTTGAGAATTTATTGATCTAAGAAAATCAGACTTATGTACAATTTTTTTAGAAAAAGATCTCATGTTACATCCTTGACCAGAAGTGGTTTTTAAGAGCTTGAACAAGGTAACTGTTGACAATCTCTTACAACATAACCTTTAATTACACAATGAAAACATCGTCTGTAATGATGCTTATGATGATGTGGAAGACTCTGATGTGAGTAGTTCATCTTGTGATTCTCAGAAAATACAGATGCTTCTTTAGAAGATGAAAATTTCTTTCGAGAGCCATCAATGTCATTCTTCTTTGTTTTTGAGGGAAAGATCAAACCGGAACTTTTGGATTTATCCGGGGAGGATGTAGCCAACTGATTTTCTGACATTAACGAATGCATTTCATCTTTTAGCCTATTGATATGTTCAGAAACTGTCTTTATCTTAGAATCATATGAGATTTTTAATGCATTGTATTCATCTGCAGCTGTTTTTCTTAAGATCTCATTCCTATTTTCTTGATCAATACTTTTTTCTTAGCTTTGCTTCTAAGGATTGAATCTGTAAGGAGGATACGATCTTGGGAGAGTCTAGATCAGCTTTAAGGGTAGTTAGGTCAAGATTGAGTTGATTATTTTTAGCTTTCATATGACATAAGTCTTCAAGAAGCTTTCCTTCTCTTTTCAGTGCAAGAGTGAGTTCGGTTGCACACAAGAGAAACTCTTTACTTAGTTCATTTAGCTGAGATATTTTCAATATCTTATTTATCATTATGAAGAGATTTCTCATAATTTGAATCATTGATTGTGAATACAAGGCTTAACTTAACTTTTTCTTGAGAACATACAGACATATTTTCAGAAGAGAAACTAGAACTTGTGGAAGAAGCCCCTTTTAAACATTTGTTAAAATTAAACCCATAGTGAGTTTTACCCAAATCTTTTGAAACGTTAACTGAGTCTATTTTCGGCTTCGCCTTACCTTTCTGCAAACTCATTTCTTATAGGTTGGATCACACTAAACACAGATTGCTAGATCTTTTCTTGTTTTCCTGCTCTAATACCAATTAAAAAGACGAGGGTACCCAAATACACCATAATCTTTAATTTATCCACATATAAGTCCTCTTACCGAAAGTGATTATGTATGGACAAAGTTGAGACAATACTACAAATCGGTATTCACACTTTGTGTGATTGTCTATGGATACGAGATTGAGACAATACGACTACCAAAGTGTGATTACTTGATAATAGGTTCGGACTTAACCAAACTCTATAGGATCACTATCAAGTATAGAGGAGTTAATGTTTGTGTAATTTACTCAAATTATATAAACAAATATAATTGCGGAAATAAAAAAGTAAATCAAAAAGCAAGATTTTGTTAACGAGGAAAACTGCAAATGCAGAAAAACCGCGGGACCAAGTCCAGAATTAAGCCGATATACAAAATCTAAACTAACATTGTATAGTTGAGACCAAGCAACTACCCCTGGTTCACTCAGTTTCCTTAGTATCATTGTTCTTCCGACTTCGATGAGTGCACGCACTGGAACAATTAATTTGGATCATATTCCAAACAATAAAGGAAAAACATATATGTTTGGTAACAACTCTATTGATTCTTTCCAGATAAAGATATCTTAAGTCATATGCAAAGGATCTTCCGTTTAAGCTAATAAACTCCTTTGCCTGGTTAGATCAATCTATCCAATAACTACCGAAGTAACCAAGTTTAGATTCACAATCAATCGATATAGATTCCAATAAAAAACTATAAAGTGATGCTGATCTCATGCAACTAATCAATCGAATAAATCCGATTCTAGTTGGATCCCAGCCGATCAAGGTTTGTGCACACCCAAACATATGAGAAACCAGTAAGAAATCTTATTCGTCTTCAAATCTTCTTTAATCTTCAATTAAATCCTGCACAACACCACTTGAATCTCTTGTGATCAATAACGCACAGAACGGAGTCTGTTAACAATGGATTATCACAATATGTATTTATATCTACAAATAGTTCTAAAGATCCCATCGATACTTCGATCTAGTTTGAGTGAATCTTATATCAGAAGAGAAGATTCTCAAGAATAAATAAACTAGGTGCAATCAAAGTTTCAACAACCTATAGTCAATCAAATCAATTGAAAACTAATAACACTGCAATTATCTAGTTTCCCACCAATGGTACTCGTAGAGCTTCTTGATCCCACAGAAGTCTTTAAATGAGCGGTCGTAAGAGATTTCGCCTAATTAGGGTACTTTCCTCTCTGGATAGACAACTCTACCAGAAACAACAAAAAGATGAAGTTTGCCTGGCTCTTAGGATAGTTTGATAGAAATGCAAAATTAGGTATTTATAGATCAAGGATGTTTGGACACCAAGGAATTTCCAAAACTAAAAATATTCTCAAGATATGCAATGAATGGCAAGATTCGGTTTTCATAATCCCAGTAAATGCTTGTCCAATATTTTCTGAAATATCTCAATAGAAAATCTCCAATTAGTAAATGCACATTACTAATTTTTATTCTCTAGAGATATGCATTTAATTGCTGGTCATTAAAAGCATATATAACCAAAAACGTAATTAAAAGATTCTCTATTAATTTCGGTACAAGATCTCCTTGAGTACTAAGGAATTTCTTTGAACAATAAATGATAAGAGTTACTGTCCGTGTTCAAAGTATGTTGACATCTTTTTTCTGTAACTCATCTTTCATATTTACATTCTTGGAATCGGTTATATCACACTTCCAAACAAGTTCAGAATTGGTTCACCTGTATTCCAAGACTACTATGTGATTGATCAAATATCAAACCACATACATGGGTTCAATCGGTTCTACCAATCACTAGGATCGGTTATACCCTCATATGGAAACACTTGTGATCGGTCACATAAGTTACCAGGACTGGTTACATCAGTTACCACGATCGGTTACATCAATTACCAGGATCGGTTACCATATACTCATGGTATTGCTTGTGATCGGTCACACCAATCACTAGGATCGATTACACTAATTACCAGGATCGATTATTTCAATTACTAGGACTGGTTACACAAATTACAAGGATCGATTACACACACTCTGTGATCGATCACACCAATTACTAGGATCGGTAACACCAATTACATATATCGAACATACCATCTCATGTGATTACTTAGGATCGGCTACACTAATTAATAAAAACCAGTCATACCAAATCATAAGTTCGGCATTGTGATTAGTTGTACCAAGATACATAACAAAGTTACGATCGGTTCTACCATTTCACATATATTGGTAATCCAAAGATTTGCAATGAATAGCCGTACCAATAAGCCTAGCGATTTCCCTTTCGATTCATAAAACAAGTTCATGAATGTACTTCCTTTAAACAAATGTAAAACATTGTTTCCTAGGATGAAATCTTCAACATTACCCATTCACATAATCATAAGAGCATTCATAAGATTATGTCGATGTCATATCTACGAAGTTCAAAATATAAGTGTTATACTTTCTAGTCTAATTCCCTAATACTATGATCATATGATCATGTCTCACTATTAGAGTAATATATCCAATACACAGCTTCGCAGTTATGTTTTCAATATAGCACCACTTAAAAGATACGTTAGGAATGAAACAGTTCAAGTCAATATTACTAACCTCAAGAGGAAGGATGATGTTGTCGTTGTATTTCGTTACTTCTTCACGTTCTTCAGGTCTTCGAGTAATACTTGTATGTCTCAACATTCCTAGACTTTCTAGTCTAATATAAACGAAGTTGTCTCTAGTACATAATCAAGAGACTCTTAGATGAGTTTTGACACACTAAAATATGACAACCAAACTTGACATACCAACGCTTGGTGGGTTCAACCGAGCTATGCTCTAACACTTTGTGTGTCCTAGTTATAAACTAGAGTCATCCTCTCCCTCAAACCCTTCTAGGATTTAGCGACTAAAAAGACTTCACCTAGGGATTCGTGAAGCTAGGTCCAACTATCTTTATCTTGATAGTTCGTGTATCCTGATCTTGTTTTAATTTTTGATCTGCTCACTCAAACAAGATAGATAGAAATCACAAAGTTCTCTTCGTCCCAGACTTTGTGATTCCACAGGTTTAATACTTGTGAGGTGAATAAGAATCTAGGATGCTCTTCGGGAGTCATAAGACCAGTTTTGAGGTTAGCTAGACTTTATCTATTGCTATCAATTTCCAATCTCACCTTGATCTTTGATCAATAAGGGAATCACATATAGGCTTATCCATAGGAGGTTGATTGGTTTAAAGTCTTCAATTGAGTTGAAGCAACTCTTAGGCTTTAAAGGACGTCAGCTAAGGGAATCAATTGTGCGGAGTCCTTTTGGGATTCAAGAGGCGTAAGACGCACAAATGTAACTGAATTTCTCTGAGGGTTTATGTTAGAGCACTGCTCGGTCGAACTCGCAAACGTTGTTATCTCAAGCTTGTTTGTCAAGTTTAGTTGCCAAAATAATAAGTCGTGATTTCTAGTCTACTTATAGCTAAGTCTCGGATTAGGATAGTAAGTGTAGTTGAACTTTAGTCTCCACGGCGTTCATCGAATGAAAACGAAGAACTACTCAAGGGAAATTGTGGAACTTCATCAACAAAAGGTATGTGGATACTTGAACTCATCTATCACTCAAAAGTCCATCTACTCTATCTCCTATTTGAGACAAAAAGTCGTATTGCTATATAGACTTCAATTATACACATTTGATATTTCGAGCCGAGTTTATCTCGCTTATCTATTTCCCGAAATATGTGTTGGTAAGATTTCGCTTTAACCAAGTTCATCTTTTATTCTTGACGCAAGTCAAAAGATGATCATGTGAAAATCGCCTTGTAACATCTTACATGATTTGTGTGAGACAGTCATTTGATGTTGACTCGGAATGTTTCGTATTGATCATTCGATCACTTGAAAATTGCTTTGAAGCTAATAGTTTTTGTGAGACAACTATTGTCGTCTTCCAAGAATGTTTCAATGATTGAAAAGAGAGTTTAGAACATGTCACCATGATTGGATATAAACATAGTGTGTATTCACATTTGTGTAAATTCCAAAATCGGGAACAATAGTATGCGTACACGTACGCGTACTGGTTGGTTGATGGAAGTCCGGGAGCTAAGTATGCGTACCCGTACACGCACTGGCGGAAGTATAATTCACGTGAATTTCTGCTGGAGTTTGAAAGGTGAAATGGTATGTGTACCCGTACGCGTACTGGCGTAGCCAAACCCAGTCCGTTACTTAGGTATGCGTACACGTTTGCATACTTAAGTAGGTTACATTCTAAAATCGGTTTGTTCGTGAACTAATACATTTATATATTAAGGAATGCAATCTTTTGCAAACCGTGGCTATAATGTTCATGAAATGATTCGAGTGAATCAAAATCGATTTTGCTTCAATTGTGTCTTGTATACTTGTATGAGAATATAAATAATTGAACAACTCTCTAACTAGTTTCATTTGAGTCATTTGCACTAGTTATAATGAAGATGAATTAGGTTGATATGAAAGTGCTCATATGTCTAACCATTGGTTAACTATTGTTGAACCAACTAAGTGTACACGTTTAGGTACGGTTACCTTTATCTAAATGTTGGTACATTTCATTTGTGTATAACAAGCTAAGTTCGATCTAACGGTTGAAAGATATTAGCTTGTATCTAATCAGGTTTTCATATGACGGTGAATATTGAATGCTTTAATTGTTACCAAGGTAACATTGATTGCAAACCCTGATTTGGAGACTCTATCGAGGAGAACTCTAGAAACTGGAAAACCTAATCCTCATACCTCCTATGTGATACTAGTTGCGACTAGAGTCGATTCTCCTTTAACCTTAGGTTTTTCTAAAACCCTGTAGGATAACGACTTAAAGACTTCATTGGGATTATGAAGCCAGACCCAACTATTTCTCTGTAGTTGCGTGTTCTGATGTTGTTGTTTTCTATCGTGATTGAGTACTATCTTCTTTAAGATTTGCTCGAGATTTATTCTCCGATAGGCAAGATTGAAAAGTAGTCACAAACATCTTCGTCTCATCGTTTGTGATTCCACAATATCTTGTTTCGTTAATCGATTAAGATTATTGTGAGGTGATTGATATTTCTAGGCTGTTCTTCGGGAATATAAGTCTGGTATATCAATTGGTTCATGTTCACCTTGATTTATCAAAAGACGGAACAAAACTCATATGTATATCTGTGGGAGACATATTTATCTATTCAATAGACTTTTCTGTGTGATACAGATTTGTTTATCAAATCTTCGACTTTGGGTCGTAGCAACTCTTAGTTGTAGGTGAGATCATCTAAGGGAATCAAGTGCGCAGAATCCGGCGTGGTTCAAGAGGCCTAAGGAACGCGACTGTACCTTGATCAGTGTGGAATTGATTAGGGATCAAATACATTCCAGACCGAAGTTAGCTTGGTAGTAGGCTAGTGTCTATAGCGGCTTAATACAGTGTGGTGTTCAAATCTAGACTACGTCCTGGGGTTTTTCTGCATTTGCGGTTTCCTCGTTAACAAAACTTCTGGTGTCTGTGTTATTTCTTTTCCGCATTATATTATGTTATATAATTGAAATATCACAGGTTGTGCGTTGAATCGATCAATTGGTAAATCCAACCTTTGGTTGTTGATTGAAATTGATTGATCCTTGAACATTGGTCTTTGGTACCGTTCAAGTTATTTCTCTTATATTCAATCGTGCTCGCAAATTCTCATTTGTTTGATTGCGGATTGAATTGAGAAATTGAGATATAACTCTTTGATATACTTTTATTAAGATTGAGTCTGACTGTCTACTTGATTCTCTTAAAAGTATATTGGAGTTAGTCCATACAGATTGCTAAGCGAAATATTGGGTGTGGTTGGAGTTATGACTCAACATAAGAAAATCTTACGGAGTTAATAGTGCAGCAATAACACAGAAGTGTAATCACGTAGATCAATACTGCGAAAATTTCTCACAAAGATTGTTCAATTTTTAGTTTATAAAACATATGGTGGGTTTGGATGTAGAATTTTAAAGGTGGAATTCATGGGTCGGGGATTTGCTAGAATTATGTTTCCCTCTGGATGTTTGGTTGCCCGAATCCTTGGAATCACGTTTCCTACGGGATTCAGTTTTCCAGCAAATCCTCCATATGGAATCCGACCCCTCCCCCCTAAGATTTGCTGGGAAACTTATCAAGGGATTTATGGACCCACTTTTTTTTAACTCTAAATCCCATATATATACAATTTTAAGATTTGAGGTTAATGTCAAATGGTACAAAGACTTTAATACAAGAAAACTCTATAAATCCTAGGAATTTATATTGAATTACCAAACACACAAGGAATTTACATGATTCCCAGAATTTATAATCCTATGGGATTATAAATTCCTGGAAACAGTGAATTCTGCAAACAAACCCACCAATAATAGATTTAACTTCTGAGCATATATGAGATATCAGTTCAATTCACATAAAGTAAAGGATATATCTCATAAGACTTTGCAATAAATTAAACCAATAATGATTAAATACTGCAAGTTCATCTTCTAAAAACTCTAGAATTTAAATAAATAAATCTAAAAACATGAAATATGAAAATCATTGGATATAGCTTGCATAATCACGATTTATGCTATATCAAACCCTAGTTATCCCTCTTGAACACAAGGATAAATCCTCACAAGAAGTTTCCCAGAAAAATGAACCAAAAGAGTTTACTCGGAGATTTCCAGATTGTTCTCATAATTTTTGTATTCATCAAGTTCCTCTTTCAATAAGGTCTAATATGAATTCAACTAGTTCTATATTCTCCTCAAGTTTCATTGTAGAGGATTGCAGTTCACAGCTTAGTGCTCGAACTTGTTCTAAAACAAGGTTCAACTTGAGAGATAACTCATCAAATTGAGAACTTGGCAGATTGTCACAAGGTGTTGTTTCACACTTGTCTTAACACAAATCAAGTTCTGATGATTCAAACCAGATTTTCCCTGTGGGGAATTGTACAGTCTTCATCCTCCTTGCTTGAAAAACTTGAAGAAGACATGGTTATCGTACACTAATTTGATTCTGAACAAAGGATACTTTTATGAAACCGGTTACGGAACCTTGATATAGTAGATATATTATAGTATGAACTTATAACTCCTGATACAACCTTTACCCTAGACTTGATGTGTTTTACTCATGTTTTGCGAAAATTGCATGATCATGTGGTATATGAGTATTTTTTCATATCCGGCCCTTTACTTAGCTCAACAAATAAATTTAGAGCACAAGAAGTAACAGACTTCTTATGTCAAGGATTGTTTCAGGAATCAATGCTAAACCTTATTGCAATTAATACTATGCCCGCAGATCATACAACTGAAAACCCACTCATTTCCTCATTAAGTTGTTATTCTCATCCAAGGGAGAGACGAGAACCAACTGAAAATTTATTACTTGGTTCAACTCCTTCCACAGTGTGGAGGATCAGGTAGTTTTTCAGGAACAAACATTCTTAGTCTAGATCTCTAACTACAAAATCAAGAGTTGGAAAGACAAGATGCGAGTTTGTTACCTTTGCTTTACGCAATTCTTTCTTGAAATTTTTGATTTATCTTCGCAATTTGTGAATCATTATGTTTAACTCTTTTGAGAGTTCTGACTCTTCCTTTTTGTAATTTTTCTTATGTTTCTAAAATAATGTTGTAGAAGAGTTAGATTTTGAAACACTTTTATTCTTTGGATGATCCTATTTTTTGCACCAAAGACATTGAGATACAATTGTTGTCTCCTTGTTATTAATATGTTATTCCTCTTGTTTAAGAGAGTTGTTCAAGACTTTAAAACATGGATATTTTTGTTGACTATTCTTATAAGGATTTTTCGGAAAAAAAACCTTTTCTTCCTTTTATGAGTAGTAGGATCTTGCGAAGGACATGTCTCTTTTTGTTCATGTTTCAACTTAACCATCTCACATTCCATAATTTCAATCCTTTTAGTCCACATGTTCTTTTTCAGTTAAAATTCATCCTTCATTGAGCGAATTTCTTCACTCAAGAGATCAATTTTTTTCTTCTGAAGAACACCGATTTTTCCATATGGAATGGCTAGTTTTGATTGAATCATGAACCCGTTAATTATCAACACATGTAAGAAAGACTGCATTGGCTGATTCATCCTCGGAACAATAGTCTAAGGTTTCCATCCAAGCTTTAGTTCTCTCACAATAATCCTTGTTGGGACACAAGAACTTATGATGACCATGGCCAAGACATTTGGAACAGACTAAAGGGTATTTGTCTATTTGAACCTGTTTGTCCATATTCTTAATTGATGATTTTTTTCTATGATTTTTCCTTTTTCTCTGTCTAAGAGTTTTCTTCATCTGTTGTATAAACAGTGACAGAGTGCAATTAAGGATATTCTCATCTTTCTCATCAATTTGTTTGGGAGTTATAGATTTTTCATTAGAGTTTATTCCCACATTTGAAATTTATCGACTCTCTCTTTTACTGAGTTCTAGATCAAATATTTTTAACTTTCCAACTAGGGTATTTCTGGAAAGAATTTCAAGGTTATTTCCTTCCATGATGGCATGTTTCTTAGACTCGTATCTTGCAGGTAAAGATAGGAGAATTTTCATCATAATGTCCTTTTAGGGAATAGTCTTCCTTAACGCATAACATGCATTAATATTTCCAGAATTTTTTTTTATTAAACTCATCAAACGAATCTTCATCAGACATACGAATATTTTCCCAGTCAGAATTTAGGTTTTGAAGCTTAGCTTCTTTTTCTGAGGTATCTCCTTCGAATACGGTTTCTAAGATATCCCAAGCATCTTTAGACGTAGTGCACGAAGTCACATGGTGTTGAAGATCTTGGCTTATGGCGTGGATAATAGCATTTAACCCGTCAAAATTATGCTTTGCAGCATTTATCTCGGTTTCACTATATTCTGCTAATGGCTTCGCAACACTGGTTTCCATGTATGAAAGTCACGGGATTGTAGAAATGAACGCATAACAATTTTCCACCATAAGTAATTTGTGCCATCAAAGGTTGGCGGAACGTTTATCGAGATTGCACTCATGTTCATATAGTCAGATTGCTTCAAACACAGACTTATTAGGTCTTAAACGTGTTTACCTGCTCTGATACCAATTGAAAACGCGGGGGTACCAAAATACACCACCAACTTTTACTTAGGCAACCTGTATGAACAAACTTAAATACAATTCCGAGAGTTCAACTTAATGAATCTCAATGAAGGAATAATATTTAGAGTTATATATCTTTCTCTCACAATCAGAAAGTTTACAACGTGTGAGAGTATTTAGACGATTCCAAAGATCAATATCCAAGAATCAATTAAGTCGTATCCAACAAACAAGGATGGATGTATCTGATCGTATTTTAATAGTGGTAAGAAGGTTTGTCGTTCACTCGGACTTGATGAGATTGATTTTTAAGGCTGAATTAAAGAAAATAATAAAACTAGCAAAAATATATAAAATATGAGTAACAAAATGGAGGAACACTGGGACTCGGGATTTCACCAAACAACAATTTTATGCGGTTCAAATATCAATTCTAAACAGTTATAGCTCATATGATAAAAATTCATTGACTTTAATTCATTGCCTAAAGTAGATTTCGAAAATAATGGATGTAAATCTAAAGCATGGGATATCAAAACATTTACGCAAGCATAACCCATCAATTGAAATGACAACCATTCAACGAAAATCATAAATCAATTAAATAACAGTGCAAATAGTCATAATAAAATTAATATAATTACCGCATTCATGAGATTTGGTTTCCTCCATCATCCCAGAGATGGGGTTTAGCTCCTCATAATAATACTAGAGACGATAATATGATTAAATAGTTTTATTTTTATTAATCACCATCGGAGTTCTCACAATAAACCGTACAATCTTTTTTCTAAAATAATAATAATCAGAACCAGTAGAAAATAGAATTGAAAATATTAAACTCCGAATGAAATAAGTGGTAATTGAATATATATCCCTTGTTTTGATGGACTATACAAATATCCTTATCACATAATAAATATATCCCTCTCCATCTATAAGCCCACCTGGGTCCATTAACATTTCTTTTTCTTTCCACATTTAACCTTTCCTTCTTTAATCCTCTTTTATATCGAAGATATTTTTTTTTTCATTTTCCCTTCCAAATATGAAAACTTTATCACTTTCTTATCTCTCCTTCTATTTCAACTCACCACCAACACTTCTGCAACTACCACCACCGCCTCCGTCTCCACACCCATCACCACCACGTCTTCCATTATTAACACCAGATCTATCACTATGTTCCTGTTAAACCAGATCTAAAAAATGAAAGAATATTATCAAAACGAATCGCGTAATCGTGATGAAATATGAAAATTATATTCCGAAATCACATCTCGAAATCGATTTACAACCTAAAGATGAAGTACTTACACTCTTTGCAATAGATTTCTAGAGAAATCATGATAAGGTGTTGTTATTGGCGATATCAGTGGTGGTTAAGTACGATTTGGGAAATGTTTTATTTGGTATTAAATGATTTTGTTAATTAATCTTATTTGTATAGATAATAGGTTCGATCTAAGATGTTTACTTAGGGTTAATTTATATTTCATAACTGCAGGAAGCTAATTTGTTGGTTTTTATATTGGTTGTAGCCATGTGCGTGGGAATCCAACCATGGATTACTGTGATGTATGTAGTGTTCCACAGGAAAGCCAAGGAATTGTTGGTTTGATTAAGGTAAAATAATCAACAAACAATATCTTGTTGATCCAATTGTGAGTTTTGATTTTGTTGCCTTTGGGATGGTGGTGGTGCTTGTCTAGGTTTGGGAACTTTTCAGAGAGACACAACAATGGTGAAGCTACAGGTGATGATCATTTGTTATTGTTTATATGTTTTTATGGGATCAATTGTTGCTTTTTATGGGAACTTTATGTTTTCATGGGATCAACTACGTTGTTGACCCAATTTTTTATGGATCAACTATGGTTGTTGATCCCATTGTTGACCCAATTTTTTATGGGATCAACTGCTTTTGTTGATCCAATCAACTCCTATTGTTGACAACATTTTCTTGGATTAGTATAATCATGCTTGTAGTTTAAATCATGTAAATTTTTTCCAATGTTGAACTTGTGGTGCAACGGTAGCATGACTGACTCCATGTCAGATGATGCGTGTTCGATTCACGCCAAGTTCACTCCATTTACATGGATCAACTTTCATTGTTGATCCAATTTAGGGAATCAACTACCATTGTTGATCCCCTAAATTGGATCAACGTCTACTGTTGATCCTTTTTTTTTTGGATCAACTACCGTTGTTGATCCCCTAAATTGGATTAACTTCTACTGTTGGTTCTATTTTTTTTTGGATCAACTACTGTTGTTGATACACAAATATCTGAACCAGTGGTGGCGGGGACGGTGGCGGTGGTGGTGGTGGCGACGGACTAGTGGTGGTGGAGGACTGTTGGTGGTGTAATGGTGGTGGTGAAGGAGTGGTGGTGGAATATTAGTGGTGGTGGCGGTTGGTAGGTGGTGGTTGTTGAACGGTGGTGGTGGAATGGTAGTTGAATGTTGGTGGTTGTGGTGCTATTGGTGGTGGTGAAGTGGTAGAGGAAGAAATTTGTTCCATTTTGAAATTAAAAAAAAAAATTTATGGGTGAGGGCATTAAAGTAATCTAATTTTAAATGCATAAGGTTATTAAAAAGTAGAGACATATTTATTATTGTATAAGGATATATTTATTGGGTCTCAAAAGTAAGGACATATTAATGTACCCATGAAATAATGCTCTTGGCTCCGGACTACCGGCCTCCAAAGATCAGCCCCCCATACGTTGCCCAAAATCAACTTTTTATATTGCCGCACATACCTTTTTCGTCACTTTGAACATGATCCAAAACCAACGCCAATTCTCGTCATAGTATCAAATGGTTTCCATAGAAAGATATATTTCCATCGCATCTCCAGCTCATGAATAACTGCACCAAGATTTTCCCTAAAGGATATTATTTGACTTCCCAAAGATAGCAGCCAGCCTCATGCATCTGTATGGAAGCCACATACCAAATCCATTTATAATTGGTAAATGTTTAGTCGATATTTCCTTGGCACACGTCAACTCTTGCTAAACGCCATGACCCCATAAGCAAATAATAAAGTGGTGATATATAATCAGTGCTCAAAACATGTCAACTATATTTAAACATGTCAACTATATTTAATCCCATGCATGCATAAAACTTTGGAAACTTTGAAAGTGATCTTCACTTTTAGTTAAGCACGTCATGTGCTAGTGTTGGCTAAGCACGTCATGTGCTGGTCAAGCATATTTGGTGAAAACTCTTGCACTATTTCGTGTTCCTCCACATTGTAAGCCCGCCTAAATTTGAATTTGAAGGAGAAGATGTACTGGGTGCCTTAATCACTTTGTGGGGTGCCTTTAGTAACTTTCTCCGGGGGCGTAAATATCATTTTTCGATCAACTTTTTCCATAAGATTTTATTCCTCCGAAAACACCTACACATGCATAAAACACCATATTAGTACAAAAATCGAGTTCTAACAATACATACATCGAGGACAATTTAGACACAAAAATGTGACTATCAGTATCTACTTTGATTGATTTACGTACAACCTTGATATTTCAATTATAAAGATAAACAATATAATGCGCAAAAAGAAATAACACAGACACCGGAAATTTTGTTAATGAGGAAACCACAAATGCATAAAAACCCTGGGACCTAGTCCAGACTTGAACACCAAACTTTAAGCCGCTATAGACTCTATCCTACTAGAAATAACTTCGGACTGGAATGTAGTTCAGTCCGAATTATACTGAAAAAGCGGGGGTCTAACAACCATACCCAATATTTCGCTTGGCAATCTGTATGGACTAACTCCAATATACTTTTAAGAGAATCAACTAGACAGTCAGACTCAATCTTAATAAAAAGTATATCAAAGAGTTATATCTCAATTTCTCGATTCAATACTTACTCAAGCAAATAGAAATCTGCGAGTCTAATTGAATACAAGAGAAATCACTTGAACGGTACCAAAGACCAATGTTCAAGGATCAATCAAACCAAAGGTTGGATTTCAATTGATCGATTCAACGCACAACCTGTGATATTTCAATTATATAACAAAATATAATGCGGAAAAGAAATAACATGTACAGACACTAGAAGTTTTGTTAACGAGGAAACCGCAAATGCAGAAAAACCCCGGGACCTAGTCCAGATTGAACACACACTGTATTAAGCCGCTACAGACACTAGCCTACTACAAACTAACTTCGGTCTGGAATGTAGTTGAACCCCAATCAATCTCACACTGATCCAAGGTACAGTTGCGCTCCCTACGTCTCTAATCCCAGCAGGATACTACGCACTTGATTCCCTTAGCTGATCTCACCCACAACTAAGAGTTGCTATGAGCTAAAGTCGAAGACTTTAATAAACAAATCTGTATCACACATAAAAGTCTACAGGAATAGATAAATCTGTCTCCCACAGAAATACCTACGAGTTTTGTTCCGTCTTTTGATAAATCAAGGTGAACAGAACCAATTGATATACCGAACTTATATTCCCGAAGAACAGCCTAGAAATATCAATCACCCCACAATAATCTTAATCGACTAGCGAAACAAGATATTGTGGAATCATAAACGATAAGACAAAGATGTTTGTGACTACTTTTCTATCTTGCCTATCGAAGAAATTAATCTCAATCCAATCCTTACGATTGTACTCAGATACGATAAAAACAACAAGATCAGATCACACAACTATATAGAAGATAGTCGGGCCTGGCTTCACAATCCCAATGAAGTCTTTAAGTCGTTAACCTACAGGGTCTCGATAGAAACCTAAGGTTAAAGGAGAATCGACTCTAGCTTACAACTAGTATCACACAGGAGGTGCGGGGATTAGGTTTCCCAGTTGTTAGAGTTCTCCTTTATACAGTCTTCAAATCCAGGTTTGCAATCTAAGTTACCTTGGTAACAAAGCATTCAATATTCACCGTTAGATAAAAACCTGATTAGATTCAAGCTAATATCTTTCAACCGTTAGATCGAATCTTAGCTTGTTATACACACATGAAATGTAACTTCATTTAGGTTTGAGTAACTGTACCTAAACGTGTACAAGTTGTTGGTTCAACGGTAGTTAACCAAAGGTTAGCCATATGAGCACTTTCATATCAACCTTATTCTTCTTTACCACAACTAGTTCAAATGACTCAAATGAATGATAGACGCATTTATGTGTCTATATTAGTCTCAATTCTCTGTAATGTTAGTACTCGATTTTGCGCTTATTTTGGTATTTTATGTCTTTGTAGGTGTTTTTGGAGAAATAAGCTTTTGCGGGAAAATTGGCTCGAAAAGTGGTATTACCGCTCATGGGAGAAAATTACTATTTGGACCCTCATTTGGATAAGGGGCACCTCAATTACTAAGGGGCGACCACTTGCTATTTGCACCCCGGGAATGGATAAGGGGCACTCATCTTCTCAAATTCAAATATGAGATTTGGCGGAAAACTTAAGCTGTCACATGCATAATTTTCTGTTCGAATTTGAGGGAAGGTATGGAGAGATTCAATGGCAGGATTGTGTTGGGATGGACCTTTTGGAGCTTGACAGGGTTGGTAAGAGTGATTGGATCGACTGAACTGGGATGTATCATCGAGATCAAGCTACACAGAGGCGGGAAGAATCATATTTACCTGCGAACTCCCTGAGTTGGATTTAGACGAGATGTTCTCATGGATTTTATTCGGACCAAGTTAGTTTGGGCCTGGTTTGATGAAACAGGGACGGTAATAGAGATTAAATCGAAACAGGAGAGGATTAGCATTAGTTCTCGACAAAACAGGGGCTAGGAAAGTTACGGGAAGTTTCGGCTTATATTTGGAAGTTATGTGGATTGGAAGGTGCGAATCTACTCTGAAAGATTTGTTTCTATTCTAGAGAATTTTTGACAGATGTAAAGACGTGTAAAGAAGTTCACAGAGAGGAAAGTCCCATGACTTCCGGTGAAAGAAAAAAATTATAAACCAAAGATTTTATGCGATATTTATGGACGGGAGGTGTATAAATAGTTGAGGAGAGTTCCAGAGAGAGGAGTCGAGAGTTGGGGGTAAGTTACAGAGGAACGGGAGAGCCAACAGAGGTCTCAGCTCGGAGAAAGGAAGTTGCAGAGTCGTTTATGCACTTTCATGGAAGAGGAGAAAGAAGAAGAAGAACTGACGTCCTAAGTCAGTCGCAGAGAGGTGTTGTTTATTTACTGCAGCAAAGAACTATCGATTAGGAGGCAGTCTTATATTCTCTGTAGTCCTTTGTAACGATCGATCAGAACACTTATAAACGTTGCAGTTGATCTGTTTTATCTTTTTCTTGTATTTTCACTCTCTTCAAACACTTTGGAGCCATGAATAAATATTTTGAGCATGTTTTCACCATGAAGAGCTAAACTCCAACACTGGGACGACGGAGGAAGCCTTATTTCACAATTGTTTGGTAACTATATTTGATTCTTTATGACTTTTGCATTTTTTTTAATTGTTTTATGATTTTTATTAATTAGTTGTGATTTTGTCTGATGACGTATGCTAAGACTTAGAGCTTTTGATGCGTTATGCTTATGATTTACAATTAATCTTCTACAAAATCTACTTTTGGCAAAGAAATAGAGTCTACAAAAGAGCTAAAATTGTTATGAATCATTGTATGAACCAACTGATTGTGAAGTTTGGTGGAATCCTAAGTCACAGTACCTCTCGTATTCGTGACAATCTTGTATATATTTTCTTTGTTTTTATTTTTAAGTCTTAAACCAATCTCATCAAGTCCGAGTTGAACGAATCTTTACTACCACTTTACAAACAACATAAAAATCACACCAATGAACTAGTTAGAGAGTTGTTTAATTGCTTAGATCTCATAAAAGTATACAAGACACAATTGAAACAAAAACAGTTTTGATTCACTCGAATCGATTCATGAACATTATAGCCACGGTTTGCAAAGGTTGCATTCCTTAATATATAAATGTCTTAGTTCACGAATTAAACTGTTTTTAGAAAATAACCTACTTAAGTACGCATACTGGTACGCGGACTTAAGTATCCGGATTAAGTTTGTTTTTCAGTTCACAAACTCCAGTAGAAATTCACGGGATGTGAACTTCCGGCAGTGCGCGTACTTGGTACATGGAATTTAGTTCCGGTTATCCTGAGCATCAAAGTATGCATACTTTGGTTCAAGGACATTGGACTTACACAAGTATGAGTTGCCTCACATTGTTTATATCCAACCAAGGTTATATATTATAAACTCTCGTCACTAGTAAAATATTCTTAGAGGACGTTATATAGTTGTTGTTCACAAACTATTTTTCGTCAAAGCGATTTTCAAGTAATTGAAACAAATATGACTTTCGTCACTAGTAAAGATGAACTTGGCTAAAGCAAAAGCTTACCGACACATATTTCGAGAAATAGATAAGCGAGATAAACTCAGCTCGAAATAGTACATGTGTATAATCATAGTCTATATAGAAATATGACTTTTGTCTCAAGATAGGAGATAAAGTAGACTTTTGAGTGATAGATAAGTTCAAGTCTCCACATACCTTTTTGTCGATGAAGTTCCACCAGTTCCTTGAGTAGTTCTTCGTCTTTGCATGATGAACACCGTGGAGTCTAGAGCTCAACTACACTTTCTATCCTAGTCCAAGACTTAGCTATTAGTAGACTAGAAATCAAGACTTATAGTTTTGGCAACTAAACTTGACAAACAAGCTTGAGATAGCAACGCTTGCGAGTTTGACCGAGCAGTGCTCTAACAAAATGTAAAACATTGTTTCCTAGGATAAAATATTCACCATAACCCATTCACATAATCATAACAATATATACAAGATTATGTTGATGCCATATCTACGAAGTTCAAAAGATATGCATTATACTTCGTTGTCTAATTCCCTAATACTATGATCATGTCACATCACTAGAGTAATATATACACTATGTACAATATATACAGCTTCTCAGTTATGTTTTCAATATAACACGACTTGAAAGATACGTTAGGAATGAAACAGTTCAAGTCAATATTACTAACCTCAAGTGGAAGGATGATGTCGTCGTTGTAGTTCGCTAATTCTTCACATTCTTGAGGTCTTCGGAGTAATACATGTATGTCTCAACATTCCTAGACTTTCTAGTCTAACCGAAACGAAGTTGACTCCAGTATTTAATCAAGCGACTCTAGATGAGTTTTGATACTAAAATATGACAACCAACCTTGACATACCAACGCTTGGTGAGTTCAACCGAGCTATGCTCTAACACTATTTTCTAGTATTTTTGTGATGATTTTATAAATAGTGTTACAGAGTCCTATTGGTCTAAATTGGCTAGGGTTCTTAGGATGTCTTGTTTTTGGAATTAGAAAAAGAAAGGTTTTATTTATGTCAGGATGCATAATTCTTGATTCAAAGAAGTGTTGGATAGTTAATATTACTTGGTCACCTACTGTATCCCAGTTTTGTTTGAAGAAAATAGTTGTGAATCCATATGGACCTGGAGATTGATTAGGTTTCATCCTTTTTAGGACATAGAGGATTTCCTCCTTTGAGGGAATAAGAGACATATTGGCATTATCCTTACCAGATACGCCAGGTTGAATAGAACTGAACCAAAGATCATGTTGAGAAGTGTCTACCGTATCGGCTAAGAACAGGTTTAGGTAATATTCATTTAAGGTTGAGTGTATTTCTTTTCTGTCAAAGGTCACTTCATCATTTGTTTTCTTTAGGCATTCTCTATCATTCCACTTTCTTCTTCTCGGAGTGACGGTGTGAAAATATTTGGTTTTTATTTCTCCTAAAGCAACTATGTTATCCCTAGAATTTTGTTTGGATATAGCTTCCTGAGTATCATAAAGTTTCTCAAGTTGTGTTAGTTTTGTCCGTATTTGTTCCTCTTTCTTCTAAAGATGTTGAAAGTTATTAAGATTTTCTATTTTTCGTATAGGTTTTTTAGTCTGTTTTGAAGGAAGACCAAAGATGTTATTTTTTCCGATCCAAAAGATTTATCCCTAAGTTATGAAAGTTAGAAACAAGAGAGTCAGCATGATTGTCCCTAATAGTGTGGTTCCAAGTATGTTTAATTACTTGGACACATGACTCCTCTTTCTGCCAGGTATCATAGAATTTGAATGTCCAGTTAAGTTTATGAAAACCATTATCTAGAGATAGAGCAATTGGGCTGTGATCAGAGCCAGATGAGTTATATTGGCCTTAGGAAATTGCAAGTTCCATTCCGCATTAGAATAGGCGTTGTCTAGTCTTTCCTGTATATTTGCATTTCATGTTCTATTATTGTTCCAAGTGAAGTCATAAACTATGTAGCCTAGATCATACAGACCAGCATTCTGGAGAATATTGTTATAATACTCACTATCTTTTTTATTGAAGGGTAGTCCTCCCTGTTTTTCAGATTGGATAAAATTAATATTCATATCCCCTATTAGGATCCAAGGCATTGTGGATTTATTAACCTATTCTGCTATCTTTCCTAAAAAATCCCAAGGGTAAGGGTTTCCTTAGAAGCATGTACATTTGAATTGTATCAAGGAATCCGTTCCGTTTTTTTCTTCTCTTTTTTTTCATGTGGTAATTTGGTTTTCAGAATTGGACATATTGCACAGAGTACATTCTTATACACCAAAAAATCTAGCTTTTTAGTCTCATTGGGCAAAAGATCCTTTACCAATCCTCATGAGAGAAATGTACAACAACTCATTCCATGTATCCGGTATACCGGGCAAACACCAATGAACACAATCTTGATGTTTCTTGAATTCAATCCTTTCTTGATCAGATGAGTATTGTAAATACAATGAAGGGTGTCCGTCGGTTCGATAGTAAGAAAGTTCACTGATATTCAGATATAACACAGGAGTCTTCATTCTTCGTAATGTGTCTTCTAATATTTTGACCTGTAAAGGATTCCTCGCCCTGTATGTTTCGTTGCTCGCGATTGGTTCCGTTTCCCTGTTGCATATTCCACCAGTGTTCCACTTACCTCCGCTGCATAATATACACAAATATAAATACTCATTTTACATAATCAAAACAAACAACTGAATAATGTATTCAGGGTCACTTACTGGAAATGGGAAACTGAATATCCTCTGAAAACAACTTGAGTTTTGTTAGAATCAATGTTCTTGTCAATCCATTTCCTCCAAGTAGTAAGAGCTTTCTTGTATGCTTTACTAATCTCTAGTTGTGGGTGCAAATAATCACCTTCTTGAAAGTAGTTTTTCCTGAAATTTAAGCAAATCATAAGCAACAATCATATACATACACAAATACTATACTTATTCATTCTTGCTAACTCACCCATTTTGAACTTTATTTTTAACCCACCAATGCCATGAATCAAATACTACAATATCAGCGTCACGGTAGTACGGTGATGCACGCGGATCAATCAAATCCAATTTCATTGTCTCCGGCACTTGTTTCAGTATACTTTCCTGAGTCCTACGGTTCGCCGGCTGTGTTTCATAGACTAAAAAAGGAGACCACACGAATCCTATAGTGCAATTGTAGTCCTAATAAGAAGAAGATAAACAATTAGAAAACCGTCCAACTATAACTTCATTTTCTTAAGGCTTAATTAAGTAAAACTTGCCTCGTATCTAAGTGACATGTCTCCTCTTATTTTGTGTTCTACACTTTTAGATACCCAAAAAACTCTGCTCTTATCTGGGATGACATTCCAAAGAATACATGCTAAAGATTGAAACATATTTCTGTTCAGAGAATCCCCTGCAAATGCAATTTTTTTTCCTCTTAATCGCTCTAGAAAATCTTTTGCATTCAGAATGCTGCAAGAAAGAAAAAAAAAAGATATTCAAAAATTTGGAAGCCCCTCATTCTTACTGTTATGGCCTAGATGACACTGGATTCATTGGTTGCTGATTAAACCCTGTGACAGATTAGACATACCTGGGAAAATTATTATTACATCCTGCATTTTCTGGGTGAGATTTCCATTGCCATTGCCATTTTATATATGCATCATCAGGTCTCCCATTCTTGTAACAACTGAAAGGGTTTCTTTCGATATAAGGACAAGAACCAGGAGGGTAAAATGGTTTTCTCCCATTGATCGGCCTAACCCATTCACCCTTATAGATATTACAATCATGGCCACTAGAAGCAGAATTATTGATACTTGTAACCACTATTTCTTCAACTTCAGGAGGACTACCACTGGAAACATCAGCATTCGAGTAGTTTGTTAATTTACTACTGCTTTCTGTTCCATTCACCTTCGAGATGTCTGGCAAGGAAGAAGACATTACTGTTTGATACGCCTCAAAAGAGTTTTCCAACAACAGCTGATGAGAAGAATTGAGGGAAGACGAAGTACTACTTGAACTTTCGTTTGCCAAGTAAGAAAAAGAAATTTTTTGGTAAAATGTGTCAAGATTAATTTGGAGCACGGGATTAATAATGGATGGGGTAAGAAATGGGAACATGAAGATAGTTGATATAAATATGAAGGCCGAAGCTCCAAAGATAAAACCAACTCCAACAATTATTGATGATCCTTTTCTCCTCGAATGCGATATTTGTACACATAGCTTCTCCCATGTTCTAACCTGCTTTTCCATGAAAATAATTCTTCTAGGAAACCAGATGATAATTGGAACGGCGATATGCGCTGTTTAAAGTGCACTTGAAACTCTGTAATATTTTATGTATAGAACTCATCCTTCTTGTATGTGCAGATATGGAACATTAATTAGGCGCAAGACCAGAGATGTTAATCTCCGAGGTAGAAACTTCATATACTTTAACTAGTAGAGAGACTGGAGAACTCGTCAGAGAACGTGCATTGCACGGGGAAGAAAAAAAAAATGTAGAGTATCTTTAAACTCAAGTTACATTGTTGATGAATTAGGGAATAGTAGTAGCCACATTTTTTAAATATGGGTTTGCTACTTTGTCTATAGCAGTAAGCAAATTCAACTACGGGAATACCAAAATCAAATAGAAATGATATTAGTGCCGGCCTTGAAGAGAGTTCCAAGGTATATAAGTAAGTCTCTTCTTCTATTAACTCGGTCTTCTATGTGTATTCTTTCAAAATCAGATCGATTATTTTGCGTACGCGTTGGCGTAAACTCGTTATGTTGTTCCCACTAAAGAATTTCTACTCATGCATTTAAGAATGACCATTGGTACTAAATAGAGTTACCACCACTTTTGCTGTTGGTACTCGGACTAAGTAGTCCAACTGGCCATCCGAGACTACATTTGATTTAACAAAAACGGTTACAACTGATTAATTTCTGAGAAAACATGCAAACTTCACACGAAACACATGGATAAATGCTTAATTTCTGTCACATCCACAAAGAAAGTAATTCATATGCACAACTATTGATTCTCGTGAAAACTTTAGATTATCATGATCCAGAGTTGTGCTAGTAATTTACTGCATCATATTCTTCTACTAAGACGTGCAACATTTATATTGAAATGCCGATTCGCTCAAATCAAACTGATGAACAAAACCCACCTCTTAAATAGCAGAATTACTGGAGAAATTAAAAAACAAAACGTAGATGAAATTGAAGAACAAGGGAGGATGATTGGACTAGTTGTCATTGCAAGGACGACCAGGTTACAAGGAGAGGGTTTTCATTGCAAGGAAAGGAATGCACCGAATGTGTGTGCTAAAATGTCAAAATTAAAATCATCCTTCAAAACCAATAGGTAATTCATGCGCATGTTATGACATATATTGTCTGGCCTTAATGATACAGACTGCAAAAGCCAATTCATATTCACTGAGCAAAGGATCCTTTACCATCCCTCATGAGAGAAATGTACAATAATTCATTCCATGTATCCGGTACACCAGGTAAACACCAGTGACCGCAATCCTGTTTCATCCTAGTACCTGCCGTCCTGTTTCTGTAAAATCTCGTATACATGGAAGGGTGTGCATCTGCTCGGTAGTATGTTTGTTTTGTGACATTCAAATATATTACAGGAGTCTTCATTCGACGTAGTGTGCCTTCTATCAATTTTACTCCAGACGGATTCATTTCTATGAATGCTTCATTACTCATGAGTGGTCCCGTCACTCTGCTGCAACGTCCACCTTTGTTCCATGGACCTCCCCTGAAAGTTTATGCATGAGAATTGAGCTCACTGATACATAACTAAATTGCAATTCACGATTAAAAATATTTATATGCACGACGCACCTGAAATGGCTAATTGAATGTCCTCTAAAAACAACTTGTGTCTTGTTCGAATCAATGTTATTGTCAATCCATTTCCTCCAAGTCGTAAGAGCTTTCTTGAATGCTTTACTAATGTCTAGTTGTGGGTACAAGAAATCACCTTCTTGAAAATAATTTTTCCTGAATCAAAATTTAAGTAATAACAGTAGTATATATTAATGTTAGCTTGGCACATCATAATAATAAGTAAGTATGCTCACTGTGAAGTCTTTGTTTTTGTGTCTAACTCACCCGTTGCGAACTTTATTTTTAACCCACCAGTGCCATGAATCAAACACTACAATATCTGCATCACGATAGTACGATGATGCATATGGGTCAATCAAATCCAATCTCATCGTCTCCCGCCCTCGTTGTGTTGTACTTTTCTGAGTTACACGATTCAGGGGTTGTGTTTCATAAACTAGAAAAGGAGACCACACAAATCCTATAGTGCAGTTGTAGTCCTAATAGTAAGAGGATAAATAGTTAGAAAGCCACATATAATCTACTCCTTATTTTACATTTAATGAACATTTCTTACCTCAAATCTCACTGACAAAGCACCTCCATAGAGCCAATGAACTTTACTCTTATCCCCAACGGCATTCCAAAGTATACATGTTAATGATGAAAACATATTCCGGTTCAGAGAATCCCCTGCAAATGCCACTTTTTTCCCTCTCAATCTCTCTAAGAAATCCGTTGCATTAAGAATACTGCACCAAAATATTAGAACTCGAGTTGCGTCTACACATAACAAACCGCATTCACATGGTAATTTGAAATTATGGGGGAAAATGTACCTTGGGATGTTGTTATTGTACCCTGCATTTGTCTGCTGAGATTGCCACTGCCATTTCCATTTTAGAAACCGTTGGTCAGTTCTCCCGTTCTTGTAGCAATCATAGTTACTTCCTTCTTCAATATATGGACAAGAACCAGGAGGATAAAAATATTACAATCATCATTGTTTTCTTGTTTCTTACTATCATTTGATCCACCACTGTTACTAAGGAAACTACTAGTAGGGTACATATGTATGAATTGTAAAACTAGTGGAGCGGGTGGGCAAAAATACATATTTTTACTCATGCTATGCTATGCCATGCACCAAGTTCCTTTTCTACATTTATTTTTGGCGATTTTTCTTTAGAGAATTAATTTTGGAATTAATTCTTAAGAGTTCTATTTATGGTAAAATTCCTTTTACTTGTTTTTGAAGAAAACCAAAACCTAACTTGATTTGCAAGTATTTCATCCTATAAATACAACTCGAATATAGGGTTTTCCCGGACCATCCCCGGGAACAATCAATATATCTTTATCCTCGACACATCTTATTTGAGGGGTTTAGCATTACTGTATACCCGCGAACTAATGTGTTAAGGACTTGTTTTTGTTTTATTTTGGTAGAGTTGTTTCGCATTAGTTCTTTACATATTATTTTTACATCTAACGTCTTTGTTCATTGTCAGCAAGATCCCAACAATCTTAACACATTAGTATTCCTTGTAACAATGGGAATCAACGATTCAAGAGATGGCAATCCAAGATAAGCCATCATTTTAAATGAATACAATATTGAAGGAGGAGGTCAATTGAACACGAGGTCTAATTTTTCGGAACGGTGCGATGTATGATTTTTACAATGCTAAAGAGAACTTGACTTATGAGTTGTGGATCGTTAGAAGCAAGTACCAAGCCGAGACCTGCAGGAAGCAAGAAATTTCCGTGGCAAAGTTTATGGAGTTCAAGATGACATTCCTCGAACTTCAACAAATTATTAACCGATTCTTGTCAAGGTATGGTTGTTGATGAGACTTTTCAAGTGTCTCGGTTTGAGAAGTTACCATCTTCTTGGTCTGAGTACAAGAAAAAGCCGAGGCATGAAATCGGCGAGATCAACATGGTTGAATTGGGAAAGAAGATTCAAGTGGAAGAGATGTTGTGCACCAAAGACAAGAACGTGTCATCTCGCAAGGGACATGTCTAACAAAGCTCATATGTTAACATAAGCCATCCAAAGTAAAAGGTGACAACAATCTGAATCATGGACCTAACAAGAAAGGTACGGAAACTTATCTAGCATTGTTAAAATTAAGGGTCCTTGTTGGGTGTGTGGAAACACTAGTCATATGGCGATTCCGTAGACAACGAAGGATAAGAAGAATAATGCTAACCTGGTTGAGAAAGCAAAGACGAAGTGAAAAATGACCAATGTGATGGATTGGTGGGTAGACTCGAGCTACCAAGCATGTTTGTGGGAACAGAGACTGAGGACCAGAGGGTAGGGGAGGGAGAAACTCGATATGGAAACTGGGTAACTCCATCCGCACCTAAAGCTCACATCCGGAAAGACTCTCACATTGAATGAAGTTCTTCATGTTCAACCGCAAAAATCTTGTTTCTTGTTCTGCTTAGATGATAAAGGGTTTTAAAGTTACAATTGAGTCCGGAAAACTGTCGTCAACCCATACCCATTCGCCATCAAAAATATTACAATCATCATTGTTTTCTTGTTTCTTACTATCATTTGATCCACCACTGTTACTAAGGAAACTACTAGACGTTACATTAAAAGCAGCTTTCGTTCTAACCACCGACTCTCCGACGACTATAGGAGGACCAACGGGAACAATAATACTTGAGTAATTTGTATATATCTTGTTTTTTGTTTCATTCGTTTGAGTAGAGTTCTTCCTTAACTCTTTAAATGAAGAAGAATTTGAAGATGGTGCAACAGAAGCAAAAGATGCAGCAGAACTACTACTACTACTACTAGAGTTAATATTGAATGGCAAAAGTGAGAAAGTAATTTTTTTATAAAACCTGTTAAGATTATTCTGAAGCATGGGATTCATTATCGACGGCGAGATAAACTGAAACATGAAAATGATAACTGTGAAAATGAGGATTGAAGCTCCTAAGATAGAACCAAATCCAGAAAGTATTGGTGACCTTGGTCTTTTGGAATGCGATATTCCTACCCTGAGACATACTAAGTTCTCCCAGGCTCCAAGCTTTTTCATGAAAACTTCTGTACGAAACGAATCAAATGTCAGTCAGAACGACAATGAACCGAGTAGGAATCGCTAGATATAGAGAAGTTAGAGAATTACGTTCTTGAACGGTGAATACTTTCTCAGTCAAATACTAAGCAGCATTTATCAGTTTTTTTTTTTTTAATGAAACTCTACTCAAGTGTACAATAAACTTTAGTAGATTAATATTTAGTCGTATATCAGTTTTTGCCACCGACAAATTTTTGCCGTTCATTATACTAGGGGAAAGCACTTTGTCGGACTAAGAAGATGAGAGCGTTTAATCTTAATGGTTCTAAATTGTTTGTTTTTAAGAAATCGCACGGATTTCTAACCTCTGACTTCAGATATGAGATCGCAAATGGTGCTATTCATAGTTAGTTCAGTGTATGTCCGAGTCAATTAGTATTCAGACATGTTTAATTCAGTAGCCAAGACAGATTATGAATTAGCTATGAGAGAAAGATGATATGTAGAAGTCAGGACGATTTTGATTCACTTGAGGCCCTTTACTAAAATGTGACATTGCACTTATGTTATTTTACAGACTAATTAAATAATAGCCAACCAGTTTGACCTGGCAAAAGATCCTTTGCCAGCTTTCAAGAGAGAAATATACAACAATTCATTCCATGTATCCGGTACACCAGGTAAGCACCAATGACCGCAATCCTGTTTCATCGCCTCGTTAGCAATTCCTCCATTATAAAACCTTGTATAGAGTGCAGGATGTGCGTCTGCTCGGTAATAAGTTTGTTTAGTAACATTCAGATATATAACAGGAGTTTTCATTCGTCGTAATGTTTCTTCTAGTATTTTCACCCGTGGAGGATTCTTCTCTCTGTATGTTTCATTGCTCATGATCGGTACCGCCTCTCGGTTGCATTTTCCATCTCTACTGCACAATATGAATACGATACACTATTAATTAAAAGTATAAACAACAGTACAAAATTGAAATTAGTTTGTTAAATAAATGCGCATCCGGCCCTAGCTAGGCATCACTTACCGAAAATGACTAACTGAATGGCCTCTGAAAACAACTTGAGTTTTGGTCGAGTTGATGTTCTTGTCAACCCATCGCCTCCAAGTAGTGAGAGCTTTCTTATATGCGCTTCTAATTCCCATTTTTGGGTACAAATAATCACCTTCTTGAAAATAGTTTGTCCTGCAAAGCAATTATGATGTACATTCAAAAAGAAGAAAAAACATGTTCTTCTCTATCCTGTCTTTCATTGCTTCACTCACCTATTATGAACTTTATTTCTAACCCACCAATGCCATGAATCGAATATAACAATGTCAGCATCACGATAGAATATGGATGCGCGTGGGTCAATCATATCTAATCTCATCGTCTCCGGAACCTGTTTTAGTATACTTTCCTGCATTCGTCGATTCTTGGCTTGTGTTTCGTAAACTAGAAAAGGAGACCACACGAACCCTATGGTACAGTTGTAGTCCTAACAAGAAGATGATATGTAATTAGAAAGTCGAACTTACAGCTAAACTTCTCGTTATAAAAGTTAAATCGAACACAACTTGCCTCATATCTCACTGACATTTGTTCTCTAATGTTGTTTTCTACATTTCCAAGCCAGAAAACTCTGCTCTTATCTGGAACGGCATTCCAAAGGATACATGCTAAAGATTCAAACATATTTCTGTTCAGAGAATCCCCTGCAAATGCTACTTTTTGTCCTCTCAACCTCTCGAGAAAATCAGTTGCATTGAGAGTGCTGCATGAAGGAAAAACAATCAGAACTTTTTAAGGACTGAGATTATCCGAATTACTAAAGGAACTAGACCTATGACCACGATATTGGACAGATTGTACATACCTTGGAACATTATTGTTACACCCTGCATTTGTTGGGTGAGACTTCCATTTCCATTGCCATTTTAGATACGCATCGTCAGGTTTACCGTTCTTGTAACAATCGAAATTACTCGGTACTTCGATAAAGGGACATGAACCAGGAAGATAATACGGTTTTTGATCATTAACCCTTACCCATTCACCTTCAAAAATATTGCAATCACCATCAGTGTTGGTATAACCTGGCAAACGTGAAAAAGGAAATTTGGTGTAAAATATCTTCAGATTATCTTTTAGGATGGGAGTTATAATCGATGGGGAATTAACTGGGAACAAGAAGACAATGGCTGCAAAAAGGAGGATTGAAGCTCCAAACATGACACCAAATCCATAGAGCATCAATGATCTTTTTCTCCTTGAGCGCAATACTCCTTCCAAGTGACATAACCTCTCCCTAGACCCTAGCTTCTCCATTCGCTTAGAAAACTATATCAAATTTCAATTCGGAAGACAATGTTATTATTGCGAACTCTACAAGTAGAAGACACGGGGTTTAGCTAGAGAATAGTTCTCGAACGAGAGAATCTTGTATCTTATTCCAAGTAGGCACTCAGAAGTCAGCACTCTTCTTGCATATCAGTAAATGCAAGATGTGCAACATCAATTTGAAACATTAATTAGATGCCAAAAGACATATTTTTTAATCAGCTATGTCAGTAATTTTAAATTTGTTACAAACTCTTCTCTTATGATATCTCTGTAAAAGTCAAATCACATTTCCCGAACGAATTAGATATTTTCCTGCCATTGTGTACTCTTTTTCGGTTCTATACTTCAGCAAAACAGTTCAAAAGAAACATGATTCATAAGGGCTGATACTAGTCCATATAGGACGAAAAGATCCAGGCGATCCTGACCATTGGATCGATGGACTGGTATCAGCCATTAGTAGAGCTGGTATCAGCTCTTATAAATCATGGAAAGAAAGTGAAGCCAACCTGATTAATAGTCGTTTTAAATAAAGTTTCATGGAAAGAAATATCTTTGAAGACAACTTATCAAAAAAAAACCAACCTGATTAATAGGGATGTAACTTTGACATTTGGTTGAGATTAGTAGTTCCGCACTCGCGTAAAATTGCGCCTATTGGAATACTAAAAACATTCCGGACCAAAATGAACATAACCAAGAATTTGACGATTATAAAAAAATACTATGTGTCAGATTTACAGTCTTACTTTAAAACCACAATTAAACACTACGCTGGACCTCGTGTTCACTGATTAGCTAGTAAATTATAGATATCATCATGTATCACGTTTGGTGTAAAACCACAAGCGACCATTTACCAACGAATCATATTTCATGTTGTGCTCTTCTGTTTTTGCAAGTCTTGTTTTAGCATTGTAGAAACTATCATATAGTCCTAGAAATAATATAAATGAGTGACTTTGGTCCTGTTGACTGTTTGGTCCTTTTCTTAAATGTATATTACCGTTTGGTCCTAGGATGGACATCACCCTCGCGGAATGACGTCATCAATGAGTCGTCACATTTAAAAACTATCAAAAATACCATTTTTTTCTCTATTTTTTCTCTTTCTTCAAAAAAATAAATAAAAAGCTGAGAAATGAAGTATCTTTTGAACCATAAGTCAAAAAATAATAAATTTCCTCTTTCTCTATTTGTTCGGTCTAGTTCATTTTTCGTTCACTGAGAAATATTCTTTCTTCCTATTATGTGACCAATTTTTCAGAAACTCTAGAATCATCTTTGAAAATAAAAAAAAGTGAATCATCTTTGAAAATAAAAAAGGTTAAATACTTCCTTTAACTTTATAAGAGGTCTAAAACCTTTTGACCCTCCAAAAAGATTCCTATCTGTAATATCATGCAAAGCTTTCTACAAAGACTTTTGAGAGACATGTTGAAAAGGCAGGCTTCCTGTAACTCCCCAAATTCATCATCTAGTCTTAACATAAATTGAGTAACACCAGAAGATGAAAATATCAAGCAACAAGAAATTCTTTTGAAAAGATTGAACGTTGGAGGACCTACTCTGATCAAAGTTGAGGAATTATACTTCGATCAATGATTTCTTCAAAGAATGCGTAAAATTATTCCAGTCATAAAAAGAGTAATTCACAACACCATGAAGAGTGTTGATCAAGATTTTGAGTTATGACATTTAATGTAATAATTTCAGTGCACTGTTGGTTGAAAAAAGTTGGAGACGATCAATCGACCACCTCGAAAACCACCACAAAAATTTGATATACCTCCTTTATAAGCAGCACAATTGTAACTAGAAAAACCTCGATGAAAACTACTTGAATCTCGATAAGGAGCTTAACATTCGAAATCCTTCCCAAATTTTTCAAATTAAATAACTTGAGAGTTGCCAGATGTTTTGAAAGAATTAAACTCTACAGGAAGTCCATAAAGGATGTAGAACACAAGATCTTCATCAGAAACAAAACATTTAATTTGACCATGCTGATGAGTGATGGATTTTTCCTACACCTGCATAGATTCTGAAATACACAAGATATATGACTTTCGAATATAAGCAATGAGAATACATTTCAGCAACAACTTACAAATGCTAACATCCATTTGGTGTCGTTTGGCAAATGTTAATATTGCATCTAGGCCACCAATTATACGTACAATCGTCCCTTATAATATTGAGAAAAAATACGATTTTACCACGTTATATGTCGTTTCTCTTTTACTCAATGATAAATTCATTGAAATTTTGAATAATTAACCTGGCAAATATGAGGGCAACCTTAAAAAAATTTGGGGCTACTATTTTATTTTCATCCATGGTAGTTAGATATGGGGAGTCTTAAAAATGTTAAATGTCCTCTTACCCTTTCAACTTTAAAATTATATTCTTACCCTTATCCGTAACACTCAAACCAAAACTCTAAAACATAATTATCCCTTGCCGAATGTGAAGTCTAAGATATTTTTATTTTTTTAATTATGAAGAAATTAAAGAACAACTCAATGAAGAATAAAAGTAAGAAATAAACTGTTTCTAGTTACACTTCATAATTGACATGTAATTATGTAGTTGCTTGCCGAATATAATATAGTCTCCATATTTCTGAACTAGAAAAAAATTATGTCGGAAAGACTTACAAAAATCGTTAGGTTTATATTGTTGGTTCTCGATTATAGTGTACATCGGAAGGTATTTTTCATTTAACTTTTAGTTGTACTGGTTTAATTATCCCAAAATTAGTCGGTTTTCTTTATTATCTTACCTATTATTTTCTTGGTGTCCTTCGCAAATAAAGAAGAATTGGATGGTGTTGTTTATTTTAGTCCGACTAAGAAAAACAGGCATGACAAAAATATTTCGACCTTATCAATTATTACTATGTAAAATCAGTTTCGGGACAACTTTTCTAATCGGCATGCAAATTGAAATCGAGCCTGTCCATTATGGGTACATCTTTACCTTAACTAACTAATATCTCAGATTCTCTAAACTAACTATAACCAAAAACACTAGTTTAATCATAAAAAGTAATCAACATTATTTAATCAAGGACATGTTAGTCATTACGAAAAAAACAAGTTAGATATAAAGCTTTTGAAATTACTACAAAATGCCTTTATTTTGAAGGGTGTTCCTTTATATACCCCAAGAAATACTAACGATACCCCTTTATCTTTATACCCTTATAACTTTTCTTCATACCCATCAAAAGTGTCAACTTTGTATACCACAAAGCATACAAACAGAAAAACCACATTGAATTAATATTGTCTTCATTTTTCTGTAACTCGAAGGATTAAAGAGATGAATTATTACTTTAGGGAAGACTTAACAATCAAAAAAATAAATATCGTTTTTCAACACCGAAAAATAAAATAAAAAAACACTAGAAAATTTGGGTTTTTCTTTTTGTTTTGAATATACTTAGAAATTTGATGTAGGGTTTGATAGATTTGATAATCGCAATTTAATTTAGAGTAAAACAAGGTTTTCGAGAATCGAATACAAATATGTTAGATCTGGCGTCGGTAATCTGTTAGTCTTTCATCATAGGGAAGGGGAAAGACTTGCATTCCTTTTAAGAAAAATAGAGATGGGTTTTTTTCATCAATCTCATGTTAATGCTTCAAAAACAATTCTCTTGTTGCTTCTCCACTGATGAAAATTTTCAAATTAATCACTTTCAACCACCACCACTACCTCTCCTATTGCAACAACAACGACAACCTCAACTTCATCTCCTCCATTACTAAGGAAAGGAAAGAGATATTGAAATCAATACCCTGGCGACGGTGATGAATCAGAAGAACAAATGGAGTCAAAAAATAAGGAGGCCAAACGGATAAGATTTGTAAGCACCCGGATTTGGCATAGCCGAAGGCGTAAAAATGGGGGCTTCGGGCGAGACAAAACCGAAGCCACCATTGAAGATGACATGGAAACACGGGCTGCCCTGTAGGAATAATTAGTGGTTGTATAAATAAACCTCATTGTAAAAGTACACATGCACGGTCAATGTTGAAAGTCTTGTAAGAAAGGGTACTAGAACACATGTGTAAGACATCCTGGTGTCAGGCTTTGCCTATAAAAGGAGACCAGTCCTCCAGAGAGAGATAGAGATTTTCAGTGAATTGTAATGTGTATTAGGATCTTCTTTTAACCCTTCATCAATTTTGGGGTGTTTACATTTGGAAACTTCACTGGGGACTAATCCTCAATACCACTACACAGAATTCCAAAATTATGAATTCGGGTACGTTACAAAATCATACCCCATCACAAACACTCACATTTTGATTGATCTTCTACTTAACAAATCGGGTCAGGTGGCCGCGGTAAGACATCAACATGATATTCGGGAAACGAATCGCATGAATACCGAAGAGAATTCTGAGATGGGATCTCCGGTCAGGTTCGAAGGTGAAGGGGATCCGGAGGACATAGCGGTACGGGAAGAGTACTACACGGAGATTTTTTTTCTGATTTCTTTCGGGAAATCAAGTTTACCAAACAACATCAGGAAATAGCTTGTATGCACATGCTGAATATTTTCTCGGGGAGAAGTTGCATGGATACATTGAGAGACATTTTTCTAGACAACCAGGCCAATTCACGTTCTCTTAAGAAGATAAGATGGTTAATGTGGATCATTTATGCCCTCTTTACATCACGATTGTTGTGGGAAAGAACAGTTTAAACAGAGTCTTTGTAGATACTGGAGCTTCGTTGAACTTAATTTCTTAAAGAACTATTCATCGATTGGGTATTCCACCAATAGCTGTTAGAAGGTTGATAACGAAAGTACAAGATTTTAGTGGGGAGAAGCATAAGACAATCAGAACAATGAATTTGGAGGTCACGGTGTGGCCCATCAGAGCTATCGAACTCTTTCACGTAACTGAGGCGGATCTAACATGTCAACTAATTTTGGGGCAATCGTGGTTACAAAAACATGGTGTAGTACCATCAACGGATCACCAATGCATCAAGTTCTTATACGAAGGAAGACAATGGTGTGTAGCATTCACTAAAAATCCATTCACGAAAGAAGAACATGGGATGTTTCCCGAAGCCGCATTTTTACGAGCAAGGGAATACGATGTTTTTCTCTGGATGTAATATAACCAATACTCGAAGTAGCAAGAAGGAGAAAGGTGAGTTGGTTAAATATAGCGGTAGTTTTTAGGGTATTATCGAACCAGGTAGGCGAAAGATATATCGCTTCATCAAAAATGAGCCCGAAGTGACTGAAGAAGAACATGTAATACATGCGGCGGAAACATTAACTACTAAAGAACCAGAACACGCCTAGGAGCGACCAGTGACCATTTCGAATCAATCCCAAGAACCCACAATTCCTCTAAACATAGGGACTCCGGACAACCCGAAGATACTCAGGATCGCAAGTAATTTGACAGAGGAAGAGATGAGAGAATTACAAAGTCTGCTTATAGAATTTCAGGATGTATTATGTAACACCGATGAGTGCCAAATAGTGCATATTTATACACCTTTTTATTGGCATTTTACTCATCTTTTGCGCTTATAAATCAGATATTATCCCATATTCTGTATTTTCATTGTTTTCGAGAATAAATATTTGTATTAATTAATTTTGTGTTTTTAGGTAATAAATAAAGCTCGGAGAAACTAAGGAGCAAAAGAGCAAAAGAATTGGAGTCAAGCATCTATGGAGCATATAGCCAAAGCCCGCGCGCGAGTCAGTCGCAACCCAACTTACAAGACATGGGCTTGAGCTAACCATGACCCGGATCCGAGTCCGTCTCATCCAGGCCGTTAGATTCGATCTACTCTAGATCCGACGCTCGCTCCAACTGTTCCATCAAAGATTGCTGCTCCCGTGCTACACCAGATCACGCCAAAACCGCATACCTACCTGAGCCGTTCAGATCTCCATCAGCTCCATCATACGCTCGCTGCGCCTTCCTCATCGAGCTTTGATGTAACCGCTTCACACCACAACACCTATATATTCCCATTAACCAAAACCCTAACTCATTTCCTTCTCTTCCCTTACCCGACAGTTGCAGAGAGAGCTCTGCTCCTCTCCTTCACCTCCCTCTCCCTGACAGACCACCAACTCACCTCCTCTCCTGTCACCTCCATAGCCACCAACAACCACAGCTACCGCAGCCACCAACCTCACCAGTAGCCTCACTCTTTCTCGAGTTATCTATTTCATAGCTTCTCAAGACCCTAGAAGCTAGGTTAAAGATAACTAGAGTTGGAGTTTCTCATCTATCAATCAAGGGAGTTGTTGAAGCCGAATTGACAGGGGAGAACAGCTATCAGAGTATGGGTTAGATGTATTTTCATGTAATTTTTATTTTAAATCAATTAGGGTTTGGTATTTGGGAATTTCTCTTGCATGTATAAATAGGAAGTGTTGGGAGATGTTAGAGTCACGCCTGGATTAGCCAGTGCAGTCATTTAATGTTATTTTGTTCTTTGTTGCTTTATCATGTTTTAATTCAAAGTGCTAGGGTTTGAGATGAAGCCCTAGTTTTCTGTTTGTTTAATCATGTTGATTGTATTTCTTTTGAATGATTAATTTGTTCTATGATAGAATTCATCTTAGCAATTCAACACATTGCTCTCACAAGTGTATGACAATACCTTGTATACACCGTAGTTAGGTTACCTCTGTGATGATGATGCTGCAACTCATGCTTTAGAAACCAATGTTAATTCCTAGACTAGTTGTTCTTATTTAGACAGTTAGTACTCTGGATTGACACTTTAGTTGTGATTGATTCTTCTATTGGTGAAACACCTTGGGTAAGTGGTAGACTTGACACTCTCCCTTATCTGTTACAAGGACAAGAGTAATGTAATTAGCTAAAGACACAGTGTAAATTAGTGGCAGATTTAAAGACCCTAGTGCTCTTTAATTTGTATCTTTTACCTTAGTTTAGGTTCACCACTTCAATTAGCCGTTTCGGCACAAAACCATCTGTTGTCATTTGTTATCACTTGAACTCAGTTGAAGAAGCCCTTAGATCACACATCAGAGCACCACAAGTCCTTGTGGGATCGACCCGTACTTGCCGCGTCTCCGATAGACGCCGTGCACTTGCGGTTATCACCGTAGGCCATATAATTCATACACTTTCCAGGCCTACCAAACACCCCGTGTTTTTAGCATGGCGCATGCTAAAAGATGCGTCATGGCCTGAGATGAAGCTTCATCCAAAGCTTCCGTTGTGTAGTAAAAGGAGCATTGGCCTAGGCCCATACGCTACCAAAAATGGCATATTGAATGGGAATATTGATCAAGGCCAATATGGCACCAAAAGAGTGTAATATGTAAGATATATTGGCCAAAGGCCAATCTCGCATCAAATGATGCATTAGGCCAGTTGGGTAGATGTCCTTGAGAAAAGTTAGAGCTAACATAGCACAATACCATGTCATTGGCCTATGTCCAACATCGCAACAGGCCAGAGCAGCCTGGCCTTGGTAATGTACAACCATCACGGCTGGACATTGGAGTGGGCCTATGGGCCAAATCCGGAAATACAGCCATCACGGCCCTTCACTGGACCTGGCTCAGGAAATATTCAGCCATCATGGCCGGACATTGGAACTAGCCTGTGTGCAAGAACTGAATGTAATGCCATCACGACCTTGGGACATGATGAATGATTTTTGCTCCCCAAATTGAAGTTGTAAAAATGTCTTTAAAACATATATAGGGAGGGGTAGTTGGTTGAAGGTGCATATGCATACCATGTACCAAGTAAGATTCATAGCTTAGCCAAAAGAGTATAAATGATGCTTATGCCTCATTTATAGTTGTGTAGCCTTGCCAATGGGGCATAGGATGCTTAGGCATCACTATGACATGCCGCGAACGAAATATGCATTCCTTAGATGCATTTTGGACGGAACGGCCTACACGGACTAGGCCCTTACCATTATTTCTTGGCCACAGCCTTGTAAACTAGATTAACTTAAGTTGTTGTCCCTTCAAGGATGAACTATGGTCTTTGTTTGATCCCTTTAGAGTAGGGAAGGGTACGTAGGTGTAGATGGGGAAAAACGATTCGCTAGTTTTTACGGAATTGAGGAGACGATCGCGCGGAGGAGACTCCTTGAACCGAGCAAAATGCTTAACCTCACACAGATGCACTACAAGAAGGGAGTGCTTTGAATTCGAGAGATCAATCTGTAGTACTCCGGCCTAAACCAAGACAATGGCCGTTCCAGAGTAAATTCGGTCACAAGAGAGGATGGGTCGGTGCAGTAGGAGGAAAGCCGAGAAATGTGTGAGATCAATGGTGATCGAAGATTGTAGGTGTGTTGTGTATTCTGAAAATAAGATAAATTCTGAATGATTGAATTTGCTCTATTGAGAGTTGGATTGTTAATCTCGTGTTGTAGGTTTTACCTGAGATTGTCCTTGTTTCAATCATGATTCAGAGATTTATTTATATTGCTGGAATTGAAAACACCATGATCTCATAAAGTGTGACAGTTGATGGAATCAAAGAATGGGGAAGTGGAAATCGTGTTAAAACCAGTTGCTCAACGTGCGGAGACTTGGTTGATTTTCCATCCACTACTTTGTTAACTCCTTCAACTGATTGCACGACTTGCTCACATTCTCATCGTGTGTATGAACACACGTGCCGTAGACCGCCAGACCAAAACCCTAGTTAATATCCCCCCATGTAACACGATTGATGTCTCGTGTGATTGTGGAATCTGCAAGGCATACATGTATTTAGTTAGTCAGTTGCTGACTTCATGACTTCATGGGACGATGAGTCCTTGTTTTGTTGAGTCGAACGTGTGGAAATGTTCTGAGACTCATGAATTGAACATGTCTGTTGAGACAGAGATATAATGCGTGAATAAGCTAACATGAGCAAATATTGCTCATTCGATGAATTGTTGAATATTGATAGTTGAACCAGTATTCCTTGGTTTGAGCAAACATTGCTCATCTGAGCAAATGTTGCTCATTCGATGAATTATTGGTAGCATGACCAAATAAGATATTGGCAATTGAACCGAGTATGATAAATAAAATGTTGATCACGGGATCAATGTAAAATTATTAGTGTTTGAATCTGGAAATATGAACCTTGGACTCAAAACCCTAATTTGATCAATTGATAATTAACTAATGGTTTATTGAAAATTAACCACCGAAGGAGGGACCGGCTACATGAGATTATGGATCAACCATGTAGCGCCCAGATGCTCACGTGAGCAAATATCAAGTTCTCCTGAAGACCAGACCAGTTAATTTGATGAAAGGATGATTAAATGCTGGTTTAATCATTTATTAAAATAATGCTCGTCTGAACCTTAGGTAATAAAACCTAATTAATTATGAAGATGTGAGGGACCGACCAAGGGGTCATGAAACCGGCCCTGGATAGTCATGGGATCGGATATTGATCGTCTTATGAAGTTCCAAGTTGTTTGGAAGAGTTTTGGACCTAATACGTGCAATTGTGCAAATTAGGTCAAATCATGAGAATACGTGGGACCGGCTTCTTGCAAGCCAAAGAGACAACCTTGGTCGGTTAAGGTAATATGCTCACGTCACCAAAGTGTCCATATCTCAATTCTGAGAATTTTGATATTTTCTGGTGTGCGTTTGAGCAACATTTTGAGAAAATATGAAGAAATCAGGGTTTTTACTGAAACAGTCAAAACCTTCATGAGATGAAGGAAAATAATAGAAAATGAGGAAATCATGAAGTGTGGGACCGGATATGGCCAAGGCATAGCCGGCCGGCCAAGGAGCCTGGTCCCACGGTGTTTTCCCTAATTTTTTATAATATATTCATGATTTTAGGGAAATATGATAAAACCAAAGAGTTTGTTGAAACCAAGGAGTTTTGTTGAAATCAAAGAGTTTCCATGAGATGAAGGAAACAAAAATATTAATAATAATAAAATAAGGGCGTGTGGGACCGGCTTGAGCATGGTTGGCCGGCTAGGTCCGGTCCCGTGAGTTTTCCTTTATTTTATGTATTATTTCATGATTTGAAAGGATTTTCATAATTTTGAAAGAATTTTCATAATTTGAAGGAAATATCATGAAATCAAGGAATTTCATAAAATCAAGGAAATATAAAAATAATAATAATAAAATAAGGGGTTTGTGGGACCAGCTAGGGCATGACCGGCCAGCTTGGGCCCGGTCCCACAGGTTTCCTTAATTTTATGTTTTTTTTTTGTATTTTCCCATAATTTGAAGGAAATATCATGAAATCAAGGAATTTCATGAGATTAAGGAAACATGAAAAATATAATAATAATAATAATAATAAAATAGGGCGTGTGGGGCCAGCTAGGGCATGACCGGCCGGCTATGGCCCGGTCCCACGGGTTTCCCTAATTTTATATTATTTTTCATGGGATCAAGGAAATATCATGAGATTAAGGAGTTTTCATGAGATTAGGAAAATAATAATAAAATAATGAGGAACCATGAGGTGTGGGGCCGGCCGGGCCAAGGCATGGCCAGTTGGCCAATAATCACGTCCCCACAATATTTTCCCTAATTTTATATTATTTCCTAGTGTGAAGGAAACACCATGAAACTGAGGAGTTTCCTCAAAACGAAGGATATTTGTTCAAATGAAAGGAATTTCATGAGATCAAGAAAAATAATAAAATATGATAAAATATAGAATTTGGGCGTGGGACTGGTCACGGCATGACTGGCCGGTCGGTGAGCCAGTCCCCTGGCGCCTTGACTATTATTTTATCATTTTCTTTCCTATTTGCATAGGTTCATCGTCTCGTCGTATTTTGAAATACTTGTTTGTTAATTCAGGTGTTTGTTAATGCATTATTTGTCGAATATATATACACCATTTTGGTCGGGGCTTACTTGAAGGTAACTCAGATGCCTGTGTGTTGAATATTTATTACTAACCCATGGAATTCTGCTGGGAAGAACCATAAATTGAAGTAACGAAATATTATGAAAATATTGAATATTTTCCAGGGATTTGAATCTATTGATTTTGAGAATAATTAATTAATGGCTCTATACTCGTACGATTGTCTAGGAGCGTTAATTATTCAGGAATTGAGTGATATGAGCTTGTTGAAGAGTCATATTTGTTTCATATAGTCAGGGAAAACATTGTTACATCCTGAAGACATTATTGCTCTATACTAGCAGGCAAGCTGTCTAGGAGCCGTCTAATCTTTCGATTGTATATAGAAGTAATTACTGAAATTGCTCAGTATTAGTGAGATATGTCGTTGCCTCAGTTGAGAGACTACATATCTATATATACTCTGAGAGACAGTATTCTCAGTCAGAGATTCTCATAGCATGATCTTTCATGCTTTCAATAAGAGACATGAGCCTCAATATTCATCTGATTGCTGGATCAGGAATACATATAAGTATGGGTTTACGATTTTAGCCTTTGTCGAAAATCCACCATCTACATTAAGTCCCCTGCTTAGTGAGGAAAGCCGTGTTCCTCAGTCAGCATTGAATGGTGATTTTCCGGTCATAAACAATATAAGTAATTGAACTTAGTCGTAAGTTTAGATGTTACCAGGTTTCGATAGTACGAGCATACCATGACTTGAATGAGGATCCCTGTGGCATGATAGAGTGTCGTTTTGTGAACATAAGTTGGTGTTGAATCGCTGATTCGGACGACGGGACCTTGGTCGTTTAGGATTCGCGGGCCGGGCCCTGTAAGGAAATCATTAGAAAATTAGGTTTTGGAAATAAAATTTGGTATAAAAAGAATTAATCCTTTTTTTATTATTATTTTCCACGACCAGTGCTTTGATCCCTTCATCATCTTCACGCCAGGGAGGAGGAAGAAATTCACCGAAGCTTCTAGCACCGCCGGCTGTCGCCGCCACCGTCCGGCCAACTTCTCACGGCCGGCCAGTGCGTCTCGAGTTTTTTTTTTTTTTTTTTTTTTTTTTCAAGTTCTTGAGTTTATGTGAGTTTCATGAAGTGATCATGTTGAAAACCCCATATTTATGCATGTGAGTAGGATTTTATTGAAAACCCCTTGTTTTTTGAAAACGTATGTTCGTTTGATCGTTAGTTTTTGAAAGCTAATAATAATCCCTGATTTAGGAGAGATTTTTGTTTTATATGTGAAGATTTAGGTCCAGTGATAAAACTATGTTTATGAGCTTTCATGTAAGCCAAAGTGTTATCATGAAAAATGTGAATTTTCATAAAACTGAAATAAACCCTCGTTTTAAAGAATGACGATGATACGAAGAAAGAGTTTGTCTTCTTTATATATATGAACTTGTGTTCAGTGATAAAATTTTGTTTATGAGCTTTCATGTAAATCAAAACTTTATCTTATAATGTGTGAGTTTTCACAAAATCGAAATAAACCTTCGTTTCAACGCCATATGACGATACGAAGGAAAAAAAAAAAAATTCTTTTTTTGGAAACCGTGGACTATCCCACGAATTTTATTTAGTGATTCTTGCTCACATCAAAACGTTCCTTCTTTTTTTTTTTACGTGAGTTAATCACGTATAAATATTTTTATATATAAAAATATAAATCAAAACTTGATTTTTGTGTAATCTTTATAAGTAAACAATTATTTATGATGAAATAATGCTTTAGTTTTCATAATTCCATGGTGAATGTTCACATAGTAGAAATGTTCATGATTTTATGAAAATCTGAGTTTCGTTCGTTTTTGTAGGTTTCGAAGAAACGAACGATTTTGAGGTGTTAACTCTAGCATTACTATCACTATCGTTAGTGTAAGCATAAAAGGTAAGAGTTAAGAGTTACCGTTTTTGCCAATGGATCTATTTGCATGTTTGTAATTTTTTGTGCTTCTGATTCCAGAAAATGTCAACTACCAGCAACAACGATTACGATTATTGGTATTCCTCTTCTTCTTCTAGCCCTTCTGATGAGGATTCCAAAGCTCCTGTAGCGAAATAGAAAGCTAGGGATACTCAGGATGAGGGAGCGAAGCCTAGCGTACCCTTGAATGAGCGGAGGGTCACTTTTGCTGAACTTAGGAAATGAAAAGCTGAGAACAATGAAAAATAGGCTCGTCAGCGTGAAAATGATCGAATCCGGCGCAAAATACAAAGGGCTGATGAGAGACATCAATTCTTGGACGGGGTGCCTTCTGACTCTGATGTTGATGCTTCTGAAGGAGAAACTACATGGGAGTTACCAGAGCGCAAGATTAAGCCTGATCAATATGAAAGAGAGTTTCGGAAGACCATGAAGCAAATTGAAGCCGAAGCTGAAGCGGAAGAGGACTCGGACTCAGATGATGATCTTGATGCTTATCCGAACTTCATCGACGCTGATTCTGACGAAGAGGAAGATAGTGATGACAACTCTGATGACTCGGATGATGAGAAGGACAATGATGACGAATCTGATAATTTGGATGAGTTTGACGAGTAGATTTATTCCCGTCTTCTTTTCTTTTTTAAATATTTGAATGTTCTTTAGGCTTCGTAGTAGACATTTCTTCGATGATTTGAATGGCTTTGATTCGGAGTTAAGGTTTTCTTCTGAATAAACAGTTTACTAATGTTGATTCCTTCTGATCGAATGAAATGAACCAATGTCCATGTGCTTAAATCCATCATGATCTCTTTCGATGATCTTCGTATAAGAAATAGCATAGCACATGACACGTACAAAGCCGCGTGGCTTTTCTTTTACTATGTCATTGTCAGTCCCCAGTGCGTTATTTTCCTCCGCGTCTTCAGTGTTAACTTTTGAAACTCAGGGTTTCATTGAAACTCGTAACTGAATTGACTATTCGCAGAAAATAAACCTCCACCGTGTCTAATATATATCTTCAAGACTTTGAGTCTATCATCTACGCAAATATTTCTTCCATTCCTGAGTCAGTTCCATCGTGTAGAGAATTCTTGATCATACCTTGTTGTCGCTATGTCAAGCAGTAGTATTTCTTCTCAAGATGATCCCCAGTCGAAGCGTGAAATAGCAGTGTCCCTCTCAGTAAGTTGTATCTCTTTTTCATCTTTGTCTGATCAAGATTATTGATCATAAGAAAATGATTTATTGCAGGATAATCAGAAGAATGCTTCTTCTCATATTTCGAGGCCCAAGCGAATTGTTAGAGCTCCTATCCGGTATAGGTCAACTCGTGCTGAGGATGAATCATCTGTAAGTAATCTTATAACTCTTAAGATTCCACTGTGCTCCATTTTGGTGAAATTAAATACTCCTTCGTTTCGTCGCATGCGGATGTTCGTGTTATTGTCGATGCCAGACGAAGAAGGAGCGGAAAGTCCGTGAATGTAGTGAAGGTTGAAGATAACAACGACCGGGTCGGTGAAGATTCTGTAGAATCCGTGGAGATAGGAGACAGTGTTCATGCTCGTGAATATCCCACAGTTGGACCCTCATTTGAAGCCCCTTTGATCAATACTTTCCCGGACAATGAAGTGGTTGGCGGATTCGTCATTCCCAAATGTCACGCGCCTCTGTATACTAAGATCTGGAAGAAGTATGGCCACATTGCCACTACAGAAGTATGGAAAGGCTTTATTCCAACCCTTTTAACCACGGTAGCTGGGCTGTTGTCGGTCATTGAGGAAATGAACCATATGCACTTGCGAGATGTCAAGAACCATGAGCTGCATAAATGGGATGATATGATCTCAAACAAAGTGAGATATTGCGATTTAATATGAGTCAAGCTTCATCGTCGACTTGAGATAATCAAGATTCATAAGGCAGCGGAGGCTGCTGATGCAATTTCCATGACCACTGCTTTATTGGAGGAGGAGGAGATACTGGCTCTGGAATCGGCCAGGGTCGAGAAGGCAGTTGAGGATTTGAAGGCAAATACCAGGATCTTTCAAAAGAAACTTGATAAAGTTTCTTATAGGGATTATCCATTGCTGGATGGTTTGCTCTGAGTGAGCATTTATAATGGTTGTTTTTTGAATTGGTTTAAGTTTCTGGTTAGGTGGAATAATTGATCATGTTATGAGGAAATTTTGTTCATTCATGAAATGTTTAATGAACAAATGAGCATTTTGCACGCTCTTTAGAGGAACATAAATTACATTCTTAAAATGCTTTGAAATGATGAAATGGTGAAAAGATAATTGTTTTCCATGGATCAGACGTAATATGCTTTGAGCCATTTACCATTGATTATATTTCCTTCCACTCCTCCATAAATCTTTAAGATTTTGTAATATCCGCTGGATACTGCTTTAATAACTACATATGGTCCTTCCCATTTCGGAGAGAACTTGTGAGCGTACATGTCTTGTTGAATATGCTTTGCAGTCTTTAATACCAGATCTCCTACTTGAAATGTTCGAGGTATTACCATTTTGTTGTAGGCTCTAGCGATTCTTTGTTTGTAGGATTCTACATATTTTTCCACCTTAGCCCGCTTCGACTCGAGCATGTCTAGTTCAGCAACTCGAGTCTGGACACTTCGCGTCATCCCATCGTATTCCACTTGGATGTTGCAATCCGTCTTTGCAGAATTTTGATTTCTTGCGGTATGGCGTCGGCTCCATAGACAAGAGAATATGGTGAAGTCCGTCGAACTCCTTGGTGCGGTTCGATAAGCCCATAAAGCCATAGGTAACTGTTCATGCCAGGTTCGAGGATTATCATGGACTGTTCGGCTGAGAATCCGGATTAAAGTTTTGTTGGTACTCTCTGCTTGTCCGTTTCCTTGGGGATAATACGGCGTGGAGAAAACTTGTTTGATGTTGTACTCCTCGAGAAATTCTGTCACGTGCTTGTTGGCAAAAGGAGTCCCATTATCGTGACAATGTGTTTGGGAATGCCGAATCTGCATATTATGTATTCTTTGATGAAGGATGCAATTGTGACTCCGGTGGTGCTTCGAAGAGGAATAGCTTCGACCCATTTGGAAAAAAATTTGGTTGCAGTGATGATGTATTCATGCTGCTTCGAAGATGCTGGATTGATTTTCCCGATGATATCCAATCTCCAGCTATAGAAAGGCCATGGACTATTCACAGAACTCAATGGAAGACAGGGAGTGTGAATGAGGTTACCATGGACTTGGCATTGATGACACCTTTGAACGTGTGTAGCTGCATCGTCTTCCATGGTTGGCCAATAATATTTCTCATGAATCTGGAGAAATAGTTTCCTTTTTCCTTGATGTTCTCCATCATGCATCTCTTTTAAAATCGTTGGGATTTCATGCTCGGCTAAGCATCTTAGCAAGTTTCCACCAAAGCTTTTGCGGTATAAGATTCCATCAAGAAAGACAAATCTCTTAGCCCTTTGAATGAGTTTGATGGTTTCTTTCTTTCCTGACAGTAATTCATTATCCCGGAGATATTTGATATAAGGTTCTCTCCAGTCCCCAGTGTGATGGACTGTCAGAGCTTCTAAGTGATGAGGAGGCGTCTGACAATTGGGACATGACTTTTGCAGAATTCTTGATTGAGCTTCCATGGAAGGCCAATAGTATCCAATTATGTGAAGCTTTCTGTAGAGTGTTACCACCCGATTGTCCATCGCATGTTTCTTCATGTATGCGCTTGAGTTGTTCGTCCGCTCGTCATTTCCAAGGCATCGTGATAATGACCCATCGAGTTTCGATAGTATAACGCTCCATGAAGTAAGAAATAATTCTTCAATTCCTTGAGACCGACTTTCCCTTACGAAGAGAACTGTTCAAATCGTGAATAATAGGTGCTCGCCAATCATCTGCTTGAATATCTTCGACTTGAGCAAGCCATGTGGATGAAATAGCACGCCTTTGTACAGTGACTGTTTTCTCTGCTCCTTCAAATTGCATCTTAGAAGCGAGAGTTGCTAGGCAGTCAGCATGCCTATTGTTGGTTCGTCCAGTATGGACAATCGCTGCATCCGCAAAGTAGGTTAAAAGTCGTTGAGCTTCAGTCCTGAACGGAGCAAGTGTGATTTCTTTAAGGGAGTATGTTACATTCATTTGATTGACCAGTAGTTTTGAATCTCCCCTTATCTCGAGGTGCGTTGCTCCTCGCTTGCTTGTCCGGGGACAATCCTAGTAAGAAGGCTTCGTATTCTGCTGAATTGTTGGTGCAGTGGAAATCCAGCTTTAATGAATGTGAGAAGACTTCGCTGGACGGAGAGACTAACATTATGCATGCTCCTCCAGTGTCGTTGCTAGGGGTGGCAGAACCATCAAAGTATAAAAGCCACGTCTCTTCTTTAACGGCTAGGAAATCGGAAATTCGCTGGCACATCTTCATGTAACATTATTGCATCCTCTCTGGAAAAGCGGCGAGCAAGTCTCTGCAAATTGCTTTGCCTTTGATTGCTTTAGGCGGTGTACACGTTATGTCAAATTCGACATTTGGAGTAGCCATTTTGCTGGTCTTCCTATCAAGGATGGCTTTGATATTAGAAACTTTATAGGGTCAGCTTTGGAAACAAGCACGACCCTGCTGGATAGTAAATAGTGCCTGAATTTATGAATTGCATGCACTAATGCCAGACATGCCCTCTCAGCCTTTGGATACCGGAGTTGAGTATCTCGCATTGTACGACTGAAGTAGTAGATTGGTCGTTCGATGCCTTCGTCGTCTTCTTGAGCCAGGAGTGCTCCGATAGTGACATCACTAGAAGTTGTGTAAAGTATCAGCAGTCGTCCTTGCACCGGCGACTTCATGACAGCAGGTGATAACAGTATCTGTTGTATCTTCCGGAATGCTTATTGTTGAACGGTCGTCCATGTAAAATTTTCTCCTTTCTTCAGTAAGGGGGTGAACGAAGCAATGAGTTGAGCCAATCCGGGAATGAAGCGTCGGATATAATTTACCTTGCCCATGAAACTATGGAGTTCTTTCACGGTGCGTGGAGGAGGCATGGTAGTAATAGCTTTCGTCTTATCTGGATCGACTTTGATTCCCTCTGCTGTGACAAAAATCCTAGAAATTTCCTAGAGGAGACACCAAATGCACACTTCAGAGGGTTCATCTATAATTTGTATTCTCTGCATCTTTCAAGGACTTGTCTCAGGACTTCGAAGTGAGATGCTCGAGTTTTTAATTTTACCACTACATCATCGACATAGTCTTCCACTTGCTTGTGCATCATGTCGTGGAATATAGCAGTCATGGCTCGTTGATAAGTAACACCGGCATTCTTTAATCCGAAGGGCATCACAGTGTAGTGGAAATTCCCGATAGGAGTACGGAATGCAGTCTTTTTAGCATCGTGTTCGTACATCTTGATCTGGTTGTATCCGCTGTAACCATCCATAAACGAGAACATACCGTGACCACTGGTTGTATCAACGAGCATATCAATATTGGGTAAAGGAAAATCATCTTTCGGACAACATTTATTCAGATTCCTGAAATCAACACATCATCTGATTTGACCATTTTTCTTCTTGACAGGAACAACATTTGCCAGCCATGTTGGATGTAGGATAGGCTTGATGAATCCTGCTGTTAGTAGTTTCTGGATCTCGATTTTGATTTTCTCCTCGACTTCGTGTCTAAATTTCCTAGGAGGTTGCTTGACATCTTTGGATCCAGGAATGATGTGCAGGCGATGGGTGACTAGTTTATTGTCTAGACCGGGCATTTCCTCGTACGTCCAGGTGAAGACATCTTGATACTCTTTTAATAGCTTTATCAGTTCCGTCCGTTCCTCGATGACGACTTGAGCCGATCAGGGACCGGCCTTGGATCATCCTCAGTCCCAATGTTGATCGTCTCGAGATCATCAGTGGTAGAGTCAGTACCATCCTGTAATTGTCATGGGGCATCCTGAACCTCTTCCTCGAGTGACGGTTCGTTCTGGCATGATTCTTCGGGGTGGGGAGACTTTTCATCGTTCTTCCCGATTAATTGCTAATCTTCCCGTCGGCGATAAATGACCCTCCCCTCCGCGTCGTGGCTGGTTATGAAGTTCGACCTTGGAGTTGAAACCCGGTCGTTACGGCGTTTTTTACCGGTGTGGCAAATGATTTGATCACCTTAGCATCTGAGGATGATGGCTTGTCAGCGACCTTTTCAATAGTCTTCCAACTTGGGAGTGGAGTGTTGTAAACAGGAGCATAAGGAGCTGATGAAGCCGGGATGCGAACAATCTTGTTGTTGAGTAGAGCCTTCATGCATTGATGGTACGTTGAAGGAACCACCTTATTATCATGGAGCCACGGATGTCCAAGTATCATGTGATAATCTGGCTCTTGTTCGATCACGTGGAACTTGACTTTTGACTGAATAGGCCCCACCTTCAAATCTATGTATGCATATCCGTACGTATGGATTTGACTTCCTTCAAAGCTTGTCATTAGGATGGGGTGTCGGACAATCTTATTCTGTGGGATCCTGGCTGATTTGAGAGTCTTCATAGTGATAATATTTGTCGAAGCGCCCGTGTCAACTAGGGTTCTATTGAATTCATAGTCTCTGATGAAACCGGTCACGCACAGGGCTCGATTATGTCCTTCGTCTGCCATGCGGTCTTCTTATCCGAAAGTGATGTTGTTGATCGAATGGCCAGACATCACAGGTGTTTCCTCAGCTGCTAGGTACGACGGAGTTAGGGGTATGTCCGATGATATCTGGTTGAGTACAGCAAATGTACTCATTCGTTGATCCCTGGAGAAGTGTAAGAGTTCACACAAGTTTTCAACTAACTGTGCAACCTCCTGGTCTACCGGCTTCTCATAAGTGGTGAAACTGTTACTTTGAGGGTCACTATGTGACGAGTTAGTCCCCAGTGCTGGGACTTATGAAACGAAGGTTCCACTTAACTCGGACGTCAGTTTAATGAGAAAGTCGAGTATGTGGTTCATTGTATCTTTCATCAGATCCATGTTCCTGGTGTGGATCTCTAAGAGTCGTGCCAACTCAATTAGAGTTGCGACTTCTTCACCTTCCGTGTTGTTAGACGTAGCGTTAGAAGGAGGAACATCGCCGTTTGAAGGATTCCGGATTGGGTTTTGCGTAACTGAATTAGATCTGAGACCGACCATCTTTGTGAGAATTGAGATTGCAACCGATAGAATGATCTCCCACTGTGGTCGCCAATCTGTAGATGGGGAAAAACGATTCGCTGGTTTTTACGGAATTGAGGAGATGATCGCGCGGAGGAGACTCCTTGAACCGAGCAAAATGCTTAACCTCACACAGATGCACTGCAAGAAGGGAGTGCTTTGAATTCGAGAGATCAATCATGAGTACTCCGGCCTAAACCAAGATAATGGCCGTTCCGGAGTAAATTCGGTCACAAGAGAGGATGGGTCGATGTAGTAGGAGGGAAGCTGAGAAATGTGTGAGATCAATGGTGATCGAAGATTGTAGGTGTGTTGTGTATTCTGAAAATAAGATAAATTCTGAATGATTGAATTTGCTCTATTGAGAGTTGGATTGTTAATCTCGTGTTGTAGGTTTTACCTGAGATTATCCTTGTTTCAATCATGATTCAGAGATTTATTTATATTGCTGGAATTAAAAACACCATGATCTCATGAAGTGTGACAGTTGATGGAATCAAAGAATGGGGAAGTGGAAATCGTGTTAAAACCAGTTGCTCAACGTGCGGAGACTTGGTTGATTTTCCATCCACTACTTTGTTAAATCCTTCAACTGATTACATGACTTGCTCACATTCTTATCGTGTGTATGAACACACGTGCCGTAGACCGCCAGACCAAAACCCTAGTTAATATCCCCCCATGTAACACGATTGATGTCTCGTGTGATTGTGGAATCTGCAAGGCATACATGTATTTAGTTAGTCAGTTGCTGACTTCATGACTTCATGGGACGATGAGTCCTTGTTTTGTTGAGTCGAACGTGTGGAAATGTTCTGAGACTCATGAATTGAACATGTCTGTTGAGACAGAGATATAATGCGTGAATAAGCTAACATGATCAAATATTGCTCATTCGATGAATTGTTGAATATTGATAGTTGAACCAGTATTCCTTGGTTTGAGCAAATATTGCTCATCTGAGCAAATGTTTCTCATTCGATGAATTATTGGTAGCATGACCAAATAAGATATTGGCAATTGAACCGAGTATGATAAATAAAATGTTGATCACGGGATCAACGTAAAATTATTAGCGTTTGAATCTGGAATTATGAACCTTGGACTCAAAACCCTAATTTGATCAATTGATGATTAACTGATGGTTTATTGAAAATTAACCACCGAAGGAGGGATCGGCTACATGGGATTATGGATCAACCATGTAGAGCCCAGATGCTCACGTGAGCAAATATCAAGGTCTCCTGAAGACCAGACCAGTTGATTTGATGAAAGGATGATTAAATGCTGGTTTAATCATTTATTAAAATAATGCTCGTCTGAACCTTATGAAGATGTGAGGGACCGACCAAGGGGTCATGAAACCGGCCCTGGATAGTCATGGGATCGAATATTGATCGTCTTATGAAGTTCCAAGTTGTTTGGAAGAGTTTTGGACCTAATACGTGCAATTGTGCAAATTAGGTCAAATCATGAGAATACGTGGGACCAGCTTCTTGCAAGCTAAAGAGCCAACCTTGGTCGGTTAAGGTAACATGCTCATGTCACCAAAGTGTCCGTATCTCAATTACGAGAATTTTGATATTTTAAATGTGCGTTTGAGCAACATTTTGAGAAAATATGAAGAAATCAGGGTTTTTGCTGAAACCGTCAAAACCTTCATGAGATGAAGGAAAATAATAGAAAATGAGAGAATCATGAAGTGTGGGACCGGCTATGGCCAAGGCATGGCCGTCCAGCCAAGGATCCTGGTCCCACGGTATTTTCCCTAATTTTTTATAATATATTCATGATTTTAGGGAAATATGATAAAACCAAAGAGTTTGTTGAAACCAAGGAGTTTTGTTGAAATCAAAGAGTTTCCAGGAGATGAAGGAAACAAAAATATTAATAATAATAAAATAAGGGCGTGTGGGACCAGCTTGAGCACGGTTGGCCGGCTAGGGCCCAGTCCCGTGAGTTTTCCTTTATTTTATGTATTATTTCACGATTTGAAGGGATTTTCATAATTTTGAAAGAATTTTCATAATTTGAAGGAAATATCATGAAATCAAGGAATTTCATAAAATCAAGGAAATATAAAAATAATAATAATAAAATAAGCGGTTTGTGGGACCAGCTAGGGCATGACCGGCCAGCTTGGGCCCGGTCCCACAGGTTTCCTTAATTTTATGTATTTTTTGTGTATTTTCCCATAATTTGAAGGAATTTCATAATTTGAAGGAAACATCATGAAATTAAGGAATTTCATGAGATTAAGGAAACATGAAAAATATAATAATAATAATAATAAAATAGGGCGTGTGGGGCCAGCAAGGGCATGACCGGCCGGCTATGGCCTGGTCCCACGGGTTTCCCTAATTTTATATTATTTTTCATGGGATCAAGGAAATATCATGAGATTAAGGAGTTTTCATGAGATTAGGGAAATAATAATAAAATAATGAGGAACCATGAGGTGTGGGGCCGGCCGGGACCAAGGCATGGCCGTTTGGCCAATAATCACGGCCCACAATATTTTCCCTAATTTTATATTATTTCCTAGTGTGAAGGAAACACCATGAAACTGAGGAGTTTCCTCAAAACGAAGGATATTTGTTCAAATGAAAGGATTTTCATGAGATCAAGAAAAATAGTAAAATATAGATTTGGGCATGGGACTGGTCACGGCATGACTGGACGGTCGGTGAGCCAGTCCCCTAGCACCTTGACTATTATTTTATTATTTTCTTTCCTATTTGCATAGATTCATCGTCTCGTCATATTTTGAAATACTTGTTTGTTCATTCAGGTGTTTGTTAATGCATTATTTGTCGAATACATTTACACCATTTTGGTCGGGGCTTACTCGAAGGTAACTCAGATGCTTGTGTGTTGAATAATTATTACTAACCCATGGATTCTGCTCGGAAGAACCATAAATTGAAGTAACGAAATATTATGAAAATATTGAATATTTTCCAGGGATTTGAATCTATTGATTTTGAGAATAATTAATTAATGGATCTATACTAGTATGATTGTCTAGGAGCGTTAATTATTCAGGAATTGAGTGATATGAGCTTGTTGAAGCGTCATATTTCTTTCATATAGTCGGGAAAACATTGTTACATCCCCGACGACATTATTGCTCTATACTAGCGGTGCAAATTTGTCTAGGAGCCGTCTAATCTTTCGATTCTATATAGAAGTAATTACTTTGAAATTGCTCGGTATTCGTGAGATATGTCGTTGCCTCGGTGAGAGACCACATATCTATATATACTCCGAGAGACAGTATTCTCGGTCGAGAGATTCTCATAGCATGATCTTTCATGCTTTCAATAAGAGACATGAGCCTCAATATTCATCGATTCTTGGATCAGGAATACATATAAGTATGAGTTTACGATTTTAGCCTTTTCGAAAAATCCACCATCTACAGTAGGCAACCGTAATGAGTTGCAGCATTGCCGGTCCAGCACTTTGTCGCTCATATCATCTAATTTAGAGATGATTGCGACACATTGGCCTCTCATATCATCTGGCTCGGCAGTTCGACGCAAGAGATGATTGTTTCCATACTTGATGAGGCTAGTTGCATGCCATTCACTTGATGCTCAAACTTTATATCAAGGCGTTCGACGTAAGCATGTACCAATGGCGTATTGGGCATGGCCAGGAAAGTAAGCCATATCGATATGCAAGTAGCGAAGCTTGCATGAGCCTAAGGGAGATGGAATTAGGCCGTCAATGGCATAAGCCTAAGAAAAGTTTGCATGAGCTTTATTGATACACCCTTGGCACGAGCGAGACAAGTACATGCTCTCAGCAATGCCTAAGCTAAGTGAAGAGATGGAATTAGGCTCAAATGGCCTATGCGTAAGTTCAGGGCATGTCATTTTCCTGGACAGGACTCGAGATCCAGTGATGCACGTACGATACATCGGTCATAGCCTTCAAGGCTTTATACCTTTGTCATGTGATAAATTGGAACAATGTGGAAGCTAAGTTAGCTGCATCATGTTCCACGAGCATGCTTGCAAGGGAAAATTGACGTGCATTTGCCTAGTGTTAAGGCCCGGTTGGTAGCATCATCATGGCACATCGGGGGAGTTACGGTTCGTCACATATTCGCATGGACGTATGAAGATATGCCTGGATTAAATCCAACACTTGTAACACACGAGCTTAAAGTTTCGCCAACGTGCAAACCAGTAAAGCAACCTCGAAGGAAATTTTCTCATACAGTTGAAGAACATATTAAAGAAGAAGTATCCAAATTATTGGAAGTGGGGTATATGAAACCTATCCATTATCCGACTTGGCTGTCTAACATCGTACCAGTGGAAAAGAAGAACGAAAAAATCAGATATTGTGTCGACTTCTGAGGTCTCAATAAAGCATTGCCCAAAGGACAATTTTCCCCTCCCTATATCGATCTACTGGTAGATTCGACTCATGGTCATAGGATGTTTTACCTAATGGATGGGCACAGTGGTTATAACCAAATCCGAATGAAGGAGTCAGACGCCCCCAAAACAGCATTCGCTACACTAGTCGGGAGTTTTTTTTTATGTGGTAATGCCTTTCGGCTTAAAAAATGCTGGGGCCACTTATCAGCGAGGCATGACTCTTATTTTCACAACCCGAATCATAGAGAAATGAAAGTATATGGGGACGATATCATCATTAAAACCAAAACTAGAGAAGAACATATATCGAATGTCTGATGAGTACTCTCGCGATGTCGAGGATACGGCCTCAAGATGAACCCTGCAAAATGTGTTTTCGGCATAACTTCTGGTAAGATTCTTGGTTTCAAGGTTACCGAATCTGGGATAGAAATTGATGAAACTAAGGTGGAGGCGATATTAACAATGATAGCACCAAAAGACAAAGATGAATCACCGACACTTATCGGAAAAATTTCATACGTCGAACGCTTCATTCTGGTACTAGGAACGAGCATGGCGAGCCTCCTTCCATTACTCAAAAAGAATTCTCGATGGGAAAGGGGTGTGGAGCAACAAACTGCTTTGGATAAAATCAAAGAATGCTTGACCCACCCACACGTATTACGACCACCTGTGATGGGGGAACTTTTGTATCTATATGTGGCGAATACGGATGAGGCAATAGGTGTAGTACTGGTGCTGGACATGGGACACAACAACTTATCACCCATATACTATGTTAGTCGGGCCCTTCGGGATACGGAACTAAGGTATTCCCCTGCCAAAAAATCATATCTTCCACTAGTATTCGAGGCACAAAAATTGAGACACTATATGTCGGCACATCAGACATACGTAGCAGCTTCGGCTAACCTGATTGCATACTTTCCAATGACAACCATTCCATCCGGACGCATGGCTAAATGGTCCATATAATTGCTCGAGTTCTCTCTCAGACCCCGTAAACCAAGAGGAATACGAGGACATGCTATTGTAGATTTATTGGCAGCTTTCCCGGGTTGTGACACGTCCACGATTCATACGGAGATACCCGGGTAAGTGGCTTCTGCGGAAGAAGCAAAACCATGGCACATGTATTTTGATGGTTCTTCTCATGGATACACGGGGGTGCGGTAATAGTCCTTGTTACTTCAAATGAAGAATTGGTATCCAAATCATTCAAACTTGATTTTCCGTGCACCAATAACACTACAGAATATGAGAGTTTCCTAATCGGCCTCAAGCTCGCAAAAGACCTTCATGTGATGCACCTGTTGATGGTGGTTTTTAGTTCAGGGATATAATTCTAAGACCCTATATTTAATGTGTCGTCGTTCTGCAAAGAAAAAGCGACATTTGAAAGTAACGAGTGCCTAGGCCTCTTTACTCACATATGTATTGAGCAACTCGGTATATTTATATGAAATTTATCCAGAATGGTGCGTGCGGAACAATCCCAAATATTCTCAAATTTCTGAGTATTTATTCTATGCCATGTTCCCCAGTTGAACTCTTAATACTGACATGACATGACGACTAATGTGCGCTCGCAGCTGAGTAGCATGAATCTCCCGAAGTGTCAAGATTAAGATGCGTGTAGAAGTACTCAATCAGAGGCACGCAAAGTTATGCTGCCCTTTGATATTAAATTAGTGATTTTTGTATCAATATGAGAAAGTCACCAAAAAATTGATTGATTTTACAGCAACCCGCAAAATTCAGTTCTTTAACCTAATTTTATTAATTTACAAAAATTAGGTCTTTTGCAGCTTGCGCAATATCTCGAACCCCATTGGTCGAAACTAAACCTAGGCAAGCTAGGAAATTAATCCGCCATGGAGCTAGTAGGAGCAAAGTCCTACCAGAAATCAGAAAACAAGAAATAAAGAGGAGATGCGGCAAATAGGAGTAGCATCAAGAGGAGGCGTGGCCGCGCCATTTGGCCAATCAATTCGCCTCAGCAGGCGCCACCTGTGGCCGGCAGGCCACACTCCATGTTGTGTCTTGCCGCCCCCTTTCCCATCGACCAATCAGATCGCTTTAAACCCGCCACACGCACTTTTAAATAAAGTTGGAAGTTGGTTGGTCGATGCGCCTAATTCCTTAAGGAATCTAATCTAGGCTGCCCATGTCAGTCTCAAAAACGATCACAGCTGCAAATTTTGTCCAGTCGATTTATCAAGTCTAGCCAATTCTTGGCAAGGCCGAACAAGCACCACCATATACACTAGCTGGCGCACTAATGCCTTGGTAAGTCGAAATCCATCCAACTCGCAAGCAGAGCCACTAAAAGTTTACCCAAAGTAGATTGGCCTCACGAGTTACAAAACCCTAATTTCTATTAAGCGGCATCACATTACTGCCGAAAAACGATCTTGGCCGCTCAACTTCGCTATCCGGATTGATCGTCCTAGATTCGACCTTAATCAACGTGCAAGGAGCGAACACATTCCCCAACGGCCAAGCTATTGTGTTGGCCGATCAAACAACTCCTAACACGGCGCCAACACCAAAAACGTTGGCCCTGAAATAGGTTGGCCACACGCTTTTTTGAAACCTAAATTAAATCAACGGCAGCCATTAACTGCCGAAAATCTTCTCGGCCGCCCAACTTCGCCAAATGAATCGGCCGGCCTAACTCCTACTTTAGGTAGCCAACAAGATGTGTCCATGACCAACGGCCGCTCCACTTTCATAAGCCGCAATCGGCCAAGCCGTAGTCTCCCCATATGGATCCCAAACGATCGTCCAAAAGGGGCTGGTCACGCCACTTACATAAATTTTAAGGCATCCATTAACTACCACAAATCATCTCGGTCGTCTAACTTTGCCAGCCGAATTGACCGGCACAGATTAAATCTTAGGCGACCAATAAGATATCATCATAGTCGCCAGCCATCACTCTCCTATAGAAACCGATCGGCCTGCCTTTAGCACGCGTGAATGGCTCCTGGAAGCTTCCTGAAAATGGTCGGTCATGCTCCATTTAAGACATTAAGCTCCGCGACTGATTTAAGCAAGCTTTATACAATGATGTTTTACATGCATCGATTATTTTAAGTTGCTTTCTTAAAAGCGATGCTTTACATGCATCGAATACATACAATATTTTACGAATATCGGCTTTACAAATAACTTAGTTATTTAACCTAATAGCGTCACATGCTATTCTTTGCGGGAAGTCTCATGACTTGGCTCGTCACACATGACTACCCGCCATCTAGCTTGTGCGTGTTTGGTCAGAATAATTAGGCAAGACCCAGCAACTTGCTACATATTTTCTATAAAATACTCGAGACATCAAACGTGTCACAAACTGGGGGATGTTCATCAGGGTATTGGTCTGGCAGTTTACGTGCGGCATGCAACACGCCCATTATGAGAAAGTGTCGAAAAGGTGGACGGTTAGTGGCAGACAGAAAGTAGTGGGTGTAAACTGACTCGTCTTCCCTCATAGTAAGACGTGGTTTTCTACATTTTCACACGACCCCATTTCTCCATCACTCAACTACTCCCACTTCCTATGAGATCAGGGTGCGTGCAACTATGAGTGATAAATAGGTTTCGACCTATTTTGACCAACAATAGAGTTTTGGTTAACAATATAAGTATCCAGAAAATACCAAAGAACTTATAGCTTGCATTCCGCAAGCAAGTTCCACATTCTGAAACAAGTAATAAAACAACCACACCTTCAGAGTTAACTATTTTGATCTCACCACCTTCTTCGCTTCCCTCCCTAAGATCAACCCTTTTCCTTCACTTTGTGACCAAGCAAAGGGGAAAGCCCATTTATTGGTTTAGGCCAGAATTGTACAGATTGATCTCTCGAATCTAAAGTACTCTCGTGCAGTGCATTTGTTTAGGGTTTAGAATCGTTTCTCGGCGGCACACCCAAATTTACCATTTCCAACAGAATCAGTTTTTACCCCAAAACAACTGGCGACCACAGTGGGAGATTAATCTCTCGGTTGCGAAGCCAATTTCTCAATCTTCATTACACTCTTCCCAAACTCAAGATTGTGGATCTTAGGTATAAATTCAATCATTAACCAGAATTCACTTCAATCACCAATCCCAATTTTCCGCTTCATGATGTGCCCCAGTCATTCAAACTCTTCCAAAGCCACCAATGCTCGAAACCCAATCACCATAGAAGGTATGGCAAAAATGTTAGAAGATGTTGTCGCAAATCAAGATGATGTTGTCAGGCTGCAAAATGAGACGTTTTGTATCCTAAAGAGTATGGAAAGCCGGCTGTGGCAAGAGACAGTAAACATTTGCTCGGAGAACGCCACCAATTTCAGAGATGACACAAAAATGTTGAATCCTTGTCTGAGGTATATGCCTCCGCCAACGACGCAGACAAAGTATGTGGCCATATCGGACGAGAGAAAAAAGGGAATGGCCAACACCAATGTACCACCCGCAAGCGCAGTCAACACATCCCATAGTGTTACATCCTCTAGCACCAACACCAGTGGCGCAGGAAACATTCCTTCCGGCGTGACACCTCCTATCGGAGCCAAAGCCGCTACCACCCTTCCCAATGTTTCTTCGAGCGCTCTCAACCAGAGCTAATGACGCCCCTCCATCAGGACGAGAGGCTTGAGGAGCCAGAGGAAGCCAACCCCCTATTACCATTGTTGATTTGATGGAAAGACAAGAAGTTCTCGCTAAAGCTCAGACAGACATGGCTACAACTCAGGAAGAGGTACTTACTTTTATCAAGACACTAACGGTGTAGTACCCCGATATTCAGCAATGGTTGGCCGAATGGAATATAAGTAATGGTTTGTCCTTTTCTAACACCGAGACCTTTTCAGCACAATTGGCTCCAGAGTTGGCAGAAAACTCTGCAGTTAAGTTTGCTCGGGCGGGAGTAATCCAGGGATGGGTGACCATCCGGGAAGTTTCTGCCGGATTACCGCAGCAATGCCCGTTGAAAACCCCACACTGCCGGATAACCGCAGTGGATAAGTGGGGACAGTATCGGTGGAGGGACGGGTTATTACAAATGGTATCAGAGCCGACGACGAGTCACCTGCCGAGAGTGGGAAGGTATGCTGGACGGGGTTGGTCCAGGTGCTTCTCATGAGGGGCAGGGAACGTCGGAGATCTAGGCTTGCGAATATATTATGGAGTCGAGGACGGCTCCAATTTAAGGTGGTGGTATTGTAATACCCCAATATTCGGCAGTGGTTGGCCGAATGGAATATAAGTAATGGTTTGTCCTTTCCTAACACCGAGGCCTTTTCAGCACATTTGGCTCCAGAGTTGGCATAAAACTTTGCAGTTAAGCGTGCTCGGGCGGGAGTAATCTAGGGATGGGTGACCATCCGGGAAGTTTCTGCTGGATTACCGCAGCAATGCCCATTGAAAACCTCACACTACCAGATAACCGCAGTGGCTAAGTGGGGACAGTTGAAAACCCCACACTGCCAGATAACCGCAGTGGCTAAGTGGGGACAGTATCGGTGGAGAGACGGGTCATTACAAACGGAGCGGCTACTGCAAGAGTCACGCCAACACCAGGCGGAGCCAAGGAGTAATTTTAACACGCCTGGCGCAAGCACTTCAGCAGGACGCGCCTTTATAGATGAAGAGGCTCGCGTTGCTCCTGAACGCCAAAGGAATCAGCAATCCAATTTTATCACACGTGAGGATTGGGAACGACTTCTCCAAAATCAAGGCAAAGAAAACCCGACGGGAATGCATCAGCATCAACCTCCTTATCCTCCTGATATGCAAAGAGTTCCTCTTCCGAGAGGATACTCTTCCCCTCAATTTTCCCTTTATGAAGGAATCGTTGGTGGAGTCGTGCATTAACGGTATGGTTCCCATCTATCTCTTTACTGCAGAACCTGCGCTTCCAGACATTCTCTAAACTCAGGGAACAAATGTCTTATCAACAAACAATATAATATCGGGCCCTCTGTAAGTGTAGTGGGTGAAGGAGGAAATAGGAAAGCTCCAGCCGCAAAACAACAACCCAAATGTACGGCACCAGCACATCAGACGGCTTCACCCCTGAAGGCCGCGAATAAGACTCCTACACAGCAACAAAAAACTGGAGAGGCTGCTCTAATCTTCCCGTTTCCGTTTGAAGAGCTAATCAAACCCCTAAAAACGTGGATTCAAGATGGCGTCAACAAGCTACCACTTATCAGACGTCCTCCAACCGAAGAAGAAATGGAAAATCCTAAATTTATTCGTCAATCACCCCACCAGCAATTGCAACAAATTGAAACGTATTTTCAAAGAAAAGGTGGATGCAGGAGAACTCCAACTAAGCACTGAGGGAGTCCACATAGATCCTCTTCCCGTCAGGAGTTGTATGATTTATGGGGACTTCATCCACAAAACGTTACAGTCCATGATGGGCATTTATGTGAGATTTTGTACTTCTCCAAGGCGGAGCGTCAAGACATATTTGCAGCCCTCAACCATGTTGTACCATGGAAGCAACAATAGGCGAGCTTCCGCACGCAGGAAATCAGGGAGGAGCCGCTTCACAAAAAAAAAAGGAGAATAAACTCACATACGTGAGTTATCAAAGACCGTCAATGTTTATGGTCGTGGCCATCCAAGGTTCGTGCTTGTATCTGTCACTCCTCCCTTCCAAGATCCGTGGTCGTAGCCACCACTCGTCCCTGCCAAGATCCATGGTCGTTGCCACCACTCGCCCCTACCAAGATCCATGGTTCGTAGCCACCACTCGCTCCTGCAAAGATTTGTGCCCGTAGTCACCACTTGTCCCTATCAAGGATCGTGACCATAGCCATCCAAGCTCTAGCCAACCTGTTTTTTTCCACGAAAACGCAGTCCTTTCTAATCACAGTTGCTTCCAAGAACCGTTGTTGCTCGTTTGTTGATACCAGCCAGAGCTTCATCATAGCAACAACCACTACGGACAGAGGTAATTCGAACTTCTGCATATTTTAGTTTCCCATGGAGGAAGTAATAGAGTCACCAGTACATAGGAAATATGGTGATACCTTTATCATGGTCAACCCACCAACCATACAAGATAGAACCACGTAAACCACACTTGGGGACTGAGGCTCAACACGAAATCCCTTCACTGTCAAGGACCTCTTCAACTCAAAAGATACGGTCACACAGGAAGTCATAACTGTGACAAGTTCACCACTCTTCAACGTAAGGATATCATCACCTCCCTGGAAGGCGCCTGACCAACAAGCAGTATTTGGCTCAGCCATTCATAAGCGTTGTTATCAATGAAGAATCAAAGAGGAAAGTCGCGTCTCAGCAAGCCACACAGACCAACCGCATCATGTCTGTCACATCACATACTCAGAACTCAGCACCGCCTACCCAAGGCCTGCACGAAGCTGCGCATCTAGATTTCCATTTTCCTATGGAAGGGGTTCATGGGCTGCCAGAAGTTTGGATACAATACAGGTTTATCAAGTGCGACTCCCGCCCATTGAACAATAAATGACGGATCCAAAATATTGCCACTTTCGTCAATTCGTCAACCACCTTACCAGCAAATGCAATGGAAGTACATCTTTCAGGAGAGAATAAGCTCACGATAATTACACATGGGTAATGCCAGCACGGGATGCCTTCACGTCCCTCAACCAGGTTATTTCTGATATCAACATCATCACTGTCAAAGCTTTACAAACCGCAGGAATTTCTCAACATGAAGCCGTACACTGCATCAAAGATCCAAAAGTACACCGCAGAGATATTTTCACATATCCGGCCATGCCATCGGATCTAAAGTGTAAATGGGGACTGCTCATCGCATCCCATTCCATACAACAATCCAAGATTCAGAAGATGGTCCAAAGGATGTCGCTTGGAACGAAGTCCTTATAGCAGTACGTACGAAACAGAGCGCCTCTCAGCTCGTTTACTCTACCTAGTGGCTCCGAAAGATTTTGCCCATAAAGAATGAGCCTATGAGATAAAGAGTCAAAATGAACGCCATTTCATTACGGTCAATGCTCAGGAGTTTAAAGAACATTTTAATTGCGGCTCAGCAGTCCAGGCACCAAATAACTTAAAGTCAAGGACGGATCAACAATGCAGCTACACTCTCCAAGATTAGCCCTGACATGATCATTACCGAACATATATTCCATCCATTCATTCCGGGAGTGCAATGGAGTTTGGTAAATTTTGAAATCCACTGGAGAGGTTAGATACTCATTCTTCTGGAGCCAAAACCTTATTACACATTCTGGAGAAGATCGATGGTACTATTGGGTGGCTACATGCGCAAAAGAGCACCTACTTTGAGTTCTCCTGGCTCGCCTTGTCGCTGATTATAACTATTGGAGATTGCTTTGTTTCCATTGATGCTCGTTCAGCCGCTGCTAACAAGGAACGTCATTTACACCGAGCTAAATGTCCAAGTTTGATCAACTACTCATGGATATTACACTCACAGCTAGAATACAAAGACAAGATGAACTTACCTTGTCGATGAAGATTGGCATGCTTGTGATGGATCTGCTGACAGTGACGAAGAGCAGCTGGCTATTGCAGACGAAAGCACGGAGCCGGACGAGCAACAAAAAATAGAAAAAGGTCGATACCCATTTTTATACGAATAGAGTTTCTAGAGTTCGAACAGAAGAAGGATTCCTTCTTGCTCCATGAATGGGAATAGATGGATGGGCATATCGCACTCATACCACCATAGCTGAGCTAGCAACACACTAATACGAAGGCCACTGGCCGCGCGATCCCGCTGCTGAAGGCCGATTGGAATTTTCTGGGTAATATCTACCTGCTTCGTCTTTTCAGTTTTATTATCGAATGTCACCATCTAATGCTTACCCCGCAACAATGTCATTGTTACGTACTAAGAAGTGGACTTAATGTTGATGGTGGTTTTTAGTTCAGGGCTATAATTGTAAGACCCTGTATTTAATGTGTCGTCATTCTGCAGAGAAACATAGCCATTTGAAAGTAACGAGTGCCTAGGCCTCTTTACTCACATATGTATAGAGCAACTCAATATATTTATATGAAATTTATCCAGAATGGTGCGTGCAGCAACAATCCCAAATATTTTGTAAATTTCTGAGTATTTATTTTATGCCATGTTCCCTAGTTGAACTCTTAATACATGACATGACATGACGACTAATGTTCGCTCGCAGCTGAGTAACATGAATCTCCCGAAGTGTCAGGATTAAGATGCGTGTAGAAGTACTCAATTAGAAGCACGCAAAGTTATGCTGCCCTTCGATATTAAATTAGTGATTTTCGTATCAATACGCGAAAGTCAACAAAAAATTGATTGATTTTGCGGCAACCCGCAAAATTCAGTTCTTTAACCTAATTTTATTAATTTACAAAAATTAGGTCTTTTGCAGCTTGCGCAATATCTCGAACCCCATCGGTCGAAACTAAACCTAGGCAAGCTAGGAATTAATCCGCTATGGATCTAGTAGGAGCAAAGTCTTACCAGAAATCAGAAAACAAGAAATAAAGAGGAGTTGCGGCAAATAGGAGCAGCAGCAAGAGGAGGCGTGGCCGCGCCATTTGGCCAATCAATTAGCCTCAGCAGGCACCACCTGTGGCCGGCCGGCCACACTCCATGTTGTTGCTTGCCGCCCCCTTTCCCATCTACCAATCAGATTGCTTTAAACCCGTCACACACACTTTTAAATAAAGTTGAAAAATGATTGGTCGATGCGCCTAATTCCTTAAGGAATCTAATCTAGGCTGCCCATGTCGGTCTCAAAAACGATCACAACCGCACATTTTGGCCAGTCGATTTATCAAGTCTAGCCAATTCTTGGCATGGTCGGACAAGCACCACCATATACACTGGCGGGCGCACTAATACCTTGGCCAGTCGAAATCCATCCAACTCGCAAGCAGAGCCACCAAACGTTTACCCAAAGTAGATTGGCCGCACGAGTTACAAAACCCTAATTTCTATTAAGCGGCTTTACATTACTGCCGCAAAACGATCTTGGCCGCTCAACTTCGCTAGCCGGATTGACCGGCCTAGATTCGACCTTAATAACGTGCAAGGAGCGAACACGTTCCCCAGCGGCCCAGCTATTGTGCTGACCTATCGAACAACTCCCAACACGGCGCCAACACCAAAAACGTTGGCCCTGAAATAAGTTGGCCACATGCTTTTTTAAAACCTAAATTAAATCAACGGTAGTCATTAACTGCCGCAAATCATCTCGGCCACCCAACTTCGTCAAATGAATCGGCCGGCCTAACTCCTACTTTAGGTAGCCAACAAGATGTGGTCGTGACCAACGGCCACTCCACTTTTAAGCCGCAATTGGCCAAGCCGCAGTTTCCCCATATGGCTCCCAAACGATCGTCCAAAAGGGGATGGTCGCGCCACTTATATAAATTTTAAGGCATCCATTAACTTCCGCAAATCATCTCGGCCGTCCAACTTCGCCAGCCGAATTGACCGGCCCAGATTAAATCTTAAGCGACCAATAAGATATCATCATAGTTGTCAGCCATCACTCTCCTATAGAGACCGACCGGCCTGCCTTTAGCGCGCGTGAATGTCTTCTGTCAGCTTCTTGAAAATGGCCGGTCATGCTCCATTTAAGACATTAAGCTCCGCGACTGATTTAAGCAAGCTTTATACAACGATGCTTTACATGCATCGATTATTTTAAGGTGCTTGCTTAAAAGCGCTGATTTACATGCATCGAATACATACAATATTTTACGAATATCGGCTTTACAAATAACTTAGTTATTTAACCTAATAGGTCTCATGACTTGGCTCGTCACACATGACTACCCGCCATTTAGCTTGCGCGTGTTTGGTTAGAATAATTAGGCAAGACCCAACAACTTGCTACATATTTTCAATAAAATACTCGAGACATCAAATGTGTCACAAACTGGGGGATGTTCATCAGCGTATTGGTCTGGAGGTTTAACGCGTGCGGCGTGCAACACGCCCATTATGAGAAAGTGTCAGGAAAGGCGGACAGTTAGTGGCAGCAGAGAAGTAGTGGGTGTAAACTGACTCGTCTTCCCTCATAGTAAGACGTGGTTTTCTACATTTTCACACGACCCCACTTCTCCATCACTCAACTACTCCCACTTCTTATGAGATCAGGGTGTGTGCAACTATAACTGATTAATAGGTTTCGACCTATTTTGACCAACAACGGAGTTTTGGTTAACAACATAAGTATCCAGAAAATACCAAAGAACTTATAGCTTGCATTCCGCAAGCGAGTTCCACATTCTGATACAAGTCATAAAACAACCACACCTTCAGAGTTAACCATTCTGATCTCAACACCTTCTTCGCTTCCCTCCCTAAGTTCAACCCTTCTCCTTCACTTTGTGACCGAAGCAAGGCTGGAACGCCCATTTCTTGGTTTATGCCAGAATTGTACAGATTGATCTCTCGAATCTAAAGTACTCTCGTGCAGTGCATTTGTTTAGGGTTTAGAATCATTTCTCGACGGCACACCCAAATTTACCATTTCCAGCGGAATCAGTTTTTACCCCAAAACATCACCTAAAAGTAAAAAGGTGATTCACGGTTACTAATACAACAAATGATGGGGGAATTTAGTGTCAAAGAACCCACACTAGCGACATACAGGGATAAAGCTCAACGATTAATAGAAAATTTTGATAAAGTCTCACTCGAACACATGGGTAGAACTTCCAATAGACACTAATGTAAAGTGAAACTTCTACTTGCAACAATAATGTAAAATTGAATCAAAACACCATGAAATAGAATTACTAACCTTTCAATTTGAGTTTCTTCTACCCTTAGAATAAGGAAGAAACAAATATCAAAGTTCTTCTCTATAATACTTACAACTTCTACCCAAAATTAATTGGAAGCTACAAGTTTATTGAGGCATCTCCTCACATCAACTCAACTCAAAGAGAAAGATTGAAGGAAAAGGAAAACAAGGGTTCTAACCAAGTCTCTCTTAAAACAAAACATAAGGGGAGTAGAGCTAGGGTTTCAAAACATATAGTAAAAGTGAAGGATAAACAAGAAATAAAGCCAAAGAAAGGGGGCAAAAAGAGAAAAGATGTTAGCAAGGGTATAAGTGGAACATCACTATGCATCATCCTCCCTACATAAGAGAAATTAAGCCCTCGAATTGTCAATATCGGCTTCCATAGCATTGTCACCCCAATATGGAACAAATGCTTCACGTTAAACACATCATCGGGTGTGCGAATGGAGCTTGGTAAGTTGAGGCGATAGGCATTGTCGTTAATCTTTTCTTCAATTGGAAATGGTCCAATCTTCCTTGCCTTGAGCTTGTTGTATTCACCTACGGGAAACGGTCTTTAGTAAGAACCGCATAAACAAGATCTCCTACTTCAAACTCAACCACACGACGCCTTTGATCAACCTTGTTCTTGTATTTTCTTGATGAAGCTTCTAAATGCTTTCGGGTACTTTCATGTATAAGGTGGAGTTGGGAAACAAAGTCTTCCGCCTTAGCATTTGGCTTTTTCAAATTCGGTACTAAAGACAAGTCAAGTGGTACTCGTGGATTGAACCCGTACACTACCATGAATGGTGAATACCCACTACTCCGGTTCACCGCATGGTTGTAAGCAAATTCCGCCTTACATAAAACTTGGTCCCATGTCTTCAAATTCTCCTCAACCAAGCAACGGAGAAGATTACCTAGGGAGCGATTTACCACTTCGGTTTGTCCATCCGTTTGAGGGTGATAAGCGGTGCTAAAACTTAAATTGGTCTTGACCAAATTACATAAGGTACGCCAAAAGTGTCCCACAAAGCGGCTATCTCTATCCGAGAGGCGATGGAAGAAGGAATACCATGTAAACGGTAAATCTCTTTAAAAAGAGTTGAGCTACCATGACCGCATCCGTTGTCTTTTTACAAGCAATGAAATGAGACATTTTGGAAAAAGCGATCTACCACTACAAATATTGAATCCATACCTCTTTGAGTGCGCGGTAATCCCAAGATGAAATCCATGCTCAAATCTTCCCATGGACGAGAAGGAATAGGAAGTGGCATGTATAATCCCGCATTAGTGGCCGTTCCTTTGGATACTTGACATATGGACATCTCTTCACATACAAATCTCCTTCCACATTCCCGGAAAGTGAGCTTGAAACCAAGTTCCAAGTACTAAGTACCCATATGTCCCTCATCATGAAGCTCCTTAATAATTTTCAACCTTAAGCTTGATTCCTAATGCAAAGACAATTTTTACAAAGGTACCCATCAAAATAACATAATCACCATTACGTAGTAACCTTTCATCAACCATAAGAGGACCATTTTAAGTATCAACTTTTAAAAGCTCTCGGATGTCATCGAATCCCAAAATACGAGCCCGCATTTGTGTAAGAAGGAAGTACGTCACTCAAGGCATCCGCTACCTTGTTTTGTACACCCGACTTGTGCTTGATGGAAAAAGTGAATTGTTGCAAATAAGAAGCCCATTTACCATGCCTAGTGCTTGTCTTGTGAATTGATATGCTTCAATGCCATGTGGTCCGAAAATAAGATGAACTCCTTGTGAATAAGATAGTGTCGCCAATGTTTGAGTGCTTGGACAATAGCATAAAACTCAACATCGTAAGTGCTATATGCAAGTCGTGCCCCATTTAACTTTTCACTATAGAATGCCACCGGTTTCCCTTCTTGACTAAGAACCGCCCCAATGCATAGTTTAGAAGCATCACAATGAAGTTCAAATGGTTTATCAAAATTTGGTAATATTAAGATTGGAGATGTACTTAACTTTATTTTCATCAATTCAAAGGCAAAATTTCTTGAGTCCATGAATACTTTCCACCCTTCATGCATTCGATTATTGAGCCATGATTCCGCTAAAGTTTGCAATGAATCGGATGATAAAAAGAAGCTAACCCATGAAAACTTTCAATATCAAACAAAGTTTTTGGCTTGGGCCAATTCCTTATGCATTCCATTTTATCTTCATCTACCGAAATCCCATCCTTACTAACCACATAACCAAGAAACAAAATTTTATCGGTCATGAATGCACACTTCTTCAAGGTAGCATAAAATTGTTGTGTCAAAAATCATGAGGACCTCACGGAGGTTACGATATGAGATTCCATATTGGGACTATAAACAAGTATGTCATCAAAGTAAACAACCACACACTTCCCAATCAACGGCCGAAGTGCTTGATTCATTACTTGCATAAATGTGCTCGGAGCATTTGAGAGCCCAAATGGCATAACCATCCATTCAGAAACCGTCTCTAGTCTTGAAAGTGGTCTTCCATTCATCTCCCACTTTGATACGAATTTGATAATATCCATTTTTAAAATCAAGTTTGCTAAAAACACATGCTCCACTTAATTGATCAAGTAAGTCATCCAAACGAGGAATTGGAAATCGGTACTTCAATGTGATTCTATTGATTGCCCTACTATCCACACACATACGCCATGAACCATCTTTCTTTGGTACTAGTAAGGCCGATACAAGGGCTAAGACTTGGTCTTATAAAACCTTTGGCTAGAAGCTCTTCAACTTGGCGAAAATTCTTCATGTTCTTTGGGACTCATCCGTAGTGGGCTTTGTTGGGAAGACTTGAACCGGGTAGTAGATCAATTTGGTGTTGCACATCTCTTAACGGTGGTAATGCATCCGATTAAAGTGTGGAAAAACATCTTGGAATTCTTCAAATTGGCTTTACTAGAGGTGGCACGAAATCATATGATGGAGATTCTTTAACATGAAGTATTTCCAACTCTTCTATGAACTTGTGATAAGTAAGTAGATTTTTACCATCACCATTTTGTGGCTTAGGCATAAGTTCAATCCTTATTGCTCCACATGAACGAATAGTTGTTTGTTCTCCCATCATGATTCACAAACCGATCATATTGCCAAGGCCGCCCAAGAAGTAAATGACATGCATCCATCAAAACAACATCACACCAAACTTTGTCTACATATTTGTTACTAATAGAAAAATTAATGAGACAACGTTTAGTGACTTTACCTCGCTTCCTTGGTTAAGCCATGATAAAGAATATGGAGAAGGGTGTTCTTTTGTCTCTAACTTCAACTTGCGAACCACTTCTTGAAACGATATTTTCACAACTCCCGAATCAATCACAAGCTTGCAAACTTTCCCACCAATTGTGCAAGTGGTTTGAAAAATATTGTGGCGTAGCCATCGATCACCTTAAATCGAGTTTTGGAGTAAAATAGTTCGCAACACAACCAAACATGGTCCTTGGTCACGGTGATAAACTCCTCTTCCACTTCTTCGTCGGGTTCTTTATCAAATATTGGTGGCTCCATAAGATCCAAATATGCATCACCTTCATCATCACCTTGAACAAGTAAGTTCTTCCCAGGACGATCACTCTTCCTACAATCATATGCTTTATGTCCTTCGTCTCCACACTTGTTACATTTACCTTGAAAGACTTGTTGAGAAGTATTGGATTTTGATGGAACGTTAGTAGTTGGAGCTCGATGAGTTGGAATTGGAAAAGTAGTATTTTTAACACCTCCTTGAGTGTGAGTACTCCAATTGGTATGTGAAACTCTCCTTGCGTATTGCTTCTCCAAAGATAATGCCCTTTGATATGCTTCTCAACGAATAAATATCAAATAAGTTTAAAGTGTCTTGATATTGCATTCTCAAACCTCCTATATACCTTGCTACAAGTTGTTCTTCCGTTTCGTCTTAATATCGTTCCTTGCAACCCAATTAAGAACTCTTTTTGTAGTCATTAATCGACTTAGACCCTTTAAGATTTTGAGTTGTTGAAATCTAAGTCTTGTATAATTATGGAAAAAAAATGCAAGCCTCATTTCTTATTGGCCCAAGTTTTTTTAGCTCCACCTCTTCTCAACCTCATTTGTTTAAGTTATTGCCACCAAGCGCCGCTTCTTCCTCGAAGTCTTGTTGCAACCAACCCAACTTTCTTTTTTGGGCACTTCCTTGAAATCCAAGATTTCTTCAACCTAACCAATCAACAAATTCTTCCGGAGCTAAACCCCCATGGAATTCCGGAATATCAACTTTGATTCCACCTTCCCATCGGTTTGAAGTAGTAACATTGTGGTATCTCGGTCTTTCTTCAAACATTTGGCGTCTCCCTTGTTGATGAACATGACTATCAAAAGAAGTGGTCTCCTCATCCGTTACTTCTTCTTCATAATGATGATGTTGAGTTCTATATTGATCTTGATGGATATTTAAGTTACCAAATCTTAAAAAAATTCTTCAAATTTTGTATCCATTCTTTGTTGCATTTCATCAAACACTTCATGCTTAAAGACCTCTAATTCTTCTTTCATAGAAATTTCACCTTGATTAACTCTTTTCCTTCCATAATGAAATCACAAGGAGAATGAACCCAATTTGACAATAGCACATACAAAGATTCAAACCCCCAGCTAATAATTAAAATCTTCTCCACAATTTCCCCAAAAAAAAGAAACCAAAGCTCTTGATACCAACTAATGTAAAGTGAAACTTCTACTTGCAACAATAATGTAAAATTGAATCAAAACACCATGAAATAGAATTACTAACCTTTCAATTTGAGTTTCTTCTTCCTTAGAATAAGGAAGAAACAAATATCAAAGTTCTTCTCTATAATATACTTACAACTTCTACCCAAAATTAATTGGAAGCTACAAGTTTATTGAGGCATCTCCTCACATCAACTCAACTCAAAGAGAAAGATTGAAGGAAAAGGAAAACAAGGGTTCTAACCAAGTCTCTCTTAAAACAAAACATAAGGGGAGTAGAGCTAGGGTTTCAAAACATATAGTAAAAGTGAAGGATAAACAAGAAATAAAGCCAAAGAAAGGGGCAAAAGAGAGAAAGATGTTAGCAAGGGTATAAGTGGAACATCACTATGCATCGACACGCTGATGTGTTGGCTACCTTGGCCTCTAGCTTACAAATGTTACATTCGGATGAGGAAAAGTAACGATTACTAAGAACTCTATACCATCAACGTGATTTGAAGAAATCATTTTCGAAGATGAGAGCGATTGGAGACGTGCAATCGTGACGTACCTCAAACAAAATTCGGAGGATCTTCAGTTACCATGGAAGACTTTAAACAAATATATGGAAGACTTTAAACAAATATATGATTATTGATGGTGGTCTGTATTTCATTACCGGAGGCGGCATCAAATGTAGATGTGTGGGAGCAGAGGAAGCACGAAGAAAGTTACACGAGATCCATGAGAGAACATGTGGCTTCGGACTTGAGATACCTTTACAGCGAAGGATTCAGAGAGCAAGGTATTATTGGCCGGATATGATACAACAAGCTCAAAACCTTCAAGACAATTGTGCAACATGCCAAGGAGCACCTTTACACGAAGAAGCATGCATGGTTGAAGAGGAAGAAGGGAAAGATTGGCGGACTCCTTACCTCGAATATTTCACGACGGGGACACTTACGGAAGACAAGAAGTAGGCCAAAAGGCTAGAGAGAAGAACCAGACGTTTCTTCGTTATAGATGGGCGGCTTTTCCGGAGAAGCTTTAATAAAGGATCACCCATTTTGAAATACAATCCAACTTTTATTCATGTTTTTAAAAGGAACACCTATTTTGAAATACAATCCAACTTTTATTCATGTTTTTAAAAGGAAAAGAAAATTTGATTGAGATTACAAGAATATGATGATTAACCAAAAAAATGTGAAACTGAAATGTATAAAGCAGGAAACTGAAAATTTGTATTTGTTAACCGTGTTGCAAATGGAATTGCTCACGATCTAGCTCAATGGGCTAAAACTAATGTAAGCCATAACCTTCTTTATGTAAGGATCATAGGGATGGCAATGTGTAATTTCTCGGTCTGTTGCTTATAAAAAAAAAGTAATACTATATTGCTATCTAACAAATGAATTAAAAGAATTACATTTTTTCTATGCAGCTAGGTCCCACTACCGGTCCAACCTGCTATTCCTACTGATATCCAAAAATGTTGTTTCTGATTCAGATGCCACCGATTTCTTATTTTATTGGCGGCCAAAAGATCCTTTACCAGCCTTCAGTAGAGAAACATACAACAACTCATTCCATGTATCAGGTACACCTGGTAAACACCAATGACTACAATCTTGATGATCCAATGCTACAGTTCTCTCTTGAACAGTGTAGTTTTTTGCATACACTGAAGGGTGTGCATCCGCTCGGTAGTATGTAAGTTTACTGACATTCAGATATAGCACAGGAGACTTCATTTCCCCTAGTACGTCTTCTAGTATTTTCACCTGTAAAGGTGATCTCTCTATGTATGTTTCGTTACTCGTGATCGGTTCTGTTTCTCTGTCGCATTTTCCACCCGTGTTCCATTTCCCACCCCTGTACAAGACCAAGTGGGTTCAGAAAACCGATAAATTAAGAGAACGAGATTCAATAATATATACGCACACGTAATGGGAGACGGAGTATCCTCTGAAAACAATTTGGGTTCTGGTAGAATCGACGTTATTATCAATCCATTTCCTCCAAGTCGTAAGAGCTTTCTTGTATGCCTCGTTTATGTCCAATTTTGGGTGTAAGTAATCACCTTCTTGAAATATGTTTTCTCTGCAAGTGAAAACCAGTAGTTAGTGAGGCACAATATTCACCGATAACAAAAAATACTTGCAAATGTGACTCACCCATGGTTCGTCTTATCAACATTCCACCAATGCCACGAATCAAAAACTACAATATCAGCATCACGATACACGGATGCTGCAAGCTCGTCAATCAGATCCAATCTTAGTGTATGAGGTCCTAGATGTAATATATTTTTGCTTCTGCGACTCCTTGGATTAGCTTCATAGACCAGATATGGAGACCAGACAAAAACTACGGAACAGTTGTAGTCCTAATATAACACAAAGCCACCCATGAAAATGCATTTTCGGAGAAAGTTGAAAATTCTACAGAGGGAACGATTTTCTCACAGCTTTAGACACTAACTAGTACATAGGATTAATTGGAGATACAAGAAGGCGACTCGTATTAAGTTTTCTAATGTTACAGTGTGGATGAAGTGTATGTTGATTGATTGGGTTACTTCTCACCCAAAATCATTTCTATGCAGATGGTATGTAATACAATGAGTAAAGAGCTTATAGAGGAACTGTTGTTGCTTTCTCAGTCCATGAAGAACATGGGAACATAACTAATTTGTCAGCTCACATGTTGAAAACTTAAGTTAAATCAAACGGGAATTACCTCGTATCGCCTAGAATAATCTCCTCGTATCTTGAATTCTATCTCCCTATGCAGCTTAACAATTCTGCTCTTATCTGGAATGGCATTCCAAAGCATACACAACATTGACATGAACATATTTCTGTTCAGGGAATCCCCAACAAATACCAGCTTTTTATCTCTCAGTCTACTGAGAAAGTCAGTTGGATTAAAGAAGCTGCAAATAGATAAGGACATTGCCGTCATAAGTAAAGCACAAGCAAGTGCAAGCTCTGAATTTGAAAAAAAAAAAGAAAAGAAAAGAAAATGGGACATTACCCGGGGTTGGGTATATTATCACATCCGGCGTTGGTTTCTTGAGATCGCCACTGCCATTGCCATCCAAGGAACTGATCGTCCGGTCTTCCGTTTTGGTAACAAGCAAACGGTTGTTTTTTCAAGTAAGGACAAGAACCAGGAGGATAGTACGGTTTTCGACCATTCACCTTGACCCATTCACCTTCAAAAATATCACACTCCCGGTGAGAAATGTTTGCAATTAGATTTTCGTTTCTATCTATGAATTCTCCATCATTCGGAAGATGAGTGGAAACAACACTTGAGTTGGTAAAACTACTTTCCATTGTTTCTGTTTGAACAGTTCCGGTGGAGTTTTCCAATAGCTCCGTCGGAACAGCAGATATAGAAGAAGTTGTATCACTAGTATTACTTGAAGTATGCGCGTTTGGTATCCAAAACATTGAATCCGTTACGGATGGAAATACGAAGATAGTAGCTGTAAGAAGAAAGATGGAAGCTCCAAGGATGAAACTGAAACCAAGAAGTATCGATGAACCGTATCTCTTTGAATGATGATGATGAGACGGCATCGTTAAGAAGTGACATGACTTCTCCCAAACCTTGAGATTTCTCATCCAGATAAACAAAATTAACTCTGTCTCACATCAATAGTGTTGTTCAAATAACTCACATAAATTGAAATGATATTAGCAAGAACCAGATCTCATTGACATTTTTCAATATAGCCTGGTAAATCAGTAGTCTACGTTGCTTCTTTCAAAAAATATAGTAAAATTTAACAAAAAATTCGATAACATAAATAAAAGAAGAAAACAAAAATCAATATTTCAATAGTTGATTTCTTCTTACACTGATTATTTGTTTTCTCATTAGTTGGTGGTCTTATGACTCTTCTCAATAAGTCGTTGTCATTTTAGTCACATATTTTCCGGTATACTTATATACAGTAGTACAATTACATAATCAAAGAAAAATAAAAACAAAGAAAAATAAATCCCCAAAATTCTTTTTGCTGCTTGGTTCAGGGCTCAGTATAAGAAAATCAACAAAAAAAAAAAAAAAAAGAGTTGCTGTAAAGAGAACATTAACAAAAGAAAAAACAAAAAAGTAAACGAAAAAATTATTTTTGATTTCTTCTTACATTGATTGATTGATTTATTATTTTGGATTTGCTTGGCAGTGTTGTCTTCATTAGGTGGTCTTATCGTCAGATTTTTATATATACACGTTAAGCCCGGCGTTTGTGGTATATAAGAATACACATATACCAATCAACGTTGGAACAAAATCCAATAATGTATTCGCACTGAATTTCTTTTTCTAAATCCAATACCTTAATTTCAGACCCATTTTCAAGTTCAGAATACATACAGTAGTAAATAAGATCCCTTTCGCATTTAGAAGAAGCTTTAGTAACTTTTAGTGAATCAACCAATTGAAATAGACAGTCTGGATTTTACAAAATGAACTTATTCTCAAAGTCAAACTTTGCATTGCATAGACTACAGAGTAACTATGCTAACTCTACCTTTTACAAAAGAGTCAGTGGTAGGGTGCACGCCCTCTATGGTGCACATCTCTATGTTAATCACCTTTGAACTGGAAAACTCTGCAGCTGAATGCAGGCCCACTGGGATGAACGTTTGAATGATGAAAGGACTTCACATCCTTAGAGACGAGTTTTCAAAACACTTGTTCTTATAAATACCGTCTTAATTTTAACATTCAGCTAATTCTTCTTGCAGAAGCTGCAGAAATCTGAATACCAAAGTGCACGCCCTGGCGACTTTGTGGGATCATATAGTACTATACACATACCAAGAAATCAACTCTCGTCCGATCCCTTTTGCCATGGATAACTACAGGACTACTAGTGGTTTCTGTAATGTTTCTTGCTATTTCCATTCAGTTAAGCATTTTTCGTACTACAGTCGTCCAAAAGATCCTTTACGATTCTTCAGAAGAGAAGCATACAACAACTCATTCCATGTATCAGGTACGCCAGGCAGGCACCAATGGACACAATCTTGATGATCCATAGCTGCAATTCTCTCTTGCGCAGTTAAATTCTTTGAATACAAGGAAGGGTGTCCGTCAGCTCGATAATAAGATAGTTTGCTAATATTAAGATATAACACAGGTGTCTTCATTCGACGTAGTGTGTCTTCTAGTACTTTCACCTGTGAAGGATTCCTCTCTCTATATGGTTCACTGCTCTTGATCGGCTCCGCTTCCCTGTTGCATTTTCCACCTGTGTTCCATTTACCCCCACTGCATAGAAACACCAGTATAATTAGTTGCACAATCAGATAACTGGTCATGCTACAAACATATATAATCTTTGTAATCACTTACTGGAAATGTGGAGTTGAATATCCTCTGAAAACAACTTGGGTTTTGTTCGAATCAATGTTGTTGTCAATCCACTTACTCCAAGTAGCTAGACCTTTCTTGTATGCTTCAACCATCTTCAGTCTTGGGTGCAAGTACTTACCTTCTTGAAAGTAGTTTTTCCTGCCATTTCAATGAAGCACATATCCATATTATGAAAAGAATTCATGCATAAAAAGAATATAAGAATCTAAGTTTTCCATCACGTTACTCACCCGTGATTCGTTTTGTCAATATTCCACCAATGCCACGAATCAAAAACCACAACATCAGCATCTCGATACACCGATGACGCTAGCTCGTCAATCAAATCCAGTCTTAGAGTCTCTACCTCCGGTTTTAACTTATTGCGTCCAGGATCTCTACGATTCTTCGGATTGGTTTCATTAACCAAAAATGGAGACCACGCAAATACTATGCTGAAGTTGTAGTCCTAAATTTCAATGCAATTACATTATGAGCGTCAGCAGAAGAGCTAGATGTTTAATAAGTCAGCTGGGCTATAATTTACACTGAGAATTTTAACAGCACACATGAGGTGGCTAATGACATAGAGTCTGTTTAAATGAATAAATCCTACCAAACTAAAGTAAATCAAGCAAAGCTCATACCTCATATCGATAAGAATTGTCTCCTCTTAGATTGTATTCGACATTTCCAGGGATCCTATAAACTCTGCTCTTGTCTGGAATTGCACTCCAAAGGATACAAACTAGAGATTCAAACATATTTCTGTTAAGAGAATCCCCAGCAAATACCAACTTTTTCCCTCTCAGCCTCTCTAGAAAATCAGTTGGATTAAGGAAGCTGCAAAAGAAAGAGCTTAGTCCCATTCGGTTACATCTGCTTCATAGTCAACATATAGCAAAAAAAAAAAAAAAAATCATGTTAAGGGGCACCTTAACTAAGAGATTGTAAGGGACTCACTGACTCGTATCTGATTCTTCTCGAGTCAGTTATTGAACCGTTTTTTTTTTTTGACACGTTTGGTGACTCTGGTTAGTGTCTGAAAAAAACCAGATATAATGTCTGACTCGAAAGTTGGAAACACATCCGACTCATCGGACCATGCAATAATCAGATGAATAAAACAAAATGTATGTGCTTTGAAGTAACGAGTCACAGGAGTGAATTCAGAATAGAAAAGAAACAGGTTTTAGCGTACTTAGCTGAGTCTCATTGTAACTTTGTTTGTAATTTTGCTACTGCGGGAATGTATCTGATTAAAGACCTGACGACATATGATTTGGACAAAATATCTCCAACTTATCTGATTTTAACCATTAGCTGTGAAGTACATTTTGTATGGACCGAGTCTGTATCCCACAATTAAGACTCGGTCACAATATTAAAAAATGACAATGGAGGAAGACTCCTATGCAGGTTCCTTTCAATCCTCGATATTGCAAAATGCACACGACAATTAGTTACTACTGAATATAATCGTACAATTTTATCGCCTAGTAATAAATGAATAAATCTTTACCGTGTGACAGTCTCCACGAATCTTAATAAGACTAAGCACATGCGTACAGGCACAGCAATGACTAAACTATGATAAAGAAAGTAGCAACTAAAAGGGCACACCCGTTGCATTTTTTTTATTAGTATTTGTTTTTGTATGTATTAGCTAGCTAGGATTTTAACTAATGTGGTAATAACCAGAATTTTGATTTGAATTAGCATCTCATAATGAAAAAATCTAATTTCTAAGTACCAAAGCACTTGGTTTCATGCCCACCATTCAAGAATGTAGCTAATTCACAGTCTAGCTAGAAGGAAAAAAAAAAAAATCTTAGAACAGGAAATATCAAAATCATATAATTAATCTTAAACAAAGATAAGTTTAATAAGAGTTTATACCTTGGAAGACTGTTGCATCTTGTATTTGTTGGCTGAGATTGCCATTGCCAATGCCATTTTAAGAAGTGATTATCAGGTCTCCCATTCATGTAACAATTATAAGGTGATGGTTCGACATACGGACAAGAACCACCCTCGTAATACTGTTTCCGATCTTCAATCTTTACCCATTCACCATCAAATACATTAGCATCACAGTACTCATCCTGAGCATTTTCTTGCTTTTCTTTCTCAATATGATATGCTGCAGCTTCACTACTACTATTGTGATCACTTGGAGTTTTATTCTCTTCTATCATCACCAACACTTCAGCTATAGGAATATCAACAGAAGTAACGCTGGATGAGTTACTAAACCCTTCTTCAGTGGAGTTTTTCAGAAATGGTTCCAAGGAAGGTGAAGAAGAAGGAATCAGAGCTGTAGTACTATTATTAGTAACGTTTTGAGTGTCTTGGGTTGAGTTTTTCAAAATCTCCGGAACCGAAGAATCAATAGTAGCAGCAGTAGTAGTAGTAGAGAATGGCCACTGCGAGAATTTGTAATAAAACTCCTTGAGATGATTATCTTCAAGTATAGGATTCTTAAACGACGGTGAAAAAAATGGGAACATGAAAAGAAAAACTGTAAAAACGATGATTGAAGCTCCGATCATAGAACCAAAACCTAATAGAATGCCATTTGGCTTTGGAGATATCCCTACCAAGTTACATAACTTCTCCCAACTCCCAAGCTTTTTCATCGGATTTTTCTTGTGCGGATTAACAATATCTGTTTCATTTGCGTTCATTCTTACTTACATGTAACTGGAAATGGAAAAAAAAAAAAAAAAAAGAGTTTTGAGGAAGATGATAAAATATAAAACTAAGTAGAGAATCTTGTACTTCACAATGTGGAGTGTATATATATATCCTTACTAACTCCATTAAGTTAAGTAATACTCCAACATGACACATTAATTAGGTAAACAACGGACATAAATTTTGTCATAAATAATGCTTTTTTACTTTGTCAATCAGATTAGGTAAATGATTAATTAATTTATACTACAAATTCAAGTTATAATAATATTTGTAATGAAAAAGAATATCTTAAATAGGGATGAGAGTATCTCAACTTAACCAGAGCTTCTAGACCTCTTTTGTTTTTTTGATCGGAAGTAGAAATGTCTACGGGCTAAGGACCACGGACCACCAGAGCCGAAACAAACGAAAAACAAAAACAAACAATGCAACTTTGATTTGAGAATCTCCAAAAATTTGTACATTCATTTGGCGTGATCGTCCTGGGCATCCTATTTCAGTGAATGAGTGTCATAAACGGTGAATATGTTTTCCGATGAGTGCAGTAGCCGGATTATAAAATTCATGATCCACAAAACCTGCGGTCATGATCTGTGGCTCTGTCTTCATTTGTCCGCGTTTTGATTTCACTTTTAAATTATAAACGTATGCAAATTAAATGTTAGCCAACCCATATGCGATTAGGGAATAGTAATGTATATAAGCTGGGAAAAGTACACTAGATACAGATCATCGATTCTTGAAGCACATGACATGACTCATCAGGCTTGTAAATTCCATTTATTGTACTTTATTATAATTCATGACTTTATTCCCAAATCCCATCAAGTTTTAACTAACTAATTTTCCGTGTAGGTGTGTGGTTGTGAACCACTAGTGTTTTCCCATTAAGGTCAGGCAGGTTTCGAGATATTCATTAAATCATTTCTCTTGAGGTGCCTAGGTACTTCACAGGAATATAGATTTACTAGGTGGCTCGGTGCACCGTCCAAGGACAACCGGAGCAAAACGTACAAAACAAACAACAGCTTAACTGCCGATAATTAATACAATAAGTAATAAGTAATAAAGCTACCAAGTGATGATATCCAAGAATATGAGTTCAAAACTTATCATCACCAAATTCTTCGTGACTGCTAATGGGAGATACCGGTTTGGTTTATTGGGAAGGTACCAAACTTATGAGCACCAAATTCTTAATCAAGGAAGATGACATTTATCAGCTGCATCTAGTCTTTGTGTTTTGTAGCAGTCAACTCAAAGACCAAAAGAAGTTTACCTGAGAAAGAATCAAGTGGGAGGGAACTTTGTTAAACCCATCGTATAATAGCCACATTTTTAACGCTTTCCTCTTGAATATACATACATACTTTTGAGACTTGCCCACCCACATACATAACATATGGTACGTACCCCAAAGAGCAGTTAAAAAGTGACGCCCTATGCACTGGGGTACGGTCAGAGAAACAGACCTAACGCAACACAATGACTGACCTAAATCTTACATTATTAATATTGACCTTGTAATCTTACAATTTACAAGGGAAGGAAGGATCGCTGAAGGGCTTACCTGTGAAAGAATATATTCCCGAGTGTGAAATCAAGATAGTGGGTCTATCTGTACTGAAAGCTTCTTTTTCATCACTTTGTTTTCTCACGAAAAAAGAATTAAAAATTTTTTAACCACGACTAGGAGATGCGCTATCACCGTGCAAATGATCCTTTACCGTCCCTCAAGAGAGAAATATACAGCAATTCATTCCATGTATCTGGGATACCAGGTAAGCACCAATGACTACAATCCTGGTGATTCAACACAGCTGCAAGCCTCTCTTCGTACGTCTTAAAATTTTTGTGGTATAGTGAAGGGTGTCCGTCGGTTCTATAGTACGTTTGTTTTGTGACATTCAGATATATAACAGAAGTCTTCATTTTCCGAATTGTGTCTTCTAGTATTTTCACCTTTGGGGGACTCTTCTCTCGATATGTTTCGTTACTTGCGATTGGTTCTAATTCTCTGTTACATTTCCCACCGGTGTTCCATTTACCTCCACTGCATGGTATACAAAAGAATTCAGTACCAGAAAAAAAAAAAAAAAAAAAAAAAAAAAAAAAAAAGTAAATTTTTATCCAGAATGATTACTTACAGGAAATGGTTAACTGAATATCCTCTGAAAACAACTTGAGTTCTGTTAGGATCGATGTTCTTGTCCATCCATTTCCTCCATGTAGTCAGACCCTTCTTATATGCTTTAATCATATCTAGTTTCGGGTACAAGTAATCGCCTTCTTGAAAATAGTTTACTCTGCAATTTTAACACCATTCAAGTCACGTATAGTCTACATAACTTGCAAATAATAATATATCAAGACAACCTCTTTTCCGCAATGTCACATTTGCTTACCCGCTATTAGTTTTATCATTGATCCACCAATGCCATGAATCGAAGATTACAAGATCAGCATCGCGGTAGAACGATGCTGCGTGATCGTCAATCATATCTAGTCTCATTCTCTCTGGGTCATTCTTATTTGTCTCGTTTCTTCGATTCCTTGGATTTGTTTCTTTAACTAGATAAGGAGACCATACAAATCCCACGGTACAGTTATAATCCTGATTACAACAAGAAATGTATTTAGACGGTTGAAACATAAATACTAGAGGTTTTAATTAATGAAATTAAACAGAATTTACCTCGTATCTCAACGATTTATCTCCTCTAATCTTGTAATCTGCGTACCCAGAGACCCAATGGACTCGGCTTTTATCCGGGACGGCATTCCAAAGGATGCACATCAGAGATTCAAACATATTCCTATTTAGAGAATCTCCCGCAAACGCCACCTTTTTGTCTCTTAATCTCTCTAAGAAATCCGTTGCATTAAGCATGCTGCAAAAATGAAAAATACATACAGTAAAAAAATTAAGAAGCATGTTTATACATGGGGGGATTAAGTCAGTCAGACAGAGTAGGCATTTAACTAATTTAACAAAACAAACGGAATATGTCCGCGCTTTCGGCTTAGATGGGATAGTAAAAAGATACCCTGTGGGCTGTGGGAGATATACCAGTCAGCTGAAAGGACCCAACTAAAAGTTAATGACTTTTCAGTAGAGATCTCATAATGCATATGATTGGTTATAATGGTTAAAAGTCCTTCAACTGTCTGACTCTGAATCTTAAAAACACTTATTATATGAATAGATTTAAAATCAAGAAAAGGCTGAATGAAATACACATTATACCTTGGGAAATTGGTGTTGCATCCTGCATTTGTTGGGTGAGATTGCCACTCCCACTGCAATTTTAGAAACGCATCCTCTGGTCTCCCATTCTTGTAACAATCGAAAGGTGATTGTTCGATATAAGGACAAGTACCAGGAGGATAAAATGGTTCTCGGTTGTACACCGGCTTTACCCATTCACCTTCAAAAATATTGCACTCATGGCCTTGAGAAGAAGAAGAAGTATCACTGGTTTCTGCTTGTTTCTTCTCACCATCATACAATTTAATATCGTTATTACTAGAGAAATTACTCGAACTACTGACATCTAGATCCTCTGCTTTTGTAGCCACCGGTTCTTCAACTTTATCGGCCAAAACATCACTCGAGTAGTTTGTAAATGGTGTACCACTGCTTTCTGTTAGAATTGTTTCGGCAGAGTTCTCCAATAACTCTGAAGAAGAATTCGAAGGAATTACAGTTTGATCCGTGGCGGTAGTGTTCTCCAGTGACTCCATAACCGAAGTAGAGTTATCCAATGAGTCCGGTAAGGCAGAAGACATTATTGTTTGATCTGTCTCAGTAGAGTTATCCAATGAGTCCTGTAAGGCAGAAGAAATTATTGTTTGATCCGTCTCAGTAGAGTTATCTAATGACTCCTGTGAAGAAGAAGAAGAAGAAGAAGAAGAAGAAGAAGAAATTGTTGCTTGATTCGGTTCGAATGAGTTATCCGATAAGTCTTGTGAAGAATCCAAAGAAGATGAAGAAAAACTAGTACTAGTAATAGTAGTGGTGGTGGTGGTGGTGGTATCATAAGACAAATGAGAAAGTGAAATTTTTTGATATAATTTGTTAATATTATTCTGAAGCATGGGATTCATAATTGATGGTGAAAGAATTGGGAACATAAGGATGATAGTTGTAATTATAAGGATTGAAACTCCAAGAACGCAACCAAAACCGAAAAGTACTGATGATCCTTTTCTCCTTGAACCAGATAGTATTGTGTTTGATCCATATTTTCTAGTAACTCTATGATGCGGTGGAGATATTCCTACGAACTGACATAACTTTTCCGATATCCCAACCGTCTTCATTACAATTTTCTTGTAGTAATCAAAGGCAAAGATATCTTGCAGTAAACAACAAGAAAACAGAAGCTAGAGGCTAGCTACACAACCAAATGTATATGCAGTATAGAAGCAAGGAAATGGAAACTGCCTAGCTAGACAAGAAGAGAAGCTAGAGAGAATCGTTCGAGAAACGAAGATGTTTGTTCTCGTTCTCGAGCCGATGCTCCTGAATACTTCTTCTCTACTCAACACTCTCTACTTGTTTGTATATACAAGTTTTTTAACACTGATTAGATGCAAAAACAGAAATTAGTCAATAATGTTTTATCATTAATTTAAGCCATCGCATTAATTTTTTTCTATTTTCAATGAATTATTCAACTCAACAAGTTACAATATATTATCAAAAGAATTACTTTAAATTCAGAAACACCCCATGCATAAATTATTAATCAATTAGAGACGAGTAGACGACTACTCAATCAAGCACGCATATCTTCTCTTAAAATGTATCACCACTCTGTCAACGGGGCAAGCTAGGGTCAACCCGGCCCTAGCTTGACAAGCCATGGACGGGTTAGGGTCAGCCCTAGCCCTAGTTCTGTTCATGTACAAGCCCAAAACCCCAACCCTAGCCTTAGACGGGTTGCGGGTTAAACGTATAAAAAACTCAGTGGCCAGAGGGATTCGAACTCATCCCACCTTGGTTCATATCTGATAACTATAACCACTCTTCCATTTCGTGGTTGTTGATTACTTTTGCTTGTTATTTATATATAATTGTATATATATGTTGGTCAATGCTTTACAAAATGCTAAGAAATCACCCACTACTCCGTAACCCTAAATCAAATGAAATTTTGGATTGTATTAAATCATTTAAGGAATATATGAACTTTGATTTCTAGCAAAAAAAACCCTAAAATCATCCTAAAATTACTAAATTAGAAACTTAAAATTCCTAAACTAGTAACTCACGGGAAATTGACGGGTTGGCGGGTAACCCGCGGGTTAACCCTAGCCCGGCTTGTTTTTACTAGGGCTAGATATGACAACCCTAACCCGGCTTGTTTAGACAACGGGTCAAGCCAAGCCGGGTTGAAACAAGCCAAGCTAGGTCCAACCCGCGGGCCGGGTTAGAAATTGACAACTCTACACCACTGTGTCTAGTTTATAGGTTACTCCGTCGTACTGGAAGCCGTAGAATATATATATGTTTGTATTAGTTTATGTCCAGTCCATATGATCCATGTATTAGAGTCCAATGTACTCTGTATCCATATAGCATATTATAAATATGTGTGTACATATTTCATCATCCGCCACGTATTTATAGAGAAACACTTGGAAGGCACACCATTCAGGGCATCAAGATATGATGCCACGCCCATACAGCCAAGAGACGTGGGTCATCAAGGCAGGGCCCTCATCTAACATATCCAATGACTAAGGATCGAGGAGTACCGAGATACAATGCCACTGTGAAGCACTGAAAAGCACCCAAAGACTCACTTTATCCCATCTCAAGAAAGATCCAAGATCGACGGCTGGGGTAATTCCAAATGACGCGGATGTGACAGGGGCAGAGGACCTTTGTCTGGCGCGTGCAGACGACTCAACCACCCGCATTAAACACTCTGAGCAGCATACGTGTCGACCATCCTGTGGAAGATACAGCCATCACTCTTCGACAATAAGCATAGAACGCTGGGGGCATCGTAGAAGACGAAGAGGTCCGCGGTATTGACACAAAACACAAGACGATAAGATTACAACGGTCTTCAGAAGTGGACCCCACATTTTAACCCTATAAATACCCCTCCCCACTAAGAGTAGAGAAGGCGATAATTAAGGGAGGAGGACAGAGGAGAGAGAATTAGGAAGAGTAAGTGATTCCCTTGATCCCGCAGCCTCAGTTGATACTTTAAAGTCATTCGACTATCTGTGTAATCAATTTATACATAGTGAAACACCAACCCCGTGGATGTAGGCCTTAGTGCTGAACCACGTAAATGATCGTCTCAGTTATATTTCAGCATTTACATTCCGCACTTTATATTCTGCATTTACGTTCCGCACATTATATTCGGTACTTTGCATGATAAACTTCATATTTTTGCTTTGCTCTATATTTATTGTAGTACACGAGCATTGTCATACGACTAGACAAGGACGAGCCCGAAGGCTCTGAGTCGATGAATCGATATAATCATCCCCCTTTACGCATACAACGCAGATTTTATGGTATTAAGTGTATGCGAACATTGTTTGTGAACACGTGGATGCCATCGAGATTTATGTGTTCACAAAATATATGTCTCGCAAACCTAATAAGGTTAAGAGAGCTTTCATAATCGTTCATGGTATCAGATCCAGAACGATCTCTCTAAAACCCTAGCCTCCAAAACTTCTTCTTCCTCAAAACCCTAGTCTGATTTCCTTCTTTTTCTTTTTCTTTTCTTCTTCTTCATCATCATGTCGTCGTCAGCACAAGACTCCTCTATTGTTTCTAAAACCATCAGCATAGGATCTCCAACTATTGCTGCTTCTAAAACCATCAGCATAGGTTTGCTTATGTCAACTTCTGAAAAAACACCATTCTTACCTTTTTCTACCAAAATAGTTCTCTTGGACAAAACAAATTACCTTCTCTGGGAATCTCAACTCTTTCCTATTCTCAAACCTCAAAGACTCTACAAGTATCTTGATGATACATTTGTGATCCCACCCAAAGATCCTATCGATGAAGTCACTGAAGACAAACTCCTAATCATGCGTATGAAGAATGGGAAGTTATCGATCAAACCATCATATCTTGGATCAATTTCTCTCTTACTGAACCTATAAAATCTGAATATGTTCGTCGTGCAAACTCTCGTGAAGTGTGGAAATATCTTTGTAGTACCTATGCAACCATCAATCATGCTCGTATACTCCAACTGAAAGCAAATCTCTCAACCATCCAGAAGGGTAAATCTTCTACCTCTGAATATATTCTGAAGATTAAAGAAATTTCTGACTCATTGGCAACCGTTCTTCAACCTGTATCCGACCTTGAACTTGTATCCACCACTATACGTGGCTTGGTGCTGATTGGACTAATATCTATACTGCGGTTATTGCTCGAACCTCCTTACCAACATTCACTGAACTGCATGCTTTTCTTCTTCATCATGAGTCCCATCTGCAATATCTTCAAAACCTTCAAAATAATGCTTCTGAACTACAACATCCGAGTTCTTTCTTTGCTGGTGCTCAATCTGCTGGTCGTAGTCAACCTGCATATCACAATTCTGGTGGTTCAACTCGTGGTCGTTGCTCTTACAACAATATTGGTGGTTCCTTTCGTGGACGTGGTAGTGGCTCTGGTCGTGGTAATTGGAACAATGGTAATCGTAACAACTGGAATAGTGGTGGTCGTGGAAATTGGAATACTAGTGGATGGAATAACAACTACTCTAATAGTAACTGGAATAATAGCAACGGACGAGGCAACAATGGTGGTTTCCAGTCTAATAGTGGCTATAATAGGCCATATGCTCGTGGAAACTGGAATTCTGGTCGTGGTTCTGCTGCACCTTTTGTCCTTGGTCCACCTCCACAGACGACCGTCACATGCCAATGGTGTGGAGCTAATGGTCATACTGCTCAAAGCTGTGTTCGTTTAACCCAGGCTCAAAATATTGATCTGCCTCAATCGTCTCGGCAATGCACGTTCAATCCATGCCATATGAAAATCTTTGGTTCGTCGATATTGCTGCTTCTGCTCATATGACATCTGATGCTTCTCAAATGATGAATCGAGTCGGTTATAATGGTAATGATAAAGTGCTTGTTGGTAATGGTAAACTTTTACCTATCTCAGGAATCGGTGATATTACTCTCACTTCTCCTACATCAAAGTTACTTTTGAAAAACACTCTCCATGTACCTTCCATTTCCAAAAATCTTGTGTTTGTTGGCCGACTTACACGTGATGCTGATTGTGTTTTTATCTTTGACCGTGATGGTTTTTGTATTCAGGATCGACGAACGGGAGCTCCTATGTACAAGGGCAAGAAATAAAGCTGACATGTATCCAATTATCCGTAGTGGTCGTCCTCATCTCCAGTCACCCTCTTCTTCAGCTTTCTCTGCCACTACAATAGGAGTTCGTGCTAGTACGGCTATATATATGGCACATGCGCTTAGGCCATCCAAATAATAGTATTTTTCATTATCTTAAGAGTAATAAGTCCTTGTCTTTCGATTCTAGTACATCTTCTTTTCCATCTATATGTCCTAGCTGTGTCGGTGCCAAACACCATCGTCTTCCTTTTTAGTCAAGAACAGTTTATTCAAATAAAGTTGGTTCTGTTATTTACTCTGACTTATGGGGTCCTGCACCTTTTCAATCTAATTGTGGTTTTCGCTATTTTCTATTATTTGTAGATGAATGCTCTCGTTTCACTTGGATTTATTTTTTGTCTGACAAAACTCAAGTGTTTCGTTGTTTTCTAGACTTCAAAACCATGATTGAAAAGCAATTCTCTAAATCAATTCTTGTTTTACAAACTGATGGTGGCACTAAGTATGCTGATCCTTTGAAATCATATTTGATTGCTAATGCAATTCAAAGTCATTCTTCCTGTCCTAGCACACCACAACGGAATGGTCTTGCTGAACGGAAAATACGACATATTACTGAAATCGGTCGTGCCTTAATGTTGCAAAGTGGTCTTCCTGGACAATTTTTGGATGAATTCTATGCCACAGCTACTTATTTGATCAATAGACTACCCAATCCTATTTTTTCAAACACTTCTCCTTAATTTGTTGTACATCATCGATCTCCTGATTATGAGTTTTTAAAATCTTTTGGATGTCGTTGTTACCCTCTTTTGTCTCACTTTCGTCAAAACAAGTTGCAACCAAAAACTCTTCCATGTGTATTTATTGGTTATAGTGATCGTCATAGGGTTATAAGTGTTTGGAAGTCACCAGCAATCGTGTTTATATCTCTCGTCATGTTATTTTTGATGAGTCGATTTTTCCATATCCCACTGACATTGATATTAAGCTTCTCATTAAATCCACATCTCCGGCTACTCGTACTCTTCTCAGTTGGCCCCATACAGTTGCCGCTACTCACCTCCCATTGTCCTCACCTCAGCTCAATACTTCTCCTCCCATAACATCTATCCATCCAGTTCCATCTCCCTCTATTTCCTCTAATCCATATTCTGTTGCTCCTGAGTTTTCTTCTCCTACTTCGACTTCACTAGACTCTACTCATTCTAATTCTTTACCATCATCACCGACTCCACTATCTCCTTTGCATCCATTCTCTCCAACCTCTCCTGCTTCCATGTCTACTCCATGCTCTCCAAACTCTCCATCATCTGTGTTATCCTCCTCCGCATTGCCAGATTTTCCCAATGTACAAGAGCTTCCACAGTCGACTAATAATATTGTTACTAGGCTGAAGGATCATACGATTCAACCGAGAAGTTTTAAGGGAGGTTTTTCTACTCGGTGTCCTATATTGCAGTGTTTTCTAACTCATTATAATTCTCTTCCTGCTGAGCCAACATGTTTTACTATTGCTTCTAAATCTCCAGAATGGTGGGCTGCTATGCTTGATGAGATTAATGCTTTACTTCGTAATCGTACTTGGTCACTTGTGCCTTGTCGTCCTGGTATGAATATCATTGGAAGTAAATGGGTTTATCGTGTTAAACAAAAATTTGATAGTTCTCTTGATAGACGCAAAGCTCGTTTGGTTGCTAAGTGATGAGTGCTAAATAGTGCATATTTATACACCTTTTTATTGGCATTTTACTCATCTTTTGCGCTTATAAATCAGATATTATCCCAGAAGAATAAATATTTGTATTAATTAATTTTGTGTTTTTAGGTAATAAATAAAGCTCGGAGAAACTGAGGAGCAAAAGAGCAAAGAATTGGAGTCGAGCATCTATGGAGCAGATAGCCAAAGCCCGCGCGCAACAGTTGCAACCCAACAAGTAGCAACTCTCTTCTCAACAATATGGGATTGATTATGATGAGACGTTTAGTCCTGTTGTCAAGCCGGTGACTATTCGATTGGTTCTAAGTTTAGCAGTCTCTTCTTCTTGGCCTATCAAGCATCTAGACGTTAAAAACGCCTTTCTTCATGGTTCTCTTGATCAAGAAGTCTACATGGCTCAACCTCAAGGGTTTGTTGATCCAGGATTCCCTAACCATGTGTGTTTACTGCACAAAGCTCTTTATGGTTTAAAACAGACACCCGCGCTTGGTATTATCGTTTTGCTTCGTTTCTTCTTCAACTGGGGTTCAAGTCGTCTCAATCTGATCATTCAATGTTCATCAAGCAGTCACTAGCTGGTATTATTCTTTTATTATACGTTGATGATATCATTGTGACTGGTAGTGATACTGTGGGCATTCAAACTTTGCTTACAACCCTACAAACTGAGTTTGCTATGACTGACTTGGGAGATTTACATTATTTTTTAGGCTTAGAGGCTACTCGCACTTCATTTGGTATTGTTTTAATCCAAAACAGGTACACTTTGGATATCTTAAAGAAAGTTGATCTTAATGATTCCAAACCAGTTACTACTCATGTGTCTCCACGCTCAAAGCTGCAATCTGATGATGCTGTTTTGTTTTCTGATGCGACTCTTTATCGAAGTTTAGTTGGTGGTTTACAATACCTTAGCATGACGCGGCCTGACATTACTTATGCTGACAATCAAGTTAGTCAGTTTATGCATCGACCAACTCAAACACATTTCATGACCGTTAAGATAATTCTTCTATATCTTAAGGGTACATTGGGGCATGGTATTTGTTTCTGGCGCGACTTTTTTTTTGCATCTCACATCCTATTCTGATGCAGACTGGGGCGGTGATCCTGATACATCTCGGTCAACTACCGGACATTGCATTTTCTTGGGAAAAAATCTGATCTCCTGGGGTTCTAAAAAGCAACCCACTGTCTCTACTAGCAGCACTGAGGCTGAGTATCGTGCTTTATCCTCTACTTCAGCTGAACTTATTTGGATTGGATATTTACTACATGATCTTGGTGTTTATCTGAAGAAACCTCCTACATTATACCGAGACAATATCAGCGCTACTTATCTGGCCATCAATCCAATTCAGCATTATCGCTCTAAGCACATACATATTCACTATCACTTTGTTCGTGAAAGAATTGCTTCTGGTCTATTACAGCTGCGTTACATTTCAACTGAGCATCAACTTGCAGACTTGTTCACTAAAGGTTTATCAACATCCGGGTTCCATTTTCTGTGTAACAAGCTTTCACGTTGTTTACCACCGTGTACAGCTTGAGGGGGGTGTATAATATATATGTTTGTATTAGTTTATGTCCAGCCCATATGTATGTTTGGATCCATGTATTAGAGTCCAATGTACTTTGTATCCATATAGCATATTATAAATATATGTCTCGCAAACTTAATAAGGTTAAGAGAGCTTTCATAATCGTTCAGAAGCACTACTCTTGCCCTCTAGAATCCGTTATGGGGTGACACCACTTACTTGTGTGCTAACTGATGTGATTGTAGAAGTGGTAGTAAAGTTGTCGTTCACTCGGACTCATAAAGGTTTGATTTAAGAAAACACTAAAAACTAAGATAATATATACACAAGGTTGTCACAATATCGAGAGGTTACTGAGACTCAGGATTCCACCAATTCTCATAAACATGTGGTTCAACTATCAATTCCGGACAATTATAGCTCGTAACATAAATTCTTTGCCAAGGTAGATTTTTGAAAGATTGATTGTAAATCACAAGCATGATGTATCAAAAATAGTAAGACCAAGCATACGTCATCAAACAAAATCACAATCAATTAAGAAAAATCATGAATCAATTTAAAATAGTGCAAAAGTCATAAAGGAATTAAATAAATTTACCACACGCGTAGAGAACGGCTTCCTCCATCATCCCAGTGTTGGGTTTTAGCTCTCATGGTGCAAATACGCTCAAAATAATAATCCATAGCTCAAAAAGGTGTTTTATTGAAGAAAAGGTATAAAGCAGTGTGTTTGTAACAGTTATAAGTGTTACAGAACCCACTGTTACAAAGAACCCTAACAGAGCTGTTGCAAACTCAAAATAATTGTTGGAAAATGTTCAAAGCTTTAGAGTTTGAAACTATAAGTCACGGTTTTTGCGACTGTCCAACTGGGTCTATTGTTCTTCACGTACGTCTTCTTCCTGAAAGTGCATAACTTTTCTGCAACTTTTTTTTCTTCGAACCAGAGACGTTCTTTATTTACCCCAAACTCTCGACCCCCCATTTTTTTTTTCGATTCCAGCTCATTGCCTAACCTGTTTTATCTCGTCAGATAAATCCCAACCAAAATCCACGACAAACTCTGACTAAAACTCGACCAAACTCGATCCAGGGAATACGCAACAAATCGTGAAACTCTCAACACCCCTGTTTCCTCCAACATGATTATGCAGCCAAATCTGATCGATCAAAACACACATATCATCTCTATTATGCTCTAACAGGACCATCCCAACAAAAATCCGATGTTGAATCTCTTTAAATCTCCTTTGAATCTCGAACCCTAATCTGCCAGCGTAAATAAAGTTTTCCCGCCAATTCTCAGAATTTAAATGTAGAAGATGGGTGTCCCCCTAACCATAGTAGGGGTGCATTTAGCATATGCCTTTGGGGATGCCCTGGGGTGCAAATAACGCTGGGTTACCTTTGTAATTTGGTTACCCCTTATCCAAAATGGGGGTCCCTTTAGTAGGTGCCCTCCGGGTGCAACTTTTCGAGCCCATTTCTTCAAAAACGTTTATTTCCCAAAAATACCTACAAACACATAAAACACCATAATAAATAGGAAATCGAGTGCTAACAATATATAATATTGAGATCAAATCAAACACAAAAATGTGTCTATCACTAACGTAGTGCAAACACATGCCCTATCTCTTCGGAATTAATAATAGGTTGAGATGGATGTGATTTAAAATATCCAGTTTGTTTTTTGCAATCTGAAATTGTTAAATACGCCACCAGTGGTACTAATTACTTGTGTGCTAACTAGATTTTTCAGGATGGCAATCTATTGAGGTGAATGCCATAATTCATACATGTCATGGTTCTTATATATCGGAAGAAATTTCGACCGTATCATAATTGAATTCGAACTCACTGTCTATTTCAAGAAGATGGATGTGATTTTTCAGAAGATTAACAAGAAGCTTTTCTTGGGAGACCTTCGAACTCACTGTCTATTTCAAGATATTAAAGTCTTAATATCCAATTTTCAGTCGTTAAATTTTCAAGCTGTTAATCGTATATTAATGGGGCTGCCCATGAACTAGCTCGATGGGGATAGTTAAATGCTATCCATATGTCTTGGGTTGTTCTACCAGTTTGGCTATGGGAAGAAGAAGCTATCGGTTTCTACTTTCCCTTAGATCGACTTTTATCCAACCCCATCAAACCATTTAAAGAAATAATACTTGCTTTTTACCTAAAGTGATCAAAATTATACATACCTGCTCCTCAACTTTTCAACCGTTGAAAATATGATATCTCTCATGTCTGCCCCTTAACTAACTCTACCGTTGAAAATTCCAAAGCCCGCCATAAATTATTGGTTTATAAATGCTTACAACAGTTCCTAAACATTTTTAAATTTCCCGCCGACAGTATTTCTCCGAAACCAGTTATATATATATTAGTACAAACCAATCTTTTTGTGAAAATAAAAATAAAATTTGTTGTCCCTTGTAATAAAAAGGTTTTAAGTAATCAGTGTATGAGTTGGGCTCGGTGTGTGGTCGTATTAGGTGATTTTTCTTGTACATACGGCATTATTTGACTATACAACATCGAGAAAACGTCAAAATTTTGATCCAAAAAATCTTAAAACCTTGATTAACTGAATTATTTTAGTCTTGAATTATTAGAAAATTCTAAAAATGTCTTAGATCCAAGGGATTGTTAATTCAACTAATTGTCACTGTGTTGTTGTCACTGAACCAAAAATTTAGCTCATCTTTGTTAATATCTTTCTGTTATATTATTTATTTAAGATTTTTCTTGTAAATACTTCATATACGAACTTAAATGGACAGGTTCAGGACCTTGTTTAGTGTCATGGTTTACAAGATCGATATTGTTTGAATATAGCACTCTTTTCTCACAATGTTGGTAGTTTGAGTAATAAAGAGTGACTATCACATAATAATTTGGCATCCACATCTGCCTCAAGGGAAAGCAATTAAAAGTGCAAAATAAACTTAACTATTCTATTATTAAGGCTGCTAAGCGAAGCTTATCTTAGAAATGAATTAAGTGAATGATTTTGCTGGTTGAGTCTATTACTGGGGATTTTCTCTCTTTTGTGTTCGCTTTCATTCAGTAATAGACTCAACCAGCAAAATCATTCACTCAATTCATTTCTAAGATAAGCTTCGCTTAGCAGCCTTAACTATTCTATTTTTGGACTACAATGTACTCTCGTCAGCTTCATAAAGTCCAAACTCGAAAGGAATCTTTTAAAGAGAGGAAATCGATGAACTAGAGAAACATGGTATTCATTACGTTTTATGAAGATTCGTTGATTTGTTTCCATTACATACCTCACTGTTAGTTTTTTAATTTCTTCCTATAAACTAATGAGTTCTAGATCTCCGAGAAATACAATCAATAAGCAGATATCGATTACTGCTGTCAAACTCTAGTTAAATGGGTTTCTTTCCCTGCTTTCCCATTGACAAATTGATTGTTGCAGATTTTGACAATCTTGAATTCCTCACAATATAGTATTATTAGTATTAGACCCTTGATTGTTGATTATTTTTGGATTAAGCAACTTCTAGGTCTTAGGTTTTGAAATTAATATAGAACGCGTGATTCGGGATACTTATATTAATTGGGGGATATAAATTACTTTGCCCAACCAATAGTGTTTGTTAAGGGGTGTTTTTTGGGGCAAAAATACTAAAATATCCTTCCCTCAAAATAAAAATCTTAAAAAATAAAATCAAAAAACAAAATCATATCCCCATTTCCATCTTCACTGCCGGCATTCTCGTTACGGTTTGGGTTTTAAAACTTAAATATTCTCCACTTTGAAAACGATTTTTTTTTTTTTACATTTGGAAGTGATGAAGACCATGCCGGAAGTGATGAAGATCATGCCGGTACGTAGTGATGAAGACCATGTCGGAAATAAAAAAAAAATTACATCGCCGGAAGTGATGAAGACCATGCCGAAAAATGGTGTCGGCATGCTTGGTAACTAACATTCAATGCCGTAACTCAAAACCGGCATGCTCGATAGAAATCTATCAATGCCGGTAGTCAAGTGAAAAAAAAATCAATTTTCTGGATACTTTACATCATGTGCCGGCAAAGAAATTTAAGCAAGATACTATGCCGTTAGCAGTACCGGCATGCTCGAGAATTAACTGACTGTGCCGACAGTGGACTGATTAAAACCAGAAAAAAATTCAAAACGGAATATGTTTGAATTTCAAAACCAGAAAAAATTTCTACGAGACGCTGCCTCCCCCCCGATAGCGGCAAATATTTATGAAAATCTCCAACAAATGCCAGCACGGACGACCGACAACAACGTCGGCACACTGTGTTGGTTGAATATTCCCCGGTACGTGAAAATATGGTGCGCCGGCATTGATATAACTATGAATACTATGCCGGTTTAGGTTGTTCCGGCATGGTATTCATAGTTATATCAATGCCGACAGGATGTTTTGCAGATGTAGCCATGGTGAATCCAAAGTTACATCTGGAGAAGATTCAACATAAAAGACATATTTGTTGCTAACGTGAAGACTCAGAGACATCTCTTTGGTCACTATGGTCACTCATCTAAACCAAAAATTTTGAACCCAACATTCATACTTCTAATCTCTCCAAAATGATAAAGATTTCTATAAATCATTTTCAAACTAATAAATTAACATAGTATTATTAACCACTAAACCTGATTAATGAGGGGTAGATTAGGAATTAGTGAAAATACATGGATATGGGGTGACCTTGCTTTAAATCCCGTTTTTTGTCTTTTTCCTATATCCCAATTAATATAAGTATCCCCAAATTGCGCGTTCTTAATATACGTATGGACCGAAAATGAGGTTTCTAGATACTTTTCTTTTGCTTCAAATTTTAACTTCTTGTTTCAGGGCTAGTTGCTTTGTTTCTTTTTTAATGTTGTAATTGGATTGTAATTTGGCCTTTTTCAATAAAAGTTTGTGATTCAGAAAAAAAAAAAAAAAAAAAAAAAGCCTGTTACGGGTCTAAAAATGAACCGTTTTTTGGGGACCAGCCTTTTTTTGGGGGACCATTGTTTTATAAGGTGATAGACACATTTTTGTGTCTAATTTGATCTCAATACTATATATTGTTGGTACTCGATTTTGTACTAATTTTGGTTTTTTGTGTGTCTGTAGGTATTTTGGCCAATAAGTATTTTTGGAAGAATCAGCTCGAAAAGTTGTTAAAGGCATCCCGGAGGACAATTGCTAAACGGACCCCATCCAATTACTAAGGGGCACACTAGGTGCTATTTACACCCCATAAGGCAAGTGCTAAATGGACACCCGTACAGGATTAGGGGGAGGTCATCTTCTCCATTTGAACATAAATTTGGCGGGAAAATATCTTCTCTCTTCTGCATACTCCTGGATTTGATCTGCGGAGTGTTTTAGGGAGATTTAATCGTGGAATTTGATTGGTTTGACCCTGTTCTATCTAAAGATTCTAAACAGGGAAGGTATGTTTGGTAGAATCGCTAAAGAAGGAAGATTTCATGTGTTTGAACCAAAACATGGAGCTTGAGGATATCTCGGAGTTATGGTTATATTTTTGGAGGAATACATGAGGCGAATCGAGTTTGACTCAATATGTTATGAGTATTGAGCGTGTTTGGTTGGAATATCACTGCAAGATACGCGTGCAGAGAAAGAATCTCGTGATTTCATGAAACAAAGAAGGAGATATTTTCTAGATTTTTCCCAAGCCATTTACAGCAGTTACGTGTGACCTGAGTGCGCTATCCTCATTCTGTTATGCTTTTGGATGATGACTCAACGTTTTGGAGGAGTACACACCGGTTGACAAAGAACGAAAGCGCGTGTGGAAGAGAAAAGGGAAAGAAAAGGAGAATAAAATCTCCGAGACTTCAACGCAAGATTTGGGGGCATTTACTCGAGATTTTGGGACTCTGGTGGTATATAAATAGGAGGTGTCGAGCTACAGAGAGGATATGGAGAGTTAGGGTGAAGTTCGGATTCGTAGAAGAAGTTGCAGACGAGTTCTGCGCTTTCAGGCGAAGAAGAAGAGGAAGAACACAAAACAGCATATTTAGACAATCGCAGAAACCGTTGCCTAAACATTCAAATCCATTTACTTTGTAACAATTTCTGTAACAATTATTCCGAGATCGCAACAGACTGTTAGTGTTTCTCTGTAACAGTGGGCTTACAAACACACTGATTTAGATTCTTTCCTCTTGCAAACACCTTTTTGAGCAATGGAATCAACTTTTGAGTGTCTTTCCAACATGAGGAGTTAGACCCCATCACTGGGACAACGGAGGAAGCAACTTTTCATGATTGTGGTAAATGAATTAATTCTTTTATTGACTTTTTGCATAGATTTAATTGCTTTATAATTTCTATTAATTACTTGTTATTTTGTCTGATGTCGCATGCTTAGTTTAAATCACTTTTGATGCGTCATGCTTACAACTTACAAGTAATGTTTTAAGAAATTTATTTTTTGGCAAAGAATTAGAGTCACAACTTCTTTTGTTTGAGTTATATTGTCTAGCGTTAATGACTGAACCACAACAATATGAAAAGTAGTGAAATCCTGCGTCTCAGTGTCTCTTCATCTTATCACCATATTTGTATATATTTTCCTTATTTTTTTTACTTTCTTTATTAAGTCTTAAAACAAATTCTCAACAAGTCTGAGTGAACGACAACCTTTCTTAACAACATCATTGAAAATAACCATCAATTTTTGGCGCCGCCGACGCGGACTTGTTTATAGATTTGTTTTTAGGTTTTTTTTTATTATTATTATTTTTGTTCTTTTTACGCGTTTTGGTATTTCTGTTTGCTTTCAGATTTGGAGTGGAGCGAAAGAAAAAAAAAAGAAAGTGCTGAAAAGAAAAGCAAAGCCAAAATAGGAAAGAAAATAGAGATCCGAACGGAGTGAAGAAGAAAATTTTGTATATAGTGTTATTATTATTTATTTATTTTTAGAAACTGTAATTAGGTAATTATTTTTGTAATTTTTATTTTTGGACTTTTTAATTTTTGGACTTTATTTTTGGACTTTTGGACATTATTTTTTTTTAAAACCTAAGGAAGGGTTAGTTTAAATATAAATTGCACAGGGAAGGACGACAGTTACGATACTGTCTCAGTCCCTCGGGTTCGTACATTGACATAGGAGTCAGTGGCCCGAGTCGACTTCAACGATTCATCCCCCGTCTGGAACGGGACGTAAGAATTCTAAACACCCGCGAATCCCCTGTCAGCGGGTTTACTGGATGATTTTGTATGCATATATGTTGAGGTATTGAAAACGGCTGCTTTAATTTCCTAATAAAGGGAAAGGCCTGGCCATACAAGATAAGGGTTCTGATTTCATCACCGTTCTCTTCTTGCCCACCTTAGGAAAACGATACCAAACGCGTACCCAAGCTTAAAATACTGACTAGAACAAGACCGATAGGGTAACGAGCTTAATAGGAAAGTCATTCGAAAAATATTGGTTAATCTTTTAAGCATACTTCGAAGTTCATGACGGTTTCTGTGAGTTGAATGCGTGACTGCGCCGCCTTGTAATGCGGTGAGGCCTTGGGTATCAAAGCTCCACGCAGCTTCCCTCGCCTCTATTTAACTTACTTCAACTCGGATTGATTCCAGAGAGGTTTGCTCAGATTGTAACGAGTTCCTTTTCAAAAGATTAGAAGCTGGTCTAGAAACAATCTAAGTGGAGCCATCATGCTTTTTGTTTGCTAGAAATTAGTAGGTTTGTTGTGGTCGAGTCAACTTTGTTTGTGCTTGTGTAGAATTCCCTTGCAGTTAGGATGTAAAACTGGTATTAAAATAGCCATCACAATGAATATGAATATCCAACTGAACAATACGGACATAACTCTTTTTATGACCATAGTGTGAATAGTGGTTGGGAACGCCAACCTTTTGAAGGTTATGGGTCATACCATGGTGAGCCCAATTACTATCCACACGTGCATCAGTCTTACGAGCAAGAAGATTATAATACTAGTTCTTCGTCTCTAGAGGATACAATCAAACTTTTGAAAAGTAGTCCTTTTTATGATCCTTCTGTTCATACTCCTTCTTTAGAAGAGTCCCTCAGGGATTTAGCTAAAACTACATATAAGTTAGTTGAGGTAAATAACGTAGTTATGGACGAAAGGACTGCAACAATGACTGAATCTTCTTTAGAATACATCCTCAATAGATTAACTCAAAACTTAGATCCAACACTAAGGAAACTTTCTTTGTAAGAGACCCTTGAGAGGATAGCTGAGTCGACACGTAGACTTGAGTTAGAGACGAACGAAAGTATTGCTCGAAATAACTGGAATTGCCAATATAGCGTATCTAATAATACCATTGAGAATGAAGATAGTTATTCGCATAATCAAGATGACAAGGTTAGAATTGGTAACACTACTTGTTTAGATGAAGTTCGATCATTTTCATGTTATTATAGTGATGATCATGATGTGGATAGTGTTGATGAATAATCTGAAGTTTTTAGGCATAGTGATCAGGAATTTGTTTCTCCAATTGAGATTTATAATGATAGTAATATTTCTGGTTTAAATCCAAATAATTTTAATAATTATTCACATATTCAAAAGGATGAGGATTTGACTAGAAGTATCTCCGTTTTAGACGATGTAGAATTTCCTAGTTACAAAGCCGATAATGGTTTAGAGGAACGGGTTTATCCTGAGAATACTGTTTTAGAGTCCAAGGATTTAGAAACAATAGTCTTAGAAGAAGAAGATGAACTCCTAGAGCTTTTAAATATGAGTGGGGATGCATCACCTGAGTATAACCTAGAAGAAGCAATTGACCATTTTCAGGATTCCGATGATCTAGAAATTAGGGAAATTGTAGCTAGTCTATCTAGAGACACCCAAAACTCTAAGTTTGGGGGTGATTATCAGTCTCCTTGTGCCTTACCTTTAGCTCTTACAGAGATCCCTCACTTGGGACTTGACATATGTGCCTCAACCATTTTACAAGATTATCTTCATACACGTTTTCCTGAACCTAATGATGTCCAGAAAGAAGTTCAGTTGTTAGAAACCCATCCTCTGGTTGATGTGGTTAACCCAGGCTACGATACCAAAATTGACTTTGTTTTCCCGCCAAATATTTTTCAGCCAAATGTGGGAACATATGAGTTACAGGTGTGTCAGTTATTAAGTTTTGAGACTAAAACTAATTACTTTAGGAGATTAGGGTCGACGTACACATTTTTTTAAGATTGACCATCACTCTCTTTGTGGTCAGCTGTGTGAGTCAAATCTGATTGACTTAGAGGATCCCCAATTATTCAGGTTATTGTTATGTGCTTCTAAGTTCCTACTTGAGTATTTCCAGACTCTACAACCTGATCTTAAGAATCCTTCATTTGAGGAAGTCCAGCCCATGAAAACATTTTATTTAGACCCGTTTATAGAGCTCGAACTCGAGCCACAACTAGATATAGTTGTCTTAAACAAAAAGTTAAATAAGGGTATGTTCGATATCTTCATGGTCTGTTGCATTTTTCTCTTCTTTTGGGTTATACTTTTTGATCCAGATAACCCAAAGTTATTGCGGTTACTGCTATATGATTCTGCGTGGTGACTAGTTCTTTCTTAGTCTGGTTGAAGACTTTAAACTTAGCACTTCTTGGGAGGTAACCATGCTCATGCAACACGGTAATATCTTTCCTTAACTCTTTTGCTTCAAGTGGTAACAGTTTCTCCTTGTTCATACTTTTAATTTTATCTTTAGAACATTGAGGACAATGTTAGATTTAAGTTTGGGGGTATGGGAGAAACTTTTTAGTTGCAATAAATAAACTCCAGAGCCTAGAAATTTATGCCTATTAAGGATAGCACTAACCAATCTAAGTGGATGGAAGCATCTTGGTTATAGGAGTTGAGGAACCAATCTGATTATATGGAAACATCTAAAGAGTCTATTCATAAAAGCACAGAGCTCAGGTGTTAGAATTGAAAAAAAAAAAAAAAACATGGTAGTTTCGCCATATCTCGTTGAATCCTTTTCACCTTCTGTTTTTATTTTTCTTTTCTTGATTGGGTGAAATAGAGTGATTGAGATACCAAAAAAAAAAAAAAAATTGAGACCAGACCATCAGACCAACCGGAATAAATTCAATAAAGTCGACCACTGGTGCCCTTGTATATGCCGGTTGTGTTGACCTAGAGTTAGGATTATCACCCATGGTTCCCTTGTATATGCCGTTGTGTTGATATTAGTCGACCGTATCTCGACCCATTAGGATAGGTTCACCTTAGTCAACATCAAAACCATCTACGTTTTTTTCCCTACATCCATCTTCTTAATCTTTCCATGTGATTGGTTGACTCCGGTTATGATGTACAGAAACTATCTGAGTAGAGATCTGTCACTTATATATGAATTTTAGTATGCTTGAGTGCAAACTCGTGTACAACAATTGGAATTTCGCATCAGGGTACTTCCTCCTATAGTCAATGATTGTATGCCAACCAAGGAGATTCTTTAGTGCTTTCCAAGGTTCTGCGTAGATAGCTACGGTCTGGAGTAAAGGTTTTGTGGGTACACCTCTGTTAAACCCTCCGGAGACAACACTCCGCCGCTAGGGCCACCTAGCGGTTTAACGGCTTGTTGCACGTGCTAAGTGTAGTCAATTTATTTTCTAGATTAGGTTTGCTCGGGACTAGCAAATAATAAGTTTGGGGGTATTTGATAGACACATTTTTGTGTCTAATTTGATCTCAATACTATATATTGTTGGCACTCGATTTTGTACTAATTTTGGTTTTTTGTGTGTCTGTAGGTATTTTGGCCAATAAGCATTTTTGGAAGAATCGGCTCGAAAAGTTGTTAAAGGCATCCCGGAGGACAATTGCTAAACGGACCCCTACTTTGGATAAGGGGCACGCTAGGTGCTATTTACACCCCATAAGGCAAGTGATAAAGGGACACCCGTACAGGATTAGGGGGAGGTCATCTTCTCCATTTGAACATAAATTTGGCGGGAAAATATCTTCTCTCTTCTGCGTACTCCTGGATTTGATCTGCGGAGTATTTTAGGGAGATTTAATCGTGGAATTTGATTGGTTTGACCCTGTTCTATCTAAAGATTCTAAACAGGGAAGGTATGTTTGGTAGAATCGCTAAAGAAGGAAGATTTTCTGTGTTTGAACCAAAACATGGAGCTTGAGGATATCTCGGAGTTATGGTTATATTTTTGGAGGAATACATGAGGCGAATCGAGTTTGACTCAATATGTTATGAGTATTGAGCGTGTTTGGTTGGAATATCACTGCAAGATACGCGTGCAGAGAAAGAATCTCGTGATTTCATGAAACAGAGAAGGAGATATTTTCTAGATTTTTCCTAAGCTATTTACGGCAGTTACGTGTGACCTGAGTGTGCTATCCTCATTCTGTTATGCTTTTGGATGATGACTCAACGTTTTTGGAGGGAGTACACACCAGTTGACAGCAACAGGCGCGTGTGGAAGAGAAAAGGGAAAGAAAAGGAGAATAAAATCTCCGAGACTTCAACGCAAGATTTGGGGGCATTTACTCGAGATTTTGGGACTCTGGTGGTATATAAATAGGAGGGGTCGAGCTACAGAGAGGATATGGAGAGTTAGGGGTGAAGTTCGGATTCGTAGAAGAAGTTGCAGACGAGTTCTGCGCTTTCAGGCGAAGAAGAATAGGAAGAACACAAAACAGCATATTTATACAGTCGCAGAAACCGTTGCCTAAACATTCAAATCCATTTACTTTGTAACAATTTCTGTAACAATTATTCCGAGATCGCAATGCAATTTGTTAGTGTTTCTCTGTAACATTGGGTTTTGTAACAGTTATATCTGTTACAAACACACTGATTTAGATTATTTCCTCTTGCAAACACCTTTTTGAGCAATGGAATCAACTTTTGAGTGTCTTTCCAACATGAGGAGTTAGACCCCATCACTGGGACAACGGAGGAAGCAACTTTTCATGATTGTGGTAAATGAATTAATTCTTTTATTGACTTTTTGTATAGGTTTAATTGCTTTATAATTTCTATTAATTACTTGTTATTTTGTCTGATGTCGCATGCTTAGTTTAAATCACTTTTGATGCGTCATGCTTACAACTTACAAATAATGTTTTAAGAAATTTATTTTTTGGCAGAGAATTAGGGTCACAACTTCGTTTGTTTGAGTTATATTGTCTAGCGTCAATGACTGAACCACAACAATATGAAAAGTAGTGAAATCCTGCGTCTCAGTGTCTCTTCATCTTATCACCATATTTGTATATATTTTCCTTATTTTTCTTATTTTCTTTATTAAGTCTTAAAACAAATTCTCAACAAGTCTGAGTGAACGACAACCTTTCTTACTACAACATCATTGAAAATAACCATCATAAGGCCCCCTACCCTACAATGTTAAGGGATGACCTAAAATCATGAGATTACTAATTTGCTCCTTACCCTAGTTAAAATTAACCCTAACCTAATAACTGCCTCTAACTTAATCTAAAACAAAACCTAAACCTAGCCGCACAAAGAAAAAAAAACAGTTTTGAGGAGAAAACTGTTCTCCCTCTTGTTCTTCTCTTCTTCCCCATTTCAACATTGTCTTAATCGATTAATCGTCGATTCATAAAATTTTCATCGTCGATTAATAAATCGACTATAAGAATGGTTCTTCGAAAGAAAACCACAAGACTCCCAGGTTCAGGTCCCCCATTAGGACATCTAGCAAATCAGCCAAGTGATTTTGAGATTCATAAATAAGTGGAACCGCAAGTTATAGGCATTATCGAGTATAAAAGACGCAAGCAGAACCCTGATTCTGCCATGGGACCGATTCGCAGGTATTTTCCAACAAACCCATTACTTTTAATTTGATATTGATTCGCTTAATTGCATAGAAATCATCAAAATAGGGTTCAAATGGAAGTTACAGTGCCTTGTTCGGTTAGGACGAGTTTCAAAAAATCCTTAGTTTGTTAACCGAACTTCATGTATGGAAGAACACGAAGAACACGAAGATTCTATAGGATTCAAAACTAGGTCACCGAACTGCCAGTTCGGTTGGTTCGCAAAGAAGGCTAAAACTTTTTTCTAACCGAACTTAACCAATTTTACAACAATTTTTTTTTCAAATGTAACCGAACTGTGCTATTTTGCCCGCTATGTTGAGTTTTGATTTAACCGAACTAGGCCCACTCTGTTTGGCTAGTTCGCATAAAATTCTAAAACTATTTAGTAACCGAACTTTACCAAAATTACAACAACAACAAAAAAAAAAAATCCAATGTAACCGAACTATGCTATTTTGCCCAATATGTTGAGTTTCAATTTAACCGAACTTGTCCAACTATGTTCGGGTTTTTCGCAAAAATCCTTGCCAAACCGAAATCTTCAGTAGTTTTATACATGTGGAGTTCGGTTTGTTCGCAAAAAACCTTGACAAACCGAACTCTTCCCTAATAGTGACCAATGTTGAGTTCGGTTTATTCGTAAAAAAACTTATGTAACCGAACTATACTCTGGAACACAAAATTAGAGTTGGCCTATTTTTCGTGAACTTTTGCTACTAACCAAACCTTATGCTGAGAACCCTTATGTTGCATCTGATTTAGTGAATCACTTATCGGTTAAGCTAATATCTTTTGTATTCTTGATTAGTGGCAGAGGCAAAAAATCAAACCAACCTTTACTGGAAGATCTGAGAACTCCCACGCCTCGAGGCAAAGTACATTGTGGTGTCGGTAAGCGTGTAACCAAAAATGCTAAGTATTGAGGTGGGTCATTACCGGGTGTTGTCATCCAAGATGCTGTCAATAAAGATAATGTTGACAATGTAATCCAACAAGTTAATAAAGAGATTGTGGAATAGATGAGCAATGAAGACATAATCAAGGTGGAGAAGAGGAACCAGCTGAAGAAGAAGAAGGAAATGAGGATAAAAATGATGACGGTGAAGAAGATGAGCACGATGGAGATAAGGATGGAGATAATGAAGATGACGAATCAGAGGATGACTCGGATGAAGAAGAAGAGGAAGAGGAACAAGTAGAAATAGTTCAAAAAAAAAAAAACTAGAAAGACGCCTAAAAAGCCTTGTGCTAGATATGCATACATTCCTGATGGCGATTTGTGTTTGTCGCCAAAGAACCCGACTTATGGTACTCCAAGAGATGGAGGGGCGGTATTGCTTGGCTACAAAAACTCATGGGCTTCCAAGATCTATGCGACAAAGTTATTGAATCTTAACCATCAAGATGTGGTTATATTTTGACATATATTTTGTTATATGTATTGAATTTTATTATATTTTGACATATATTTCTATATATATGATATGATGTTGTTTTTGTAGGATCATAATAATGTTGTTCGTGTTTTGAAACGTCAAAAGAACAAGATATGGAATATAGAGAATGAGTGTGATGAGGTCCGGTTGGCGGTATTTGATTGTATACTATGGAACGGGATATAACATGCGCACCAAAAATTTGATGTTGTCACTGTTTCTGCATTTTCCGAGAGGGTTTATCCAGAGACGGATACCTTTCATCTACCGTTTGGCGAGATGGCAATAACTCCGGAGGATTGTTTTAGAATCACGGGCCTACCAATTACGGGAACAAGTATTCGAGATGGCTACGATCCCTCAATGAGTTATGAACTTCTTGAAAAGTTGTTCGAAAGGTGTCTAGGATGGAGCGCTGACAAGGCACAATGTGAGTTTAGAAGAGCTGCAAAAGAGCCTAAGGAAGGTGATGAGTATAATGAGTTTGAGGAAGACCGCACGTTCAAGAAGAAGTTGAAAATGATCAAGATGAAAGTCTTGTTTGATGAGTTTTCAAGGACCAAAGATTTGGTTGCTCAAGGAAAGTTGGTGATGACACCGGAGAAGATTAAGCACCATGTGACTGCTTATTTTTTATATCAACTAGGAACCATTTTCTTCCCCGACACTTCAGGTCACGTGGAAAATGCCCATTACCTCCAGCTATTGGACCCCCTCCATGAGGTGAACAACTACTGTTGGGGCGTTGCGGTTCTTTCATTTGTTCAAGCGGAGCTCAGAAAAGCTTCGAGGCTTAAGAGTTGTTTTTTTTTAGGCTTATACACCTTTGTTCAGGTACCCCTTTAAATTATCCTTTGTGTGTTTCAAGATATATTTGCGAACAAACTGAACTTTGTTTTTGATAAGTGAATGAATGTGTATTATTACTAATCATAATGCGAATGTATCATTTGTGTCTTCTTCTCATAGGTTTGGGTGTACGACCACTTCCCTAAACTGAAATTGTCTCATGCTCACACTCCTTGGCCTTATGGGAAGCCTATAGCTGGTAAATATGAATTTTTACACTCACATGACAAGGGTAAGAAAAACAAGGTGTTTAGGTTGAGGGAGACATTGGATAATGCAACGGTTGAAGATGTGGTTTTCCAGCCATACATCATTCAATAAGATGAAGAAGAGGAAGATGTTGAGATTTTTAATTTCTCACCTATCGCGGCTTATAATGGACCGTTGTTTCATCCTGGCGGTTGTACAATGTATAATCCTCGAAGAGTATTGAGACAACTTTCTTGTGTCCAAAGTGTCCCACAAGAGCAAACCTTCAACTTCAAGGTGAAGAAGCAAGGAACTAAGAACACCGAAAAGAATTTTGTTCCAAAATACCAACCTGCTCCATCAGTGGACCAATGGAACAACTTTGGGAATTATCTTATTCCAGCTGAAGAGTGTCAAGATTCGTATGATGAGCCAAATGCTGCTGACGAGGGATATATGGAATGGTATGAAAAATTTTCTCATCCTCGGGTAATAAACACACTCCAACAAGCCCGTGCTGCGAAGGCGAAGGCAGTGGAGAAAGAGGCTCAAAAATTTTTGAAGCATACCCCTACATGTGGTGATGAGGCCTTGATCTTATGGAATTCGGCGGTAAGATATTTACTCTTATTTTTGCTTTTTAAAATGTTATAAAATACTGAAAAATAATAGTTATTTATGCTTTTGATTGAAAAAAGGTGAAGTCAAGTGCTAAATTGTTGAAAAAAATGATGGCAAAAATCCGGAGTGGAGAGTCGATGAACACTCAAGAACAAACATACCTCTACAACCAATGGACTGATGTTTTTTCACCCAACATTGTTGATCCAAGCCAGGTTGATCCAATCAAGACCATGCCGGTGAAGAGGAGTCGCCGAGCTAGAAGGGGAAGGTTCAAGTCGGATGGTTTAACAACAAAGTAGTGGAGATGACACTGCTAGTGATGAAGGACGAGTTAAAGCTCCTAAACGCAAGAATAAGAAAGTTTCTCGTAGTGGTCGTGGTAAATGACTGATTGCAACAATTAGTACTTTGGTTTCTTATGTTTAGAAAACTTTTTTATTGCGGATTTGGTAGTTTGTTTTGTTATGTTCGTGTGCTTCCAACAATTAGTTATGTGGATTAGTAGATGAATTTCATAATTTGGTTTTTAATTTGTGTTTCATTACATTAAAAAAATTTAGATACAATAAGGTTGTTCGGTTATATCGCAAATTACCGTAAGCAATCGAACTTTGTTATCTCCAAGTTCGGTTTGTTCACAAATTTTGCGATATAACCGAACTCAACAATTAAAAAATATTAGTAGTTAAAGAAGTGTATTCGATTACCTGGTAGAAAATGGCATGTAACCGAACTTTACAAAGACAAAAAAACTAAAGTTACAGAAGTGAATTCGTTTACCTGGTAGAAAATCACAGGTAACCGAACTTTACAAAGGCAAAAAAACTGAAGTTACAGAAGTGTATTCGGTTACCTGGTAAAAAATAACAGGTAACCGAACTTTACAAAGACAAAAAAATTGAAGTTACAGAAGTGTATTCGGTTACCTATTAAAATTTTGTAGGTAACCGAACTTTGGGTACATTGGGACTGGTTTTGGAACCCCAAAGTTCGGTTAGATGCCATTTTTCTGAAGGTAACCGAACAAATAAGTTCGCTTACCTTCCATGTTTTACCAGGTAACCGAATATACTTATGTAACTTCAGTTTTTTTGTCTTTGTAAAGTTCGGTTATATGAACAAATTTTTCATGTAACCGAACATTTAATTTTGAAATTATAATGTACTTGGTCTGACACAAATATCAAGTAACGGCTATTTTTATAGCCGTTGTACACCTCAGTGGTATATATATGTGTCTCATAGTTAACATTTTGTTTCATTTTCTTCTAAAAATGGCAGCTACTAGTCTTAAATTTACTCTAGATGGAGATCTTTCTCTTTGCAGAAACTACATACTATACTATCCAAAGAGGGATGAAGAACGAAGAATGAATGGTATTATATGAGTCAAAGTTATTGGGGGGAAATTCATGAGAAATTCTGCTCCGACACAACAAACCCTCATAACCGTGATCATATAGCTTTGTTCCTTCGATTTGGAAAGATTAAAGATAGAGTTGTGGAATTTATGGCGTTATTTCGTATTGTTAGGCAGTATCGACTTAGGGGTGAAACATTCGACGACATCATTTTAACATCAAAAAATGAATGGCGAAGATGGAAGAGAAAGAATTTCAAATATGAAGATCATTTCCGCATCCTTAAAGACTTTTTCATAACGCGTTTTGGATATTAAATGTTATGTAATTTCATTTCTGCAATGTCCTGTAATATTTCATCAATGTCCTGTCATTTCATTTCCTAACCGAAATTTTGTCCTGTAATAGTTCGGCGATGTCCTTTAATCCAAGTTCCTAACCAAACTTCTATAAGCTACATTGCAAAAAACCCAAAAATAAGACCAAATTCCAAAAAACACAATCTTTTAGTTCTTATGTTGATGTTCAAAGCATACTTAGTTTAAGTAATGGTACATTTAATCATCCTCAAGGGAAATTGAACCTTCGTGTATAATTTTTTCCGAATCCTTCAAAGCTTTCCACATCTCCATGTTATGCTCATACATAATGCACCAACCCAACATTGTGTCGAGGTTAAATCTATGCCAATAAGAGTTTCCGCATATCGGAGGCAATGGACAATCGTCTTCTAACCGGAGGCCTATAAAATGGTTCTTGTTAACAAACGCAATCACCACTCTCCTACGTCTAAGTTGCTTGACACATATGGTTGTTTTCGGAGTGTATGTGAAACTAGCATTATATAGCTTGGCACCTTGAGTGAAAGGCCCTAGTTGTTGTACGACAACGTGGAAACCGCAATTACCATCCGGAGGGACGTTATCGGTGGATATGACGTACTTTCTAATTTATGGAGGCAGCTCTTCCAAGTAGATTTTATCAACAAGAGGTGGTGTATCATCAATTGGTCGACTACTTTCTTGGATGCGGCATATTGGAGCCTTAAGCTTCACGTCTCGTTGAATTGGTTGGCTAGGTTCCGATGGAGTTGGTGGGGTTGGTGGCGAGCGTAACATTGGTCCTTTCTCCTTCATATCCCGTTCACTTGTTTCGCCCTTTTCCATAATATTCCTAGCCTTTTTCTTAGAATCTTCTTGGTACTTCGCCGCGGCATGCTCATGCCGACAAGGATCTCTAGTAAAAGGGGTCATTTCACTTTTACTGTTAGCCAACACCTTTGCATATTCTCTTACTTGTTTTTTTGTTTTTTTGTTTCTTTGGTGCTTGGCCTACCTTTTCCCTTGCCTTTTTTCGGTTCGTGCACATTCTCCGAAGTGTGTGGATAAATGATTGGCCGCATGTCATCCCAAAAGATTTGTTTTTCGAGTTGTTTCATGTTCCAGTACATCTCGATAACGATTCTTCCCATTTCATTGTCACCAAACTCTTCTCCGACATCGCCCTTTGGAGGAGGGACAAAACTTAATTGTTGTCAATATGGATCTATATCGCTTAGAGGGATTATTCCATGTTCATACTTAACTATCATATGGTGACAAGGGAGTCCCATAGACTTCAACATGTTGCAAACACACACCTCGTCCGGCTTGGTTCCCCATATGTCAATCAAATTCACCTCTACCATTAACCTCTTAATGCAAGCATGTGAAACATTATAATGGAGTCCCTTGAACAACCGAAGGTCCTCCGATTTCTTGATGTTACCGTTTTTTTGTACAATCTTCTTGTATTTCATGATGCGGGTTTTTTGAAACTTCTCTTTAATTCTATCAATCTCGTGGTTGAAGTAATTCTCCTTTGCGTTAAACACAATCACAAAATTATCGACACATCCAAAAAGATTTTTCTTCAACCGGTGGTGAGCCGATTCTACCAAACTTGTCGCTTGATTCCCAAAGTGTTTATGATGGTTGTTAAATGCATAAACGAAGCGCTCTTTGTGCGGTTCCAACCATTGCTTAACCACATACGTTACAATATCCTCGGGATATTCGGGGCTAGACCATTGTTCGATAAATGCGGCAAGATTTAGATTATACTCTTCCTCGGTGAGAAATCAAGTCAATAACTCCCATTCAACGGAAAAGAAACCCATTTAGCGTGATTTATAATGTATTGTTTATCGAATTCCTCTTTTGCATCCGCTTGTTCATCTTCCGGTAGCTTACTAATCTCTTCAAATGTTTTCCTCTTTGGTGGACAAATTTGAGGCTTGCACCTATTCATCACACTACACCATATATGGAACGTACAAAGCATATTATGTGCTAATGGGAAGACTCTCTCTATTTCGTTCATTAATGCTACTTCATTGTCCGTCACTATAACCCCGGGAATATCATCATCTCGGTAGATGGCCTTCAATTGTTGTAGTGCCCAAGTGTAACTTGGTTCTTGCTCATCTTCTAGAAGAAGAAAAAAAACAACGGTAAACGGTGAGTTCGTCGAGGTACGACCAACAATGTTGAACAATGGCATCTCGTATTTGTTAGTCTTGTATGTGCAGTCCATTATAAGAACTTGATGGAAGCATTGAGCCAATTGAACACTCTTCGGATGCGCAATGAAGAGATGCGTTATTTCATCTTCCGGACCTACCTTCTTTTGAACCGCGTAGCCTTTCTCTTGAGCGCAAAAAAATAATTGCTGCATAACTTTTCTATCTTTCCATTCATTCCTTTTAATTGTTTCTATTGCATTGTAAATGGTGGACAAAGATGATACGTTATCCTTGTTATCATCCTTTACTAAGCGAAGCATATTAAGTGGTGAAATACCCATTCTCCTAAATTTAGCTATTTTCTCCATTTCAAGAGGAGTGAGCCTTGTGGCCATTGAATGTCCTTCAAGATCCTCCGGACGAGGGTGGTTATGATTACCTTGCGCCTTATCCATAGATAGAACCCAACCCTTCCTTTTTTTTGCACTTACTAAATACTAGCTTGAACGGACATTTAATTTTCTTTGAGCACGTTGTGTTCTTCCTCGTCGTCTTTCCTTTATACACATGACCCTTCCTCTTGTGACTAACATCCGGATCTCCACTTCTCTCACAAACCATTTCAAACGAGTTTTGCTTTCTTTTCCATTCAAAACTAATACGCACATGGCTTTCTTGGCATGCTCTCTAGCCCAATTCTTCGCATCAATAGGTTCTTCAAATACCAAATCATTTGCATAGTGATGGGATGTATCTTCGAACAACATACCAACCGGAGAAGGTTGATCATCCATTGGTATAGGTTGGCATTCAATCTACAAGAAATGGAACAACATCAATTGCAAGCACAAACAAGTTCGGTAACATGAAAATTTTATCGCGATAACCGAACTCCACGTTCGGTTGGTAAAGCAAGTTGACATGTAACCGAACACACAATAAGTATAAAGTTCGGTTACCTTCCAAAAAAAACTAAGTAACCGAATATCCCTCTGAAACTTTTGATTTTTTTTGTTTGATAAGTTCGATAGTTATGTTGTTTGGTTCAAGTTTGCGAACCAACCGAACTTGTTATACTTTGTATAATCTTATTTTACGTTAAGTTCGGTTACATAGTTGGTTGGTACGAAGTTTGCGAGCCAACCGAACTCTGTACACTAAGTCAAATATTATTTTACGTGTAGTTCGGTAAGTTATTGGTTGCGAACCAACCAAACTTCCAGAACCTAAAGTTCGGTTGGTTTGCGAACAAACCGAACATTACTCTGTAAATCCTATAACAAAGTTCGGTAACATGTCTGTTAACCGAACTCCTAAAAACCTCCATTAAAGAGCGAGTTCGGTAACCTGCGTATTTGGAAAAAGTAATCGAACTACACTTTCAGATGAGTTCGATTACCTGTTCTTCACATAAGGTAACCGAACAAGCCCAAATCCACTTCAAAATTTTACATTTTTTTTGAAATTTTGGAGCAATTCAACCAACATTATCTAAGTTTGAAGCATACCTGGGTACCCAAATACTCTTCCTCCAGTTTTGGTTGGTAAAATCCATCGTTTTCATCTTGAGATTGAGTTTGGGGAAGAATACAATCATCATCTAAGAAATAACTCATATCCGGATCATTGTGAAGATTAACAAATACTCTAGGAGAGGAAGGAGATGAAGATTCAGATGAGCTATCATCAATTGAATCATCACTTGAATACTCTAGCTTAGTGAACTCAAAAAAAAAAAATTGTTATCCATGTTTTTTTTCTTTATCTTCTCTAACTTTACTCTCTCAATAATTCTACTTCTTTTTAAAACCCATCTGATTTTTTAATCTCACTAATTATTTTTAACTTAATCATTTCACTAATCATTACACTAACTAATCATTACCCAAAGTTAATCATGAGGGTAATTTAGGTATTATAATAAATATCTAGATAAGGGGTGACCTAGATTTACTTCTAATGTCTTACCCAAAATAAAACAATGGACCCCTCAAAAAAAGGTTGGTCCCCAAAAAAACGGTTCCTAAAAAGATCTCTTACTTTAAAGTGGGAATTATATAATTGCCCTCAATTCTGACGGGCTACACAACTACCCTTATCCACTATATTAATACCCCTAATCCAAAAATAAGGAAATTCAATTAATGGTACTTTCCTTTAATACCCCTCCCATACTTCTTCTTTATCTATCGATGCTTCTCAAAAACATTAAAACTCAGTTTATCTCCACCGCAACCATCTTCATCGCCACCATCTCTGTGTTCCATCATCACGAAAAATCCACCAAACCAAACTCCACCACAATCATCTCCAACACCACCTCCTACTCCACTGGATCTAAAGATTCCATAATCAGCTCCATCATTACTTACAAAAACTTAAATCTGGTAATGGATGAATGAGAAAATAATCTTCAAAACCTAATTTTGAGAATTAGATCATTAGATTCAGTTTGATTTCAATCAATCCGGCTCGAATTACCTAAAATCGATGACAACAATGTTAGTTCTCAAAGAACTGGATGTATTAATTGGGAAGAGATCGAAAATCGTCATCAGTAATTGGATCTGTAGATTCAATCATCAAAACGAATTAATAGGTAAGTTTAGTGGTGTTTGATGGGAGATGGTGGTGGTGGTGGTGGTGATTACTTCCTGCTTCCAAAGAAAAAACGTATACAAATGATGGTGTTAGTGGTGATTTTATGAGTTGGGTATGTCACTACAGTTTATTATCTATTATTTCTCTCTACTCTGTTAACTGTTGGGCATGGTGATTTGCTCCTTAGTCTACCCTAGAAGTGATATTTAATTAGAAGAAGATGATGGTGGTGGAGGAAGATACCAGATCTACAATGATGGTGGTGGCGGCAGCGATGAAGGAGGTATGTATTTCAATCTATCAATTGATTATCTTCTTTCTCTAGTTTGAGTTTCTGCTGGTGGTGGTAGTATGTAGATAAAATCAGTCATGAATATTGTGTTGGTTCAGGTTCGAATGATGAAATAAAATCAGTCTTGAAGATAGTGGTGGTTATGGTTATTGTGGTGTTGGTGGATATTTTTTGTGCTGGTGGTGTTGGTGATGTTGGTGAGGTTAGAACGATGAATTTTGATGATAGAGATTGTGTTGGTTGTGGTTGGAATGATTAATTAAAGTTGTTCATGAAAATAATGGTGATTCTGGTTGTTTGTGGTGTTGGAAATGTTGTACGCTGCTGGCGGTGGTGGTGGTGAGGTTGGACGACAAGTTGTTGAATACTACTCCATCAACTATTTAGGGAGTCAACAACCAATGTTTGTGTATCAACAATAGAAATGGTAGTCAACAACCAATATTTGTGTATCAACAATAGAAATTGATCTTAGTGTAAGAAGTCAACAACAAATATTTGTGTATCAACAATAGAAATTGACCTTAGTTTTAGGGAGTCAACAACCAATGTTTGTGTATCAACAATGGAAAAATGGAATCAACAACCAAATTTGTGTATCAACAATAGAAATTAATCTTAGTGTAAGGAGTCAACAACAAATATTTGTGTATCAACAATAGAAATTGACCTTAGTTTAGGGAGTGAACAACCAATGTTTGTGTATCAACAATGGAAAAATGGAATCAACAACAAATATTTGTGTATCAACAATAGAAATTGACCTTAGTTTTAGGGAGTCAACAACCAATGTTTGTGTATCAACAATGGAAAAATGGAATCAACAACCAAATTTGACAAATATTTTTGAACTTTTGGTTTTTTGGATCAACTTCGGTTGTTGACACCTAATATTAATGGCGGAGGCGGCGGGGGCGACGGCGGCAACAACAGTGGTGGTGGTGTGTGACGGTGGTGGAATATTATTGGTGGTTGTATTTAGTAAGTGGTGGTGGTGGTGGTGGCGGAGTGGTGGTGGCGGAGTGGCGGCGGTGGTGGTGGAGTGGTGGTGGTGGTGGAGTGGTGGTGGCGGCGGTGCTGTTGGTGGTGGTGAAATGATGCTGCTGGTGGATGTGAAATAATAGGAAAATTTATTTTTTAATGGATAAGATTTTTAAATGAAAAATAATATTGTAAGTGAGGGTATTAAGGTAATCTGTTTTTTAAGGATAAGGTATTTAAATGATATGGGTACTTATATTGTTCTATAAGGGTATATTTATTGGATGTCAAAACTAAGGGTATTTAATAAATTTACCCTACTTTAAAACCACATGCCAGAAACCCAATTTGACTTGGAGAAGCTAGCAGTTCAAAGTTACATAGACCCATTGTCTGTTTCTGCGGATCTATTTGTGATGGAACATACACATGATAAGGTAATGCTAGCTAGATACATGGCTTTTTAGTATCTGCAGTGTATAAAATTCATTTAATCCTTGAAAACAAAGGTACATATATGATATGCATTTTGTGGTTCTGACATGTGCATGCCTTCGAAGTTTAAAAGAGAAATAAGTAAACCATTCAAATAGTAAAGAAATAATCGTGATCCGCGAATATCGATTGTCACCGCAGGAAAACCAATTTTCAAACAGCAGATCGTACCAACACTATTTAATTACTACAGCAATCAATTCTAACTACAAACCAAACTCTTATAATAACACCAGAAACCACAGTCGTAACGAGTGTCACAGTTGCATATACCTAGTAAAGATGCAAAAAGCAGCTGGTAATTAACCAAACAAACTAGATGCAAAAAAGGTTTGGAGGAAAAATCTTTATCAGTCTTGCTAGACCCACCAAAAAATTTGCACATTGCACGGGTTACGGGTAGCGTTCGGTCCATTGGGATAGGGTGGGGCAGAAGTAGGCCCCACCCATCCTCTCACAAGGTGAGAATGCACTGCAAATTCTTTTTCATGCCTTTCTTCTCATCAATTAACACAATGCATTTTTATTCACTTTTTATAAGATTATATTCTCATTCTAGTTCCAGTATCTTCCCTAAGATCTACTGACAAACCTACTAGATAGATCCATCCATACATTGGTGTAAACACCCTTTTACATAATGAATTAACCAACTCTCTAATGATTTTGTTAAAGAGGTAGAAAGAGTGAGACAACTCGTACATAATGAGACCATTCCCACGTGCATCTCTTGCCCTCTAAATTTGACAATGTCAACTGCTTAGTACCCTGGGATCAGATTTTGAAACTTTTACAAATCATTCTTCCTCCAAAGACATTTAAGGAGTTTCATTTCATGCAGAGGATAATGTATACATCGATACAAACTAAAAACACAACAATTAATATCAAGGGATCACCTCTCAAAAGGATCACCTCTATTGAAATGTGATGGATATATGGCAGCAGCTATTTTTGCTCGAAGGTTGAACTTTTCTGCTATTAAAGGACGAACATCTTCGACTCCGACCAAGCTCTCCAAGAATGGAAGTAATGATAGCAATTCTTGATCTGATCGGTCGTCAAACCAACTCTCAATTGGTATTCCATTGTCCACTTGGAACCCAAAAGCCTACATAAGAAATTCACATCCATAAACTGAATTGTTTATATAAACTAATAGGAAAATGGGACTACTAATTCGAATCAGTTAGAAGGCAGCAGGTCTAAATTTGCATTAATGTTTGAGAAAGGTACCTGCGGAGAGTTGTCAATTATGATAACATGTGCTAGATCGCGGCCAAGAACTGAAAGATCCTTGAGGTAATTCCCATCCACTAGAACGCAAGATTCGCGAAATACACGGTGGCGGAATATTCTCCTCTTAGGATCCAAAACATTCAACAGCTGTTCCGCATAGATACTTTGACTGGCAGTAAATATAATAATCTCAAATAGATTCGCCACCCGTTCCATGAAGTCCTTTAGATAAGGACGACAACGAACATAAACTGTATGCTTTTTCATGTTAAAATTTACGGTAAATGTAAAATCTGCATCATCACAGTGCTCTAGAGTAGAATGCACCAAAGTCTCTGCCACGAAACAGAAGTTTATAGGAACAAACATATCAGCTCCAGCGGAAAGAAATATTAATAACTGGACGAAATCATCCGTCCACTAAGTATCATAAGTACATATAACCCTGATTGTCAACCATTTGACAACCAGAGTCATTCATAGCCACTTTCATTCAAACAGATATATGAAGTAGGTAATAAACATAGAATGAAAATCTCTTACCATCCAGATCCAACACAAGAGTAGTAGGAGGGCAGCTCCGTGTTCGTTTTGGCAGCAGCATGGGCCGGAAAGTTGGGACCACTGATGATAAGTGAGGTAAATGTTTTATGAATAAATATGGATCAAAATCATCTACTTCGTCACCATCTTCAGTCTCCACGCAAACTTCCTCTGAGATAGATTCCTGACTTGGATCATTAATATACTCCTCTTTTGAATGTTGCATAGCAAGATATATAGCAGAAACTTCAGAAGAAAGGTTGGAGCCACTTAAAACTTCATTACAGTGTGCACTCACACCGTTCATCTCTAAAGACATGTCACCACTACTATTCTGGACATCTGAGCGCCTGAATGACATATTTGAGTCTATATCCATGTCATTACAAGATCCCTGAAGGTTGTTGTCATCTTCATTCTGAAAGTACTTCATAAAATCCACTGAAAACAATACAAAAGATTCAATAACCACAGGTGTTTTAACCCTTACAAGCATTACAAGATAGGATATGAAAGAAGACGAATAACACTACATATCTCATAATTTCATATTCATTAACTGACGACAAATTTTTGACAATCTAGGTCATGGAGGGGGGAAACAGACAAATTTCAATATAAAGATGGAAGATTTGAGTACTTAGCTATTTAGGCACTGACGCATGGTCTCTATACCAGGTACCAATGGTGGGCTCACAAAAAAGAAACTGACATCGGCTAATGGTATGTAGGACAGACTCATGCAAATGCAATATTCTTCTGAGCTTATTCAGATTCCCAGAAGCAACAACAACAGAATGCGACCCTTGCAAGAAGATTATGTTGCACGTCTACACTTGGTAAGGATTATTTTAGTGATAGTAACCTCAATTGTATTATGGATGGAATGATTAGCACTCCTGAGAAATGAAGCGATGCTTTAAATGTAAAAGAATTGAGCCAAAGTAATTAGATCAAGGAAAAAGATTCTACCATGATCCGCAATGTCTCCGTCAACCTCTTTGGAGATGTGAAAAGAAGGAGAAAATAGTGTGTCTGCACGTGGAGCAATTCCGTCATTGCAATCCTGCAGTGTCATGCAAGAGGACACAGTATTATTAGCTTGTGACTTGTCATAGAACAGCATAACTTAATCAAATTAGGCCTGGAGTGTGTGCGCCAACTTCGACGTTCATCAATATCTCAAGTATTGATATAACTAAGTCCTGGCACAAGAAAAATGCATTCCTAATTTTCATTTATCGATAAAAATCAAGTGCTGGTACAACAAATATCACCGATCAACTAGAAATGGTACAAATATGGAATAAGAAGACTGCCTCAAGATCAAGCTAAAACTTATTAACGAGAAACACAATCCAAGACCAACCACCTTATGGTCTAATCCATTCATGTTTCCTGCATCAAACCCCGAGCAGATATTTTGAGCCTCTTCGCGTGCCAAAAAGTTATTTGTGTTTAATTGATTTGGCTCCACAGGTTCTATACTTGTCTTTGAAGGGATTCCAGCTGCAAGTTTCACTGCAAAGATCCAATGTAAAGATCTATAGATACAATTTAAAAACATGAAATCAGAAGATGACGATGGATAAGCTGTTAACATACCAAATCTCTGTTTTCTAGCAGAAGATGTGATGATATCTGCCACTTTCTTGTCTGATATCTGTGTATTATCAGTCACCTTCTTTTGTGGCTTACAGACCTTGGGACTTGGAAGCTCCCGAGTAGAATTTCTTCCAGGAAGCTTTTTCTTGGTTTGCATTTTTGACTTCAGAATAGCAAGGCGAATTTAAATTCTTAATACCAACTTTGAAGCCGCACAGCAATAACAAAAACTTCACCCAATAGGTGGTCCCTCACTCCAAAGCCTCCACTATCTATCTACTGCATATTAATTTATGTATTAGCAGAAATTCAAATCATTGAGGGAGTTGCTTACACAAGCATTGGGAAGCAACTATGAATTAGAATTTTATAACGAATAAGAATCCACACCCTAGTAATGTGGAAACTCTAAGTCTCCTGAACAATCTGATAACTGAGGATTGTGCATTGAAGACACAAAGACATGATAATACTAGCAATTTGTATCCACAGAATAAAAACTGAATACAAAACCCTAATCAGAAACAAAATCCCAAATGGTGACTATTCAAGAGGGTAAATATCACAAATTTTAAAATCAATGTGAAACCAATTGCGAAACAAAAGAAAAATTCAAACCAGAAATAACAAACCTCAGTTTCTTTACTGCTATCAATGGTACTCCTTACCAAAGAAATGAAAGATGATTTCCCGATTCAGACTCAAACTAGCGCAAAGCAAAACCCTAGAAAAAGAAATTCTCTATTACACTCAAACCTATCCATTTATAAGCAAAACAAACAAATTGAAGCTGAATAAGTTAACCTAACATAGCAAGACAGCTGAAACCAGGTACAGAAAATTCAACAACATCTAAATGCAAAAACCCCTATTAATCTTTCTCTTTCGGCACTTGTCAATTGACTCCAATAAGATCGAATCAAAATACAACAACAACAGTGATCAGTACTGTAGACAACCAAACCCTAAAATGAACCAATAACCAAACAAACAAACCAATTATCCAACGAATTCTAAGCAGAACCGGAACAGAAGAGAAATTAACAAAGAGGGCACGAAAAAATCATAAACCTTTTGAGTATTCGATCCAGTAGAAGAAGAAACCAAGCTCAACCGATTGAGAGGTTTAGGGTTTTCCACAGTAGAAGAAGAAGATGAAGAAAGATTTTTGAGAGAATCTGAGAGATTGAGAAAAGAAAACCCTAGAAAAATAAATAATTAAGAGAGATGAAAAAATAAATTTCCCTCCAAAAAAATTTCTAGAGAGAGAAAGCAGGAGAAGTCATCAAGAGACGCACGATTCCTAGTGAGAGAAAAGGGTTTTTGTTCAGAGCGAGAGTTTGTGCATAGAGATGAGATATGAGTCTGAGGTGTTGAATATCTACTCACCTCGTTATACAGAATCTCTTTTTTTTTTAATTATATTATATTATTATTTAATGATTTTAAATTTTTGAAAATTTGAATTTTTAAAAGATAGAGAGAGACTGAATTTCGAGTGAATTTGAATTTGAATTTTTTGAAAAAGTGAAATTTTTTTCGAGTTTAAGGAATCTCAGCCGTACAATTATTCTTCGATCACCACCCCAAAAAGAAGATTAGGACTTGTTTGGTTATGTCACTTGGAAAGAAATGACTTTTACAGAGAAATCAGTCTAGTACTACTACGGATTAGGAATCTAAATGATGAGATAAAGAAGATACCTACGATGATGATGATTTTATGGAATCATATTGAATGTAGATTGGTGGTGGATGGATATTTCACAACCGAACCGACAGAACTTTGATGATATGACTACGGCTTTACTTATGGCACGACAATGATTTTTCTGGCAAGAGATGCAGCATTGGAAGGCATTTTCTGAAGAGCTGCAATAACGGGAGGAATTTGTGAAAATGCTGAAAAGGGATGATCCCAATTGCCAGTTTGTAGTGATGGGGAGCTGCAATATTGGAAGGCAATTATGAAAATGCTATCTGCATTATTTAAGTGTATCTGTGCCAGATTCCTATAATTGAATGAACCATCATTTGGGGCATACATGAAAATTTTGGGGCATATTGAATAAGACAAAAACATGGTTGGAAACAGTGTTTCTAGGGTGCCCCTTATCTAGCCATTTTTTATAATGGCAAAAATGCCCTTATTATTTATATTTTTTTAATTATTTTTAAATTAAAATAAAAAAAAAATTCTTTAAAAAAAATTTTTTTTTTAATATTTTTTTTTTTTTTAAGAAAAAAAAAACGCGAAATTGGGGATATAAAAAGGAATTGGGGGATATAAGAAAAGGACAAAAACTGAATCCATATATCAATTCGGGGTCACCCCTTCTCCAAGTATTTTTTTAAATCCTAATCTAACTCTCACTAATCAGGTTTGGTTAATAATAATTAGTAAAAATCTTAAGTATTTGTTAAATGATTAGTGTGTATTTGTATTTGGGTGAATGAGATGAGAGTAGAAAGATGGAAAAAAAAATTTGAGAGGGAACTTTTTTTGGTGAAAGTGGAGGATGATTGTGAAGAGAGAATTGTTGTTAAGAGGTTGAAAATTTGATTTTTTTTCTTTGAATCCACCATTGTTGCAGCTGAAAAAGCTTGGTGCCGGCAATGGTATTCAACCAAAAAACCATGCCGGCATTTGTTGGAAATTTTCATAAATTGTTTACCACTATCCGGGGGTGTTCGGGGGGGGCGTAGCACCCCCTTACAAAAATTTTCAGGTTTTGATCTTCAAAACCTATTTTTTCTGGTTTTAATCAGTCTACTTCCGGCATAGTTATCTGATTTTCGAGCATGCCTAACTACTTCCCGACATGGTTTTTGCTTAAATTTCTATCTTAGGAACATGATGAAAAGTATCCAGAAACTTCAATTTTTTTTCACTTGACTACCTAAGCATTGATAGATTTCTATCGAGCATGCCTAAGCACCATTTTCCTAAATTTGTTCTTCACCAATTCCGGCATGGTCTTCATCACTTCCTACGATGTAAAAAAATATTCCGTTTTGAGTTTTTTTCTCGGTTTTAATCACCCACTTCCTAAGACAAGTAGTTAATTCTCGAGCATGCCTAAGACCGGTTTCCGGCATAGTATGTTGCTTAAATTTCTATGCCTAAGCACATGATGAAAAGTATCCAGGAAACTTCAATTTTTTTTTTTCACTTGACTACCTAAGATTGATAGATTTCTATTGAGCATGTCGGTACTTAGTTACGGCATTGAATGTTAGTTACCAACCATGCCTAATAAACACCAGTTTCCGCATGGTCTTCATCAATTCCGCATGGTCTTCATCACTTGCAAAGATGATCTTCATCACTTCCGAATTAAAAAAAAAAAAAATTCGTTTCCAAAGTGAGGAGCCGACAGAGAAGGAGAAGAGAATTTAAAAGAGAGTGTGGAGAGTTTAGAATTTGAAAGGGAATGGGGAATATTTGGGTTTCAAAGCTCTAACCCTGAAAGTGATTAATAAGAAGTGGAGATGGAAATGGGGGATATGATTTTGTTTTTTGATTTTAAGTTTTTTAATTTTTATTTTGAGAGAAGGGTATTTTAGTATTTTCATACCCAAAAGTCACCCCTTAGCAGACACCATGGGTTGGGAGAAGTATTCAATATCCCCCAATTCCTTTTTGTATCCCCCAATTTCGCGTTCAAAAAAAATTGTTAAATTTTTTTATTTTACGAATCTAAGTTTGGCGGACAAGTGATATGCCGAACCTAAACATACGTAGATTCGGTTAATAATATGTCAGCCGAACTTGTGTTTTGTGAAAACATACCTAGGTTCGGCAGATTCGATAAAAGAATAGGACATCCGAATTTAATATTATACTTCACAAAGTGAAGTTCGGTTAACATCTTCGTGTTTAATTATCAGCTGAACTGTTCATCGACACTTTCAGGATGAAAAAAAAAAAGAAGTTCCGCTGATAATTTTGATTTTATTGTTAGCCGAACTTTGCTCTGTAATTGTCGTAGAAAATAATTCCATGCAATAAGAAAAGAAAAAAAATTTAAAATTTTCAAAAAAAAAAAAAAAATCAGAAAAAAGTTATAAAAAAAAAATTAAACTAAAAAAGTTAATATTAAAAATTAACTAATTAATCAAGGGTATTTAAGTAACTTAACCACTCATTAGACACCCCTTATCATCCCACACTAGTTAGGGTCATCCATATGTATGCCCCAAAATTTCTATGTATGCCCCAAATGAGGGTTCAATTGAATGGCCTCGTCAATCCTTTAAGGTGTGGTTGCACCAAAAACGGTAACCTAGTTAAGGCCCGAGGATGTGTGAATAGCAAGAAATCTTCATTTTCGAATCAACAATTTGAAGTTTGAACTACTCATTACAAGCATTTATTGATCAAAAAGCGAAAGGGGGGAGGCCTAACCTCCATGAAGAAAAGAAAAGAAAAGGAATAGGAAAACTGACAATATTTTCCAAGCAGAACCGATATTTCTATCCTCTGCTAATGCAATTTGCAAATGACAAGAAACTTGGACAAACATTCCACCACTGGTTAGAATTCGAATTTGCTCCCCATAAGATATCAGCATAAGAGTTGCCTTCCTTGTAAATGTGTCAGATCATAAACTCCACTGCTCTCAAAAACTAATGAGTAATCTCCAAGGAATTAAAGATTCGTTAGACAGGGTTAGAAGCATGGGGGTCACGCTCAATTGCTCAAAACAAACCTTTCTTATGCTATGTGATCCTATATAAGTGGAAATGGCTCCCAAAAATTCCACTATAACAGAAGCATCGGAACCCAAATGGCTAGCAAAACAACCCATAATCAAGTCATTACAATAAAGTACAGCCATCAGTATTGAACTTCATCCAATTTCTCAAATCAGGTTGCTATTTCACATGAACAATTCTTGGGAAAGATTAAACAACTGAAATGCAGTCTACAAGCTGAAGACCCAGCTGCATCGCAGGCATAAGCTGCAGAACCCTCCCAGTAATATTCAGAGCAAAGGTTAGTATTCCCCTCAGCTGAGTATATAGGAATATCGTCGTAGCTAAACATTAAAGCAACCATAAAGACAATAATCCCTTAAAAAGAAACCATAAACAAGTGTAAACTTCAACAGAGACTAGCTTTACCGAACAAGTCCTCCCTCTTCCTAGTTAAAGCCTAGGTTTTGAACTAGAACAGACATTTATAAAATTTGGTGAGAAAAATTAGAAGAAATAAAAATCATTTCCAGGAAAAAATCAAGTTAAATATATAGATGATGAGCCATATACGCTACTGGGTCAATGGTAAAAAATACAACCGCAGTACCCAAAATGCAGCACCACGATAGCGAGTCAAGGAACTTGTTAGCTTCTATACATCTAAGAGTCTACCCAGTAGTGTCGTGATATTATAGTGGAACCTGGGATTTTGCCATACCAATCCAAGCAACAATGGCAACTGCAAGGACCACCCATCCCGCTATGTCATAATACAGATTGTTGTTTGTCTTCTTCTTAGCACCCTGTAAGACAATAAGATAAGAGATTAATAAAGAGCAATTTCAACAGACTCAACCTAATGACAGCTCCAAGGAAACAGACATGTCAACCCCAATTTCATTTGTAGGCCACACAAAATAACACAAGTCGATTAACCATACAAGTTCCAAAGTGAACAGCAAATATCCTGGATTGAGTAGTGGGTTCCTAGTTTCAACATCAGTGCATAAACCAAATTTCTGATTCCAGTTTCAGAAGTTCCGGATTGACAATTTTGATGAATAAAAAAAGAAGCAGAACAAAAGCAAGATTATTTTTCAATGGTATACAGCAGTAGACTCGTCAGGAATTAATCGAACTTCACAAACGAGAAAAACATAATGAAACAACAAAGTAAGATTTTTACTTGATATTGACGGAAAACATTTGCGTCTGTGGAGGATGAACCGCTTGCTGTGGTTGACACTTCGGGATGAGATGTTCTAGGAAACCTCATTTGATCATATGCTGCTCTTTTAGTCCTATCGGACAACAAACTCCATGCCTCTGAAATGAGCTTAAATGCTCCATCTGCCCCAACTGATTGGTTCTTGTCCGGGTGAAGCAATAGAGCCAATTTCTTGTATTGTTTCCGAACTGTTTCATCATCTGAATACTGACTCACACCAAGAATACCATACCAATCTGCTTCCCCGCACACTTTATTCTTCGCTGAGAGATACACATCAAATGTCGACAACATATGAGAAATACCTTCAAGATTTGGATACAGTTTTTGAGCTTTCAAAGCAAATTTCTTCGCACCAGCAATGTCCTGTGCGGTAAACTTCCTCTCAGCGATTTCTTTTGCTACTGTTGCTTCAAATCTATTGCTCTCCATCTTCCTTCCCCCACCACTCTCTGCTCCCTCCCTCTTTTACTTTGTTATTTTCTAAGACAAGAATCTAAATCAACAATATGCAACTCCACAACTGAGCCCGTTCCACAATCAAAAGGCGATTCAAATTAACAAAATCCTGATTCATATACAATAAATCAAATCACGGGTAATCTAAGAAACCCTAATCTCCAGGAGTCAAAATTCTACTTACTGAACTACTGACAACACTTCAACATACGGTGAATTAGCAAACCCAATGAACAGACAACAAAATCTATAAACTAACAGAGGATTTCTGGGATCCAAACTATACTCAAACCTCAAAACCCTAAACTTAACTATCAAACTACCAGTATCTCTAAAAAAGCAGCACAGATGAATCGAATCATGAACCTTTACCGGTTATTTAGGAGAAGAAATTAATCTCAGGAAGTCAAGGAGGAGAATCAGAAATCAAGAATCTGAGAAGAAATATCTGGACAAAGTAGGTTGGCAGAAAGAGAAAGAAATGGAGAAAGGGTTTCCTCTTTCAGAGCATCCACAGTGGGAGACCAAAACCAAAATTTTGGTCCAAAAACCAGACGCAGTGGAGAAGGAGTAAAGATCAAAGACCAGACTAAAACTAAAAACCGACCAAATATAGTCTTTAGTTTGGTTTTAGTCGTAAAGACGCCCGAACAGAAGCGTAATTTATAACTCCCCGTCGATAGAAGACAAAAAAAAAAAATTTGCGGCGCAACTAAGAGTTACGCCTGATTGGGGCGTAACTCAAAGTTACGCCTCATTGAAAAAAAAAAAAAAAAAAAATTAATGGGGCGCAACTTTGGTTTAGTCTTTCTCCCGTAGTGTGTGAACACGGACTAAACCCAAAATTTGGTTTTTTTTTGCTCTTTAGTCTTTGGTTTATGATCGCACCACTGTAGTTGCTCTCAGCCAGCCTGGGGAGTGGTGACCAAGTAACAAGCGTGCAAGGGTGAACTATGTGCGGTGTGAGTTATGAGTATTACAAACTTCTTGACGCACCCCCTTCAGTTTCAAGAATTTTGTTAAAGGGGGAGCAAAAAGTAATCCGAGGTGGGCGAAAATCGTAGTCGACTCGTTAACTCGGACCAACTCAAAATATCGGTCCAAAGTACCCTTAATATTATACAAATTCTTCGCACGATCTGTAAAACATTTTTTTTTATTGTCTTTCTTCTTTCTTACGTACGAACAGATATGAACCCTAAAATTTTCACGGTGAAGTTGCTAAAGAATAAAAATTCGCTCTTTCCTATAAGCTTCTCAGACTAAACATTTTACATTGCATATATGTAGAGTTGCCTAATTGGATAGCTACATTTTCCCCCCGTTCTTAGCATAAGAGGGACTTATCTCTTTTAATAATCTGTTTATCCTTGACCTGCCTCTTGCATTTTCTCGCACCATACCAACTGTACTAACCCTCTTGCATTCCTTGACTTATCTCTTTTATGATGGCGTTTTTCAATTTTCATGATCTCAGCCTCCTACTCGTTTTGATCTCTTGATCAAATCAGTGTAGGAGTGTGCTATACTGAACTTCTTCGCCGTCCAAGGACAGATCTTTTGATCTTTCCCCTTGGGGCCGAGATTTATTGGTTAGTGGAGATCTTTAGTGCCATTTTTCGTTCCTTTTTTTCTGATTTTTTTCCTTCAAAGTTTACGATTTTTCATAATGAAATCTTCAACAACAATTCTTCTTGAATCAAAATCTTTTGAGCTATCTTGGTCCCTCAAAGGTAAGACCAGAGAGCTTAAAGTCCTTGAGAGATATAAAGGTTTCCAGAATTGGATTTACATCCCTGAAGAAGCTATTGATTGGGTTTATGCTTCAACTTTAGAAGCGGTGCAGGTTATTTCTACAAAGAAGCAAAAATGGTCACGTAGATTCAATCAGGTAGTAATACTTTTAGAACTGTTATCTAACAAGAATGGTTGTTATCTTAAGATCACTCGTACTTCAGATGAATCAGCACAAAGATTTATTTGTATTCCTAGTGGTCTAGATGGTGCAGTTTGGAACAGTGTTTGGGCTTCTGTTGTAAGTAAACCTAAAACTCATGTAGTTTCGAACATGAAGACAGCATCATCAACAATAGTGGATTCCGATGAATAGATGGCAGCCAATTCCGCCTTCTTCTAATCAGATTGTTCCTCCCATGGAAGATGATTTCTACAAGTTTGGGTTGGCGGTATCAATTCAAAACTTTAATATTGGTTGGAAGAAGATTGCCAAGGGTATTTCAAGTTACTTTAAATGGGGCAAAATAAATCTTTGCAATGTCAGTGGGAAGCTTGCTTTTTTCAAAGTGGATTCAAAGGAATATTATGATTTGTTCGTTGATCCACAATCTTTAAAAGTGGGTACATCAAAAATAATTATTAGACACTGGAAGCAGGAGGATGCTTACATCAGAAAGGCTTTTTCTTCCTCAGACAAACATTGGATTGGAATAAGAGGATTACCATTACACCTTTGGTGCAAAAAGTCCTTCGAATCAATTTGTCATCCGTGGGGTAAAGTGGTGGAGATTCATCATTCTACTACTAATTTGTCTAAACTTAACAGTGGTAAGGTTAAGGTCTTCTGTGATCTTAATAAAATCCCTGCAGCAGTTCGTTTTCAAGGCATTTGTTTAAGCATTGAATGGATTCAAGATGAAATCTTTGATCAGGATCATAAACATAAACTAAGGTCTGTGATCATGATGGTAGATTCAACCAGTCAACAAGTTCCTAATTCTCGGGAACAGACTTCATTTAATCAATCAATTCCCTTAGAATCTGCTTCAGTTCAAAAAGGAAAGTCAAATGCTAAGATTACTCCTTCATTACAAAATACTCCTCAAAATATTTTGAATTCAAATAGGGCGGATTCTGCGGCGCCAAATTTGAATGTCGAGGGTTTTTCTCCAGTAGCCACGATGTCGTTAAGGGGCAATGCTACTCCTAACTCAAATCGGGATAGCTCTTTTGACTCGGGTCTACTGTTAAACTTAACCGATCCACACCCATGGATAACAGTAAAAAGGAAAAAAAGGAAGGCTACAGGTCATATTTTGGGGCACTTGGCAAGTGTTTCTTCCCAAGACCAATTGCCCTCAGATTCATTTAATCATTGTGACTCGGCTGTCTCGCTTGCGTGTAAATCAGGGTCTTCACCAGTCCATGATTTAATGTCTTCTGAGCCAAAAGAAAATGTTGAGATCAACTCACTCCGATCTGTCTCGCGTGCGTGTCAATCAGACGGAGGTGTAGTTGGTGGTTCACATTTTTATTTTGGGTCCTTGGCTTCTAATCAGGCTAATTCTGCCCCACAAGAATTACGCCCAAATTTTGAATTTTCAAAGGCTAATACAGATACTTGTGCCACTGACACAGTATCTGATTCAAATAATGTAGCCGTTGAATGTCAGAATTCATTTAATAATTCTCAGGAGATTGAAATTCAAAAGATGGTGGATTTTCATATCTCATTTAAAAAACCTTGCATTTTTAGGGCGACTCCGAAAGAATTAGGGGCGACACTAAAAGACAAAAAAGGTCACCCAAACGTAAATCTAAGCTACCCCTTATCTTTGATTTTTCGAAATGGCCAATATGCCCTTATATAATCGGGAGCCAACACCATAATCGGTAGGTAAACATGCAATCGGTGAGGTTAAAATGAAACTATACCTACCGATTGTTGTGTTGATACTTCGGCTAATAATCCCTTATATAATCGGTAGCTTATCCAACTTGTAAGACTACCGATTATAAGAGCCCCGTATTCAGCCTTGGCCAAATTCCATAGGTTTTGAGGGGTGCAGATCCAACCATAACCACTTTGCTTGAGTCAGTGGATGTAGCCATAATCTAAGCCTAATAGGTTACATAAACTACCGATTATAAGTTGCCCCAAATTTAGTTTTTTCTAAAATCCTTCACGTAATGAATTTTGAAATATACCATAATCGGTAGGGTATATAATTATATAACCCACCGATTATAACGAGCCCCGATCCAACCTTTGCCATATTTCATGGGTTTTGAGTGCACACAAACACCATAACCACTTGGTTCGTGTTTTGGATGCAGCGTTAATCGGGAGTTAAATATATTACCAAACCATCCGATTATGGGTCGCCCCAAAATGAGTTTTTTCTAAAATCCTTCATGTGATGAATTTTGAAATATACCATAATCGGTAGTCTATCCAACTCAACAACCTACCGATTATAAGGAGCCCTGGATCGAACCCTTGCCAAATTCCATTGGTTCCAGGGTACAGGGGCCATGCATAACCATGTGGTTCGTGATTTGGATGTAGCCATAATCGTAAGCCAAATAGGTTCCACAACCTACCGATTATAGGTTGCCCCAAAATGAGTTTTTCTAAAATCCTTATTTGCTTTAATTTGCAATCCGACATAATCGGTAGATAATAAAACTTATACACTACCGATTATAAGTGGTCGTGGATTCAACCTCCGACAAAAACTATAATATTCGGTAGCCAAAACAATAATCGGTAGTTTCACTCAATAATCGGAAGCAAACTCGTGAATCGGTAGGGTCAGGGTCTATATATTAGTGTTTGGAAAAAAATTGACTCATCGTGAGGTAATTCCCGATTGAGTGAGAGAAGAAGAAGAAAAAAAGAAGAAGAAGTGGGTATATGTTGCCAACTTCCCATTTTTGCCAACTTCCATAAACATGGATGGGTACGAAGAAGGAGGACGTGAAGTTGTTGAATTTCAAGGTTCACTACCGTTTAGAGATGACGATTTGGGGTATATGTTGAATGATCCAAACTTTGATGGAGATGAAACCCTAGACGACGCTTTCATGGAAGAAAATGGAGAATCACCCGAGATCGAAGCTAACGATTCATCAAACATACGGGTATGTTGTTAACAAACTCTAATACCCATGTTATCCATGTTACGTGTGTTTGTGTGTGTTTTCGAACGTGAAAATTGATTTACGCATGCATTGAATGACATGAACGACATATATTCGGTAGTTAATTTAGTAACATATCTACCGATTATCAATAATCGGGTATATTTTGATGTATTAATATGCCGAATATGAAAAAATCCCCAAATTGAAAGCTTCAATTTCTCATAATCTAAGTTCTCTACATGAATAAACGTCCGATTATTGGTATATAATAATCGGTTGGTTCATGAATTTATAGTCCCCCGATTATTGAAGGTTTTTACACGTAAGAATTGTTCATTTCGTATGTCGTTAATCGGTAGAGTATATGCGTACATGACTACCGATTTATTATAATCGGATTACGTTGTATAGTATTAAATCACCGATTGTGTTACAATCGTTTACTTATTATCCAAACTTCCTTCCGATTGCTAATGCATAACTTGTTGTTGTTGTGCGTAGGCTGTTGTAGCGGTTGATGACGATTATTATTTGAGGCCTGATACTTCCCTACACTATGCAAACGATTTGGTATGGTCATGAATTATCTTTTCTTTTTCCAATCGTGCATGTTAGATGGTTATGCTTATTATTTTTGTTTTGTAATATGCCCATTTAGATATTTGGAAGTAAGAAGGAGGCCAAGGAATGGCTTATGAACAAGGCAAAAGAGAAGATGTGCGTGGTAGTTCAGAACCGTTGCGTTAAGAATATTCGGTTTGAAATGGTATGTGAGCGAGGTGGGGAGAAGAAGAGTCACGAGGAAAGAATAATAAGTATATAAGGAAGACGGAGAGGAAGAAGTACCGAACTCATACGAAGAAGATTGGATGCCCATTTAAGATTGTCTTCTATAAGCCCGATGGTAAGGAAAGTAAAGATTGGAAAATGTCTAAAGTTGTTAATGGTTGTCACAACCACGATGATCCGGATACTCTTATTGGACATGTAATGGTTGCGAAGTTAAAACCACGTGAAATGGAGACGGTGAGGTCTATGCGTATCCAAAAGGCGAGTGCGATCTTAAGTAAAATAAAGCGGGACGACCCCGACAACTTGTCTTCTTTATCTACAATTAAGTCGGCCCTAGCTACGATCAAAAGGACGGAATGGGATGGTAGAACGGTCATGCAACAATCGCAAGTGGTTAGCCGAGTTACACGACTACACGTTGAGAACTAAGAAAAGGATGGTAAAGTGGTACGTATTTTCTTGGCACATCCCGAAATGATAAAATTGGCTCGTTGTTTTCATCAAATTGTGTTGATAGATGCCACTTACAAGACAAACAAATATAACATGCCGTTGTTGAACATTGCTTGTCACACTTCGGACAAAAACACGTTTACGATTGCATGGGGTTTAATGGATCATGAGAACAACGTGAGTTTCATTTGGATGCTTGGAGACGCCGAGGTCCATTTACAATGGGGATGATTTTCCAAGGGTTATTGTAACGGATAACGATCAAGCCTTAATGCATGCAATAGCGGTAGTGTTTCCGAAGCCCGAAACTTGCGATTGTACGTGGCACATTCAATGCAACCTCGAGACACAATTGCCATCGCCATTTCCAAGCTAAAAAACCAAGGAAGGGTACCAAGAGGTCGAAGGAAGAGGATGAGCGCATTAGTAAATTAACCGAGGAAGAACGAGAGGAAGAGAAGAGGTTATTTGATGAAAAATGGAAGGAGGATGGGATAATTTGGAGATCGTTCATGAAAGCATGGGACAAGATCGTTTGGTCAATGACCGAGGAAATTTACGAAAGGAACTTGAAGAAATTTGAGGAAGAATATTACAAGAACTACCCAAAACCCGTTGAGTATTGTAAAACACAATGGTTACCGATTAAGGAGAGGTTTGTGTATGCATGGACATATGAATATCATAACTTCAAGAACGAGGCGACAAGCATTGCGTAGGGGTCTCATGGCCGATTAAAGAAAATACTTCTAGGTAGTCAAAATGGAGTTGTGTCGATCCAAGAAGCAATCCATGAATTCACCAATCGTGATCTCATAAAGATTAAGGCTTCTATGCAATTTAGTGTACATAAATTCCCTACGGAACACGAAGGGGAAAGATTGCTTCTAAGGGGCATTGTTCATAAAGTTTCACGTTGGGCAATAAATCACATGATAGAACAATTGAAGTTGTATAAAGCTAACGATGACGAGAATACGGTTTGTGTTTGCAAGGATATGATAGGTATTGGTCTCCCATGTCGTCATAAAATGGGTAGGTACGCCGATGTGATTGACATCAATGATATTCATCCATTTTGGAAGCAATTAAATTTCACCCAAGCACACCCGTAGTCAATGGTCCGTCGTTCATGGAGTCGGGTGTGCAAGAATAGCCGAGCGTTATGCTACAACAAATGGCGCCAAGAAGCAAATATTGATGCATGATTTGGAACAAGCTCTTCACCCTCGTTTAAAAGAGGTTGATGAACCTATTAAGCAAAAGGGGGCGGGTATGCCAAACACCGAAGTGTCGAGGACCATTGAAAGAAAAGAATTAAAGGATCATTTGTCTAATAAAAGAATATTGTGTCGGCATGAGCGTTGGAAGCCGAATTTGAAGATGAGCCGCAACCCAAGAAAAGAGGTCGTCCAAGAAAAGATCAAAATGGAAGTCTAAGGGTATCTAAGAAGCCTTTTCAAGTAAGTCAAGTCGATCTTTGTGGAACAAGTTGTGTTAGTGGAGACCCAAACTAGCTCCGTAGTTATTGATCAAATGAGCGACTCGCCACAAACACATTCAACTAAAATGGTGACTATAAGAGAGAAGTATGGTACTCTTCGTTGTCCTATGGATTTTCATGGAAGACCAACACGATCAAGGTATACGATTATAGAAGAGTATATGAAACAACTCCTCCACTCATTGTTCCATTTGTTTTGTCCACCGACGAGGTTGATGGGGATGGCAATTGCGGGTTTCACGTCGCCTCGGAACAAATTGGTTACTTTGGAGAGGCGGTGAACGAAGATGTCACCCAATGGCAAAATTTAAGAACTAAGATGGCGGTACAACTAATAAAGGACAAGGATTTCTATATGGAGATGATGAAGGAAGGAGATAGGCACGACAAAGAACTAGAGTTCAAAGACTTTGTTGCGCGTAAAGTGCGAAAGGGATTGAAGACAATTGGATCCAAGTATTGGATGACAATGCCTAAATGTGGATATCTCTTAGCGGACGCTTTGAATTGCGTGGTACATTTCTTTGTTCCTCCTAGGTATGGACATTCTTATACGTTTACACCTACAAGGACGGTTTGCGAAGAATCGGTTAAAGATAGAAGAATTGTTATGGCATTTGTGAATGAGATGCATTTTATCGGTTTAAGAGTAAAGAGGATTGCCCATTACCTCCGTTGGATGGTTGGAACGATTACTTCCAAATAATCATTGTAACGATTGGTTGAAACAATATGAGACCAACATGTTGGATTGGGATCGCGTCATGAAGGTGGATTTCCTAAGGCGTCTTTGAATTGGTTTCTCTCGGATGATGAAGATCAATGATTGTTATGTTTGAAAGATGTATTTTGGAAAGCCCTATTTGTACATGTTTTTTTTGGAATTTTGTGGAAAATATCATGAAGTCTAAAGCTATAATCGGTAGTTATATTTTTAATATATCAACCGATTATACAAGCTTTTGTAAACAGACTCAATCAATATTATAATCGGTTATTAACTTTTTGAATTTATCTTCCGATTAAAAGGCCGATAAAACAATCAAATTTTTTTCCCGAATCGGTAGATTACATATTATATAAACATCCGATTGACACCAAACTCTGACAAAAAATAAACTGTAAATTTTCCCCAGAATCGGTAGACAACATATTGAATAAACTTCCGATTGTCACCATAGTCTGACAAAAAGCTGAAAATCTTCCCAGAATCGGTAGACAACATACTGCAAAAACTTCCGATTGTCACCAAATTCTGACAAAATAGGTGAAAATCTTCCCAGAATCGGTAGACAATATAAAATAATACCTTCCGATTGTAACCATCAATCAACATTTATACTGTTACGACAGACTTCAGGAATTCATAACTTCCATCATAAGTGAATTCTTCACCCTTTTCCACTAAGTACTGTCTTTTTGCGAGTGTCTCCTATATAAACAAACATAAAATAATGTCAACTTCGTTTTAGTAAGAAAGATTAAACACCCTATTATTTAAAAAGAATAACCGAGCGTTATACTTACAAATTGTTGGATCGACAAGCTTAAGTGGCTAGTGTTAAACATCCTCTTTGTATCGTTATGTAATCATTTACCCCTTTTTGGACAAGTCGGAAACGATCATGAACTTGTTGGAGTGATCTTTGCTTTGGATTTCCATACTCTCGCACAAATTGGCTATATACCCTCGCCCAAAAGACTTCGGGTGTTAACCTTCCTGCTATGACATCTTCACGTCTTGTTTCACGATACCATGTTTTCACAATGACCAAATCTTCATCTGCGTCAAACGTTGCCATGCTTGTAAGTTGAGATATAGAATGAATTCACAAGAGTAGACGATGGAAAATATATTTGTAGAATACACAATGCTATATATGTGTTGTTTGGTGCATACATAAGAAGAGTTTACCCTCCTTATATAGATGAGAGTCCCAACGTCTCTTTTTTTTGAAAATATGGCCGTTGATGCGTACTTTTACAAGACTCGTATCAAATTGCGTACAATTATTACACACAATCGGTAGTAAATGTTTGAACAAAGAATCCGATTATTTGTAATCGGTAAATATGTATTGTTATATGCTTCCGATTATAGGATGTTTGTCAACGAGTTCCCAGTTTCATTAGAGTAGTATAATCGGAGGTTTATAAATATGTATTATCAACCGATTGTGTTTGGTTTTCGAGGCACGGCTAGTTTCTTTTGAACGAACTAGCCGTTGGAGTATAATCGGTAGTTATATCAACAATTAAAACTTCCGATTTTCATAAATATTTTGAAATTCATAACAATATCACCTACACATCATCATAATTTTACATTGAACTCCCGCAATTCTATTACGAGGTATTGCGATTAGCGTCGCGGACGTGTTGGACGAGTCCTAAACGGATTAAATATTTACATATCCCTAAGGATTATAAAATGAGCTTCATAACTAAGCTTGATCTTTTCCATCTCCGCCATTCCCCGAGAGATCGCTTCTATAACCTCATCATTGGTTTCACCCCTCAATCGATATTGATTCACAAGATAAGTTAAATGGACGAATTCTTGGACGTGTCCATTTATTGAACCAACTCGGCGAAAAAGATCAGCGGAGTGACGGTTGTTTGGGTTCACGGTGTCGTCGCATAATTTTTCGTGAATTTTCCCCAAATAACTCATACTCATTATGCCTCCTTGCCCTGCGTTCTTCTCCTCGTCTCTGATAGAATTGAACATAGCGCCTACATAAAGATAAATCTTCTTCGATCGTGAACTCCGTAGGATTAATGAATGGTTGGGCCATTATGTTGAAGATGATGTTGGAGAGAGTTTAAAGGTATTTGTGTTCCATAGAGAGTAAAAGGATACAATCCTTATATAGAGTTTAGAGTTCCAACGGCCGTATTTTGTTGGGGCAATCAGATAATCATGAGAGTCAAATGAAGTATTTTAACTTCCGATTATACAAGCTTGCTCCCAAATTTTGTTTTTTGCGAAATGTCATTTTTTTCGAATTTTGGAACTATATTAATCGGTAGCTAATAACCTACCGATTATACAATTTGCCCCAAATTTTGTTTTTGCGAAATGTCATTTTTTCGAATTTGGGAACTAGAATAATCGGTAGTTAATAAGGCTTCCGATTATACAAATTGCCCCAAATTTCTTTCTTGGCGAAATCACCAATTTTGGGAATTTATGAGCTACTATAATCGGTAGTCTCGTGAGGTTATTTCCTTCCGATTGTCATAGAAGCCAGATGCGAGTTTGGCACAAAATCGATAATAATCGGTAGTATAACATAGTTACTAAGCTTCCGATTGCGTTGTTATAATCGGGAACAAAATAGCTTCCGATTGTGTAAGGGCATTAACGTATTCTCCGCGTTTTTGGACATCCCTTAACGGTGTATATGGGTTGGGAATAAAAAGTCGCCCCTAATTCTTTCGGGGTCGCCCTAAAAGTGCCGTGTTAAAAACAAGTTGGGAATTAATTGTGAGAACTTGTATTCTCGAAATGTCTGTAAGAATCTTCTTCTAAATCTAAAGAAGTCTGAGGAAAATAATGTTCAGGTTTTGTTCGAAGATTTAGATGGATTGGATGCTTATGATTCGGCAGATGAGGAAGATTTTGTTCAAGATACTTTTGTTGTTTCTGGGCAGGTGCAGGCTAATGGATCTTAATATCATGTCTTGGAATATTAGAGGCTTGAACGATATCCTTAAAGTTCAGGCAATAAGACAGGCTATTAGGAAAAATAAAGTGTCAATTTTCACTATTCAAGAAACAAAAATGGAAAAGGTAGATGAATCTCTTATAAAATCTTTATGGGGCAACAACAACTGTGAGTATGCTTACTTACCATCTGAAGGCAACTCTGGAGGAATTATAACTTTGTGGAATGGAGGTGATGTAATTATGGAAGATGTTCTTTTAGGAGCTTTTTCTATGTCTATCAAATTCAGAAATACAAAAGATGGTTTCACTTGGCTTTTTACTTCAGTGTATGGGGCTTCTGATCCAGCGAATTATTCTCAATTTTGGCTAGAATTAGAAGACATTCGTACCATAATGCATGAGCCATGGTGTGTGGGTGGAGATTGGAATGCTATTTTGTGTCAATCTGAGAGGAATAGAGCTGGTGGATCCAAAAGAAATAGAAGGAATTTTAGAAAATTTTTAAATTCTCAGAACTTATTGGATATCCCAATGGCAGGAGGTAGATTTACTTTGACAAACTCACAGAATGCGCCTCTGCTCCAAAGATTAGACAGATTTGTCATGTCAATGGAATGGGAGGATAAATGTCCAGGCTTGCTTCAAACTAGACTCAAAAGACCTATATCTGATCATGCCCCTATTCTTTTATGCTGCAATGGAGGTAATTCTTTCAAATCCCCCTTTAGATTTGAGAATTATTACTTATCGCACCTAGATTTTTTAGATAATTTAAAACTTTGGTGGAACAATTTGACTTTTATTGGCAAGCCAAGTTACATTCTTGCAAAAAGGCTTCAAGGTTTAAAGTTCTTCATCAAAAATTGGGGTAGGCAAAATTTTGGCTCATTACAGGCTGAGGTGGATAGAATAGAAAATTTGATTGATGTAATGGACAGCTTAGAAGAGATAAATGGGTTATCGCATGATGAGTTTCTTTGAAAGAGAAGATTTCGAATTCAACACAAGATTGCATCTCTAAATCTTGCTAGAAAATGGCATGCAAGGTCTAAAGGTCAATGGCTAATGGATGGTGAAAGAAATTCAAAGTTTTTTCACAAAAATGCTTCATGCAGGTTTAGAACTAATGGCATTACTTCTTTGATCATAAATGAAACTATGTGTCATGATAGAGATTCTATAAATGCTGAAGCAAAGAGATTTTATACTGAGTTATTCACTGAAGAATTTCCTCTAAGACCAACTTTTGATGACTTGTTACTTCCTTCTTTAAGTGTGCAACATAGCATTATGCTGGAGAGACCTTTTTCTGAAGATGAAATCAGCAATGTGATTAAATGCTTTGGTTTAAACAAGTCTCCAGGTCCTGATGGGTACACAATGGAATTTTTTAAAGCTACTTGGGATATCATTAAGCCTGAGTTAATGAATGTTTTTAATGAATTTCATTCTACTGGTACATTGGATTGGAGACTCAACTGCACTAATATAATTCTTCTTCCAAAATGTGAGGGTGCAGTTTCTATGCACAACTTCAGACCCATTAGTCTTATAGGAGGCATTTATAAAATTATTTCAAAATGTCTTGCTGACATGATGAAAGTTGTGATGCCATCTATAATTTCTAAATTTCAAGGAGCTTTTGTTGATGAGAGACAGATCATAGATGGAATTTTAATTGCTTCTTAATTGATTGATGCAAGAGAAAGGTCTAATTCTCCTGGTTTAGTGGTTAAAGCGGATATGCAAAAAGCTTTTGATAATATAAATTGGAGTTGTTTAGATTACACAATGGCAAGATTTGGTTTTGGGAATTTTTGGAGGAAATGGATTCATTGGTGCATCTCAAATGTCAAATTTTCTATATCCTTAAATGGGTCTTTTTCTGAGTTATTTAGAAGCAGCAAAGGTATTAGACAAGGTGACCCTTTGTCACCTTTTCTCTTCATATTGGTGGTTGAAATTCTTTCTTTGATGATTCAAAGAGCAGCTGATTTGCAACTTATCCAAGGTTTCAAGCCCTCAGTTAATGGAGACACTATAAATCATCTGCAATTTGCTGATGATCTAATCATGTTTCTTGATGACAGTGAAGTCCAGATAATTAATCTCAAAAATCTCTTAATTGCTTTTGAGCTGATTTCAGGATTAAAAGTGAATTTTAAAAAAAAAATGCTTTGGTGGCTGTTGGTAATGCTCAACATGCTGATTCTGAAGCTCTAATTTTTGGTTGTCCAAAAGTGCAATTCCCATTAAATTATTTGGGAATTCCTTTAGGTAGTAAATCAAAATCAGTGACAGTATGGGAGGTAATCTTAACCAAGTTTCAACAAAGATTGAGTAACTGGCAGAGAAGATATCTATCCAAGGGAGGAAGGCTAATGCTTATCAAGCATGTTCTATGTAGTCTACCCATTTATTATCTGTCTTTGTTTCAAATGCCTGCTTCAGTGGAAAAGCAGATGGACAGTATTATGAGAAGATTTCTATGGGGCACTAACAAAAAAAAAGGATGGGTAGGTTGGAGCAATGTCAATATTTCTAAACAAAGAGGAGGTGTTGGTGTTAAGAGGTTGAGGCTTACAAACAGAGCATTACATGCCAAGTGGATTTGGAGGTACAATACTGAGAAGAAAGCTTTCTGGAGATCAATCATTCATCAGAAATTTGGTGGTTCTTTTGATGCTCTTTTTCCTAATGATACAAATGTTTCTGTAGGAAAAAGTCTATGGGCAGGCATTCTAAAATCTAAAAAGGTAATCCAACAACACTCTACAGTTCATGTTCAGAGTGGAAATAAGTGCTCTTTTTGGAATGATGTGTGGATAGGATAAAACTCTCTGGCTAGTTTATATCCTTCACTTTACAAGATTTCTAGAAACAAACTTGCTTCAATAAGAGATATGGTCAAATATACTGATAGCAGTGCTGCTTGGGATTTCAATTTTATAAGAATTCTAAAGGAGGATGAAGTAATCATGGTAGCAGATTTACTGAATCAAATTGATGCTCCTACTCTAGTTGATTCTGGAGATGATTTCCTTTCTTGGAATTCAGGTAACACCTTCTCAGTCAAATCTTGCTATGATGCTATGGAAGTTACAGGTTTTTTGAGATTTCCATACAAAAGTCTGTGGAATCCAAGAGTTCCACAAAAAGTCATTTTTTTTCACCTGGAACTTATGTTACAATGCTGCTCCAACTTTAGACTCTTTGCACAACTCTATTGTTATAAATGGATGCATTATGTGCAAGAAGGCTGCTGAGTCAAACTCTCACCTGTTTCTACACTGTGATGAGACAAGAAAACTTTGGAATTTCTTTTTCAACAGTTTCAAGTTGGTTTGGGTCTTCGGGGAAGATGTGAAAGCAACAATGTGGGAGTGGAACAAAAAGAAAGGTAATACCATGAAGAATAAATTGTGGAGCATGATACCTTTTGCCATTTGTTGGGTAATTTGGAATGAGAGAAATGGAAGGCTCTTTCAAGGAAAATATAAGAACTTCCATCAACTTTTGTGTAAAGTAAAGTGTTTACTGTTCAACTGGTCTTTGGGTACAAAGATATTTCAAAATATCTCTTTAAACAGTTTGCTTTATAATTGGGATGGAGTGATGGGTTTAGCTTAATTAGCTAATGTTTTTTGTTTTTCATTTTGGTTTCCCTGTTTTTCCTTAGTTACATTGTAACTCTCTGTACTCTGCCATGAATACCACTTCTTTGTGGTATACATGCTTCTTTTAATACATCTTGCCCTTCCTGAGTAAAAAAATAATAACCTGTTTATCCATAGATGTTTTTGAGTTAGAAGTCTCGTGTCGTGATGCTAGATTTATTGGAATCTGTTGGAAACATTGTTAGATAGTAAAAATCCCTTTTCCACTCTAGATACCATATTGCCAAATATGAAAATTGATTTAATAGTTATTTAGTCAGGTTAAAAGTTTAAAAAGTCTCATCAGAAATAAGTTTTTGCATTTTCAATTTCAGAATTGAAATTTCTAAGGTTGATGGTTTCTTTTCATGGAAGAAAACAAGGGGGAGAAGGAAATTTGTGCCTGAATAGTAAACATGCTTGAAGAATTAGTGTGGCTAGTTAGGGTATTTTAGACCGAGTCAAAAAATGATATTGATTTGACCCTAGTTAATGAGTTGACTATGATTTTCGCACTCCTCGGATCACATTTTACTCTCCCTTTAACAAAAATCCAGTTTCAAGATGGATCTGAAAGGTGGTGATTATGAAGAGATGCCGTTTGATGCTCTGAACAGTAGTAGCCCCTTCTCAGAATGATAAGGCACAAAACCACCTTGTGATCAAAGCTTTGGCGCAAATACAAGAAACACGTGACACCTGTTTCAGTCACTCCTTGGTCGAGCAAAAAATGTTCATTTGACGATTGAAGCATTCAACTACTGAAATACAAGTAAGATGCACTTAGGTACAGCATGAACCAACACCAGCTGCACCACAAGCATAAGCTTCTTTCACTGTACTAATTCGTAACGAGAGTATTGCAGAACCAACCACCTTTAACAGCCAAAGCAAAGCATATACTGTTTTCCTCACAACTGGGGATTTAAGACAGAAGTTATAATAGAATCTCAAAGTGGAAGTGAAGACATCCCAAAGCAAGTACTTGCTTACTACTTAATCTGAAGAATTTTCCCTCTTCCTGGTTAAAGCCAGGGTTTTGAACTAGAACAAACATTTACTAAATATAAAAAGTAAAAATAGAAGAACAGGAAAACATTTCCCAGTCAAAATCAAATTAATAGATAGATAATGAACCATACGCTAGCTCCAAGTTTCTAAATACAACTCAGCAGAATCCAAAATGCAGCATTGTAATAGCAATTCCATGAACTTGGATATTTTAACTTCCAAGAGTCTGCCGTTAACCTTTGTTTTCTTATCTTGGAGGTGATGGTGGAGCCTGGGACTTCGCAAACCCAATCCATACAGCAATGCCAAGTACAAGGACGAACCACCCCCCTATGTCATAATACAGATCAGTGTTTTTCTTCTTCTTAGCGCCCTGAAAGCAAAAATAAATAAATTTAATAAAAGAAACAGATCAATCTCAACAGACTTTACCACTTAAAGAGCGCTCCAAACTCCAAAAAAATAGATTACATGTCTAGTATTACATCACATTAAAATTATCAACCACAACAGACTCCACTTTAACAGACGGCTCCAAGGTATGTGTGTCGAGTATTATTATACATTTTATTGTGTAGGCCACACAAAGTGACAACCCAGTTAGATATACAAGTTGCGAAGTGGGCGATAAACATACTGGGTGTTTACTTTTATATGTGTGCATAAACACCAAATTGCCATATCTGGAAAACAAATTCTAGTTCTAGAGGTACCGAGTTAACCAATTCAAAAAATAGAAAGAAGAAACAATACAGAAACAGGATATTTTCCATGAGAAGGTATGTGGTAGTAACATTCATAAGGGATAATAATATTACATACAATTTCATGAAGGATGTAAAGAAATATCAAAATGTACACGGGAAATTAAGGGAAACTTAGTCAGCAGACTTTACCTTCATGTTTGATGAGGTTGAAGATCCTCCTCCCCCTGTGAGGGTTTGACCGAACCCCTGTTTATGAATCTCCATATGCAGTTCTGGAGCCTGAGAAAGAGATTAAATAATCACTTCAGAAATGCTAGATCATTACAAATTGACAAACAATGAGGTTTTACACGCCTGCTTAGAAAACTACTAATGGAGGGGGAACAAGAGCGAAACAATGATAAACTACTAGCAGTCTAGCATGCAGAGGATATTCAGAGGGAAACAAGTATCCACGGCAACCAATGACTAACTGCTGCAATTCAATCAATAAAGAGTCCTACTCTAAAATAATGTGCTATCTTATAAGTTCAGAGATAGTCTGGAATTGAAAGTACGTACCTTTGAGTTCATTTCTAAGGATTTTTGGTACAGCTCATTCGCTGGGTCCTGAAACAGAGACAACATATTAAAGCCTCGGCAAAAGGTCACAGTAGCACAAAACAATTGTAAACACATCCATGTACAGACACTAAACAAGTAAACTACCTCCTCAACTGCTTCTTGGAAGTAAACAGCTGCCTTATCAAAATATCCCTTTGCCACATCAAGCTCGGGAGTCAGAAATGCGTGAGAAGTATAGGCGTTTCCCAAACACCATAGGGCATCGTGCTTTCTTGGATTAATTCCTAGTGCCTCCTCCAGTTTCGAAATCGCATCTGTGAAAAAACAATATACAATCTTTCAACAAACTCTACACAAAGAAACCCTAAAGAAACTCAAAGTGCACACACGTATCATGCTATTATCAGAATGTAACAGTACCCTTAATCATCATCTTAGATTCAGATATACTCTGAAATTGGGATAGCTCGAGTAGAGCTCCTGCCCATCTTGTAAGATTCTGCAACACAGACCTTATTGGTAAATATAATTTTCAATTTATGAGTTTTTCGAAAACCCTAAATAAATATTTTAGGGTTTTAAAGGATAAACCAAATCATCATTCAAAGATTGATATACAATAACCTAAATGAATCGATTTCAATTATAAGAACATGATTATTGAAGTAAATGATTATTTCAATAAGATCTATAAGTTAAGGAGAGAAAAATCCAGAGGGAGATTGGAGGCAACTTACATCAGCATCAAGAGGATTGGCTTCATAAGCTACCTCAGAAGTTTTACGAGCATGATCAAAGAACATTAATCGATCCAAGTCATTTTGAGACATGTCCATGCTTATCACTACTATACTCTATCAAAACTGGTATTGTTATCGTCGTCGACTCTGAAGGTATTTCTTCAGAAGGAGTTAAACCTAGGGCTGAGAATGACGGCAATTTTCGGTAAATAGTAGAACTTTTGGGAAGGAAATCATTTGTTTTCTATACTTAAAATCGAGTAATGATTCTGTGCATCTTCTTATTCTGAATGCTTCATAAACAGTTGCGACGTGTAATCAAATCAAGCTTGGTAAACGGGCGGCAAGAAATGGTAGAGGGGCGGCAACCTAATAAGACAAAAAAGGTCATTACAAGGAAATTCAAGTGCCCCTTATCAATGAAAATCTGGAAATGACTAATTAGCCCTTATTGTTAATAATCAAGATTAGTAATGATAATCAAGATTAGTGTTGATAATCAAGATTAGTGTTGATAATTAATTTTCACTTATTATAACTCTAAAATCAGATTTTTAGAGTTATAAAAAAAAAAAAATTAGAGGAGAAGAAAAAGAAAACTTATGTGTTATTTGTGAAACCCTAGATTTTGATTCACTCAACCAAAATGAGTGATTCCAGGGACCCGATATACTTCTAAATTAGTTCCAATTAGCTTTTTCTCGCTCAAAATTATCTAAATTACATAACAAAATCAAAACTTTTGAATTTTCGGAAGAACTTACTGCTTACAATTTTGCTCGTGACCAATCAGAACTCTTAGTTACGGTTAAGTAAGTTATCGAATACCAACCGTAACTGGTTAAATTTGGGGAAGATCCAATCGTAAAACCAGTTACGGTTGGTAATTAAATTTGGACAACAACCGTAACTACCCTACGGTTGGTGTGTCAGCTTAACTTTTGAACCGTAAATCATTATTTGATAATTCTTAAGACACATGATTATTTACGGTTGGTATGGTTGTTTGAGTAACAAACCGTAACTCAATTACGGTTGATAAATATGATGCAAATAAAAACCGTAACTGAACATATTCTCAAAACTAAGAACTTACGGTTGGTATTTGAGTTTAAACCAACCGTAACATCAACCCAATCTAAGTTACGGTTCGTATTTGAGTTATTACCAACTGTAACTAGCATAAACCCAGAAATTTCAATTTCAATTTTCATACAAAACCCTAATTTTTGATACAAAATTAACTTAAATCCAACACGATAAACTAAACCCTAACTGGGTTTTTCCAAACATTTTTCAAATCGCCGATTAATCGAAGACGATGAAATTTTCGGTTTTAATGGAGGTTAGGGTTGATGGAGGAGAAGAGAAGATGAAGAAGAAGATGAAAAAAAAAAACTAATTTGATTTTTTTTGATTCATTAGGTTTAAAAAAATTGATTTGATTTTGGTTAATTTAAGGTGAAAAGGGTAATCTAGTCAATCTACACCCCCTATAGGACACCCCCTAACCAATAAGAGGGACATTGCTATCACACTTGCCGCCCCTCTACCATTTCTTGCCGCCCCTTTACCAAGCTTGAATCAAATAGCCTATTTATCTCAAGATTCTCAACACGTATACGGTTCCTATGCATGCACACCATAGTTGGGAACCCTTTTTCTTGTTTTGTGTTTTTTTTCGAGGCATTTTTAGGGGCGACCCCAAAAGAATTAGGGCGACACAAAAAGACAAAAAAAAGTCACCCAAGCGTAAATTTAAGCTACCCCTTATCTCCGATTTTTCGAAATGGCCAATATGCCCTTTTATAATCTGTAGCCATCATCTCAATCGGTAGTTTACGAATAATCGGTAGTAAATATAGACTCAGTAGTTCCCGATTAATGTGTGGATATTTCGGCTAATATGCCCTTTTATAATCAGTAGATAATCTAAATTGTAAACTTACCGATTATAAGTAGCCCCAGATTCAATCTTGGCCACATTCCATAGGTTTTGAGGGTACAGAGTCAACCATAACCATTTGGTTTGTGATTTCGATGTAGCCATAATCGGAAGATAAATAGTTTGCATAACCTTCCGATTATTGGTTGGCCCAAAATGAGATTTTTCTTAAATCCTTCATTTGATGAATTTTGAAATCTGCCATAATCGATAGATAATCTAACTTGTAAACCTACCGATTATAAGTAGCCCCAGATTCAACCTTTGCTAAATTCCATAGGTTTTGAGGGTACAGAGCCCACCATAACCATTTGGTTTGTGTTTTGGAAGTATCCATAATCGGAAGATAAATAGTTTGCATAACCTTCCGATTATTGGTTGCCCCAAAACGAGATTTTTCTTAAATCCTTCGTTTGATGAATTTTGAAATCTGCCATAATCGATAGATAATCTAACTTGTAAACCTACCGATTATAAGTAGCCCCAGATTCAACCTTTGCTAAATTCCATAGGTTTTGAGGGTACATAGCCAACCATAACCATTTGGTTTGTGTTTTGGAAGTATCCATAATCGGAAGATAAATAGGTTACATAACCTCCCGATTATGGGTTGCCACGAAACGAGATTTTGAATCTACCAGAATCGGTAGATAATCTAACTTTCATACCTACCGATTATTACCTTGGTTTCAACCTCCGCCAAAATAACCGTTGCAGTTTAAACCTAATTGATGAAATAGCCGTTGGAGTTTTTTGGAAAAAGAAAAAGAGTCGTTGGTCCATAAACCTATATAAATAAACTCATACCTATCAACCCATTTGCACCAAACTCTTTCCTCTCTTCAGCTCTAATTTTGAAAACAAAAACATGGATATTGCTTTTGCCGAAGAAGAAGATTGTGTTATTTATAGAGAGCGTACGTTGTGGTAACTACTCATGATCGTGTTCACAAGCTCCACAAATCGGAATCCGAAGAGCAGTTATGGAATCGTATTTTAATGGTATTTGAGGCGTTAGATGGTAATCGAATTCGAAGATCATCCAATGACATTAAGATGAGAAAGACGGCGCTCGATAAGGAGATTGACAAACTTGAAGATGAGGAACGATTTGTTAGGAACGCTTTTCCTTGGTGGACGTATGAACTACGGCTCACATAAACATTAGTTAGTACTAACTTGTTACTCATTCGTAATTTCATAGAAATCTTGTTGATCGCCGGTATGTGGACCTCTATGGGAAACGATTTGAACATGAAGGATGTTACAAAATCAAGAGGGACAATTTTTATGGTCACTGGAAGTTATGATCTTTTGTAATACTTTTATGGTCAATTAGGAGTATGGATTTAGGTGCTTTTAACGTGATTGTAACGTTAAGGTATTTTGAACTTTATGTAATGGATGTAATCGGACGCATATTAATATAAAAACATTCCCGATTATTCACAATCGGTAGTTTATTTGGTTAAACAAGCAATCGATTCCCATAATCGGTTATTTTATGAGTTAACTATCTTTCCGATTATGGTGTTGTTTTGATACAGAAAACAATATTTTTTTAACATAGAATAATCGGAGGCACAATATAAACTATACCTACCGATTACAATAATCGTAATTCAAGGAGTGAGTTAAATTTCCGATTATTGTGTTGTTTGGTTCCAGGAAAAAAAGTTCTCGTCACATACAATAATCGAAGGAGAAATATAAAGTAAATCTACCGATTATGACAATCGGAAGCCAGTGAGTTAACTATCTTACCGATTATAGTGTTGTTTGGATACAGAAAACATAGTTTACTTCACATAGAATAATCGGAGGAATAATATAAATTAAACCTACCGATTCCCATAATCGAAAGTCATGGAGTGAATTTACTTTCCGATTATGGTGTTGTTTGGATACAGAAAACGAAGTTTTCTTCACACAGAATAATCGGAGGAACAACTAAATTAGAAATCTTCCGATTCTGACAAAATATTTTGCAAAATCTCCAGAATCGGTAGATACATAATATACATAGCTCCCTATTCTGAAAAAATATTTTGCAAAATCCCCAGAATCGGAAGATACATATATAGACTTATCTTCCGATTGTGCTACAAAATTCAACAGTTTCATATCTCTTCATGTGATTCGCTTGCGAGTCATCGTTAAATGCATAAAGATAGCAATAAAACCATTCATAATCCATAAAAGGAACCATTCACAAACCATAAACATAATGTACCAACTTATAATCCGACACAAACTTTGAAAACGACATAATCCGACATAAACAAAGTTATCCATAAAGTTAACAAAAAACATCGAGAGTTTAGTTGTTCTTCCTTCCTTTGACTTTGCGACCTTTGATATACCTTGTACATAACCGTGTTGTCGCATCACCCTTGAGGCATTTTACATCACATATCTTGTGGGGTGCCACAACGGTCCAAAATAAAGGACCAAATCGGACCGACCCGCGATATGTCCATTAGCTCGGTCTTCCTTGTATGGATCAAAGCATACGTCTTGGGATTTCAATGAGTCCAAAATCTCCCTCAAATGAATCAGCTGCTGCTCCTACGTCCTATAATGGTTGTCATTGAAGACGTACTTTTTTCCTCTAGGGTCACCTTTCTCCCACGCCGGGTTTTCAATGGCCAATTCCAAGATAAGGAAGTGGTCATAGATCCATGTCTATAACCACATATTTGCAAGTATTAGGAAATTGATTCTTCAATTGTAGAAAAATAAAAAAATAACCAAGTATGTAGAGTTAATAAAAATACATGTAGTAGACTCACGTTCCCGGCAATTTGGCTAATTCCAAGCCTCGACACCTTTCTCAACTCTTCCATCAACCACGCATGGCATGCCGTGCCCCAAGAGTACTCGTGCACTTTATTGAGAGGATGCAAAAGTTGTAAAAGGTTGGCGTCGACCCGATTGCCACTGGTATTGGGGAAAATGACACATCTAAGGGTGCACACGGTACGGTTCAGCTCGGTTCTTGCCGAGACCGATTACCTGTACCTCCCTAGCCTCGGTTCCTATTTTTTGGACCGGTACCCGTACCCTGTACCTCGGTTCCGGTACTATTCAGGACCAGTACGGTACCGGGTACGGTTCCGGTACTAGTCTCGGTCCTTAGACAAATATTTTCCTGTTAAAAACCTGTTTTACTGAGCAACAATACATAACAAATAACAACTAACAACAAGTAGTAATAATATTAATACTAGCAAAGAAAAGTCTCAAATACCAAGTCTTCAAAAAATGAAAAAGTAACAACTAACAAGTAGCAAAAGAGTCAAAGACTGACAGACACAGTCACTCACACACACAATTAAACAGTAGTCTTAACAAGTAGCAAAAGAGTCAAAGTAACAAGTAGCAGTAGCACTGACTGTCACTGGACAGTGGTGCTAAAAATGTAACAAGTAGCACTGGTGGCATTATTCCATGGAAACAGCACCGGTGGTGGTGGCATTATTGTTGATAGGACCAAGTATCGTTGCAAAAACAAGTAATAGCAGTTAGCCAGTTAGTAACTACTAGTCTATTACTAAAAAAGTAACAAGGAATAGAATATATGTTACCTTCTTCAACTTCGACATCGTCATCTGGTATGCAGTCACATAGAAGATCAAGTTGTATTGGCTTCCTTAGCCAGCTTTGCGTGCAAAGCAATGCCTCAACTGTCCTAGTAGATTACCTGCAATAACAACCGAAGTGAATGATGAGAAAACAAAGACAAAGATTACTTGCACTCTATCAGATCAACCTTATATGTTGATAGTGTATATATCTAAGACTTTATAAAGCATAAATGATTAGAAAACAAAGACAAGTCTCAGTTAATTACATTTCTCAAATATTTGTGCAAAAATCAAACGATACGCAAAGATGAGAGTCTGAGACTAAGCCGAGCAAGAACAGCATCAACAAAATTAAAAAATCTGTATAAATAGACAATTGGAACTAATAAAGAACTTTATCTGCTACATATGGACACCCCTAATAGATTGCTAGAGATTTCAGTTTACTAACACCTTCTCAACCCATCCAAATTGCAACTCCGAGTTTGCATAAAGATGTAAGGGTTACCATACAGTCGAGCAGTTTCAAAAATTCAACCCATTATATGTACATTAACACAAAACATCCCAACTACAAACAAAATCACTCTTGACTAATGCAGCTAATCAAATGCATAAGATCAAATCAACTCTCCACTACTCCTAATTCAGTTGAATTGAATCCATACAAGATTATTAACTTAATTGACTATTCAACCCTCATTTATAATTACAAACCAAACCAGTTTAATTGACTATTCAACTCCTAATGCAGTTCACAATTCATTGTTCTATTAAACATAACAAAAGCTACAAACTTACACAAAACTAAGAAGAATTGAACTGATTACAAGCCTTCATGAATCATGATGGAAAAAAACAAGAAAAATCAATAAGATTACTGAAATCAGTCACAAAAGTTACAAATCAATTAGAGACAGAGCAAATCAATTTCAATATTCTCAAAATCAATAACAAATTCAATTGAAAAAGGTAAGATTTTTCATTCATTTTCCAACAGTTCTAGATTGCATCTTACCAAATCAATCTTAAATTAAAAGATTCAATGGACCCAGTAGTCCAAATCGAGAGGTGGTGTAATGAAGTTCGTGGAGTTGATGTCTTGATACAGCAGAACTCTGCACATAATGTAAATCCGTCAATCACAGGCATAAAAAACTTAAAAACAAATTAAACAAAAAAGATGAAACTCGATATAAACAAATTAAAAGAAATGACGAACCTGGTTTCTAAGAGTAAGAAGTCAAAGGATTGAGAAATTAAGAGATGGATCTAGACTTTAGAGAAATGATCGAAACAAAGAAGATGGATTTAGTCAGAAAATAACCCCCATCTGGTGTGGTGTTCGCTCAGAGAGGGCTAAGGAGGAGCTGCAAAGAAGATGAAAAAAAAAAAAAAAAAAAAAAGAAACCCTAGTAATTTTTCTATATATACCGGCACCATTAGATACTCATATTAATCCCTAAATCTAACGGCTATTACTACTCGGTAGATTCGGTCCGGGACGGTACGTGACTGGGATAGGACCGTGTACCGGTACCTCCCTAGGCTCGGTTCCTATTTTTTGGACCGGTACATGTACCCCCTTCTTCGGTTCGGTACAAAAACAGGTACGGTTCCGGGCCGGTCCGGGTTTTCGGCTCGGTTCCTGTGCACCCTTAGACACATCCCAATACACATAGGAGATATGCGGTGGCCGCGTGGTTCACTTGCTCATCAGTCAAAGTTCCTTTCTCTTCTTTCTCCTTGGTGCCCTTGAACATATCCATCGAGTACTCATGTTGAACTGTCTAGTTCTATAATTCATGCATCTATTGAACTCAGTTTTTGATGTTTCTGCATCCCAACCAAAACACTCATTAGTTAGAGTATAATGTTTGTCCCATTCCAACTGCCTTGTGTACTCAGCCCTGACACCTTTTCCATGGTCAGGGAGTCTAAGAATCTGCACAACATCATCTGGGGTAATCATCATATCCCCAAACGGAATATGGAAGGTGTCAGTCTCAGGATAAAGTCTCTCCACAAACGCCGATATAGCCTCCCGGTCATGTTCCAACATAGAGTTCTCGGCAGCATCAGCCAACCCCGAATTTGCAATAATAAACTTGAACCTTCCACATTCATCCTTGAAAGGCCAATCCAGCATTTAGTTGGTGCGGCGGTGGGTTTGAGTATACGAACCACATCGGAATGATACTATTAAACACAGGACAAGTTAAAAAAAATTTAGAATAACCTAAAACTATTACGAAGAAAAAGATAATACGTAAATAAAATGGATACGATTATTTCCTCGGTTTCATATATTTCTTTGGCCCAGGAGTCTTTGTATCCAAATAACAATTGTCCTCCATCCTCCGGAAGGCCAAGGATTACGCCTTTTGGAATATCCCTCACCTTCAATTCTAGTAGGACAAGGTGTTTCGCTTTCTTTCGAGGAGGATTTTTCGTTTCGGCTTCTCCTTATTCTTGCGCACCGCTAGGTTGTCCTACTTCTGGTACTCTATCTTCCGGTGCTTCTAGTTGAATTTCAGCTTGTGATTGTGGAGCACTTGGTTGAACACCTTCTTGAACTGGTTTTGATTGAGGGGCAGTTGGTTGAACACCTTGTTGACTTGCTTGTTGAGTTCCATCTTGAGTACTTGAAGTGGCTTTAGCAGTCCTAGCTCTCCTTGCACTAGTTGTCAAATTCTTACGCCTTTCCTTCCATGCACTATCTGAGATAATTGCATCTTCGGCTTTTTTACCTCGCCTATCCCTAAACAACAAAAGAAAGTACAATAGTTTAGTAAACATATGTTACCAAACTATACAATTGGAAGTTAATCAAAATCCAAAGTCCCGAATATACATATTCGGTTGATTGAATTAACCATTAGCCTCTGATTATTCATAATCGGAAGTTTCAGTTCACCATAAGCTGCCGAATATAAATAATCGGAAACAAAAGAAAAGTTTTTGGTGTCCGAATATGTTTATCCTATACATTATAATTGGAAGCTACATTTCAACATAATCTTCTGAATACGCATAATCGAAAGTCAGAAGAGAGTCTACCCTACCGAATACATCACAATCGGAAGCCTTACAAACCTAATTTCTACCGAATATGCATCACTTTGTGTCCAGAAATTACTAAAGTGGTTGAGCCTAAACAATCGGAAGCAAATTAAAAAACATATCACCCGATTACTGCGTCTCTAATACTTGTACTTCCCTAGTATATTCGGAAGGCAAAAACACATTTAACTTCCGATTATGGTCGATTTAGGGCTCAGTAATGAAAAACATTCTACAATCGGTAGGAAACCTAAATATTTACCACCCGAATATGACCAATGTTCTTGTGGAATGAAGAATTCGACCACAATCGGAAGTTTAAAACAATAACTAAACTACCGAATCTGGGTAATAACCGAAAACCCTAAAAAAAATATTCATGGATTCGTCGAATTGAAGCAATACAAACCAAAAAAAAAAAAATGGTAGAATCTTACCTAATCGGGGCCATTTGAAGTTGCTTGAGAGTTTGGCTATCAGAATCACCTACATCAGGGACATCATCATCTTCATTTTCTTCGTGTTCTTCGCGTTCTTCAGTGAGAATCTCTTTATTACGGGCATGCAGTCTAATGTGTGCATCGTCACCGCAATACACGTTTTTGGTTTTAGATTTATTACGTTCCTTATCTTTCATCTTTATAGAGAATAATCAACGATGATTCGAATCGACGATTAACAATAACGATGTATTGAAGCGGAGTTGAACGAGGGGGAAAGTTTTCCTCTCTGCAATCGGAGGGGAACAGGAGAGAAGGGGAGTTGAAGTTGAAAAGAAAAGAAATGAAATGAATTTAGGTTGACATTGGTTTTATCGGTCAAACGATATAATCGGTAGGTAATACCATCTCATTAGCTACCGATTTTTAAGCAGCCCCAAATTTCAAATAACCAAAATTCTATAAATTTTGAATTTGTCGACTTTCCTAATCGGTAGCTTAGACATTTTATTTTGTGTCCTATTATATAGTAGCCCCAAATTTCAATATGGCAAAATCCTTAAGATTTCTTATTTCTATAATTTAACAATTGGTAGTCTAGTGAGGTTCATGTTCCTACCGATTGTGATAGAAGGCAGACAAGCCTTTGGCACAAATATATATATTAATCGATAATATCTTTGAGTTACTTAACTCCCGATTAAGTATTAACAATCAGACACAAAATGACTTCCGATTATATAAGGGCATTAACGAATTCTACTAGCCTTTAGGACATCCCTTAACGTTGTATATGGGTTGGGAATAAAAAAGTCGCCCCTAATTCTTTTGGGGTCGCCCCTAAAAATGCCAGGTTTTTTTTCTTCAGATTTTGTGCATACTCTTTTCTTTTTTTTTTGGGTGATTACCAAGCATATATTAACCTTAGAAAGCAGTTACATTGTTCATACTATTTATGTTTTTTTTTTTTTTTTTTTTTTTTTTTTTTTTTTTTTATAACCAAACATATACTATTAAGCAATTACATAGTTTTGAATTATTTATGTTACAGATCTTAACTATCCATACTTGGTTTTGTACAGGACTGATATTTATAAAGCTAAGATACATGGAACTACTCCTAAGCATTGACTTTGCTAAGAGGATTTGATGGATAGGTGGGGCACGAATCGAGGATACTCGTGCATTTAAGAGAATTTGATGGATTGTGAGTTAAGATGATGAATAAATACATAATTAAATCCTTGAAGTTACACCATATACTCATGTTGTGCGTATTGTCTTTGATTGGTTGACATGTTTGCTTATATTTGAGAAAGGGAATGCATTCTATTGAGTTGTCATCTCACCCCAATTGACATTCCTTGCAGATTTATGGAAGTTGGAAGTGGAAGCTAGAAATGAGTAGATTAGTGATTGCATTGTTTTCTTGTATTGTTTGAAGTGTAAATTGAAGTAAAAGAAATGTTTCGTTGAAAATGTTTTGAACGATGTTTAATGTAGTCATATGCTTCAATTCATGTATAAAAGTTTCAATTATGTTTGGTATAAAAGTGAATTAGCAAAAAAAAAACAAATATATGCATAAGTCTCGTTCCGACCCGTAACGCTTTGAGTTCGGATCTCCATACGGGTTTGACCATGATCCGGAACTCGGGGTGTTACAAGATGATTTTATCTCACTTGCATATTTCTCGAAATATGTGTCGGTAAGCTTTCGCTTCGACCGAGTTCATCTTATATCATGTGAAAATTGCCGAGTAACATCTTACGTGGTTTGTGTGATACAATCATTTGGTGTTGTCGTGGAATGTTTCGTAATGATTATTTCAATAACTTGACATAGTGTGTGAAAACGGCTATTTTCATCCTCTAAGAAATTTTCAATGATTGAAATAAGAGTTGAGAACACTTAACCATTATTGGATATGTCATGTTGTGCACTCTTGCACATATGTAATCCATGTCCGGGAACCATAGTATGCGCACCCGTTTGTGTACTTGTTGGTTTGATATATCTGGGAACCTAAGTATGGGTACCCGTTTGCGTACTGGTGTACAAGTTCATGTCCGAGAATTTCTGCTGGGATTTAAAGTTCGCGTACCCGTTTGCGTACTGGCGAAACCCAATCTTAGTTCGGGTATTTCAAGTATGTGTACACGTTTGCATACTTGAAGGTTAAAGTTCTAAAATCGGTTATGAACATGAACATAAACATTTACATAATAAGGAATGCAATCTTTGCAAACCGTGGCTATAATGTTCATGATTGATTCGAGTGAATCAAACCGATTTTCCTTCAATTGTGTTCTTGTATAATTCTATGAGAATATAGCAATCGAACAACTCTTTAACTAGTTTTATTTGAGTCATTTGAACTAGTTATGGTTAAGATGAATAAGGTTGATATGAGAGTAATCATATGGCTAACCTCGGTTAACTATTTGTGAACCAACATGGTGTACACGTTTGGGCACGATTACATAAACCCAAATGAGGGTACATTTCATTTGTGTGTGACAATCTAAGTTCGATCTAACGGTTGAAAGATATTAGCTTGGTTGAATCAGGTTTTTCATCTAACGGTGAATATTGAATGCTTTGTTACCAAGGTAACTTGGATTGCAAACCCTGATTTGAAAACTATATAAAGGAGAACTCTAGCAACTGGAAAAACTAATCCCCACACCTCATGTGTGTTACTAGTTGCATAACTAGAGTCAATTCTCCTTTAACCTTAGGTTTCTATCGAGACCCCGTAGGTTAACAACTTGAAAGACTTCATTGGGATTGTGAAGCTAGACCCAACTATTTTCTTTGTAGTTGCGTGTTCTGAACTTGCCCGATTCTATCGTATTGAGTACAATTGAAATAATTGACTCGAGATTAATTTCTCCAATATGCAAGATAAAAGTAATCACAAACATCTTCGTCTCATCGTTTGTGATTCCACAATATCTTGTTTCGCTAGTCGATTAAGATTATTGTGAGGTGATTGATAATACTAGGCTGTTCTTCGGGAATATAAGTCCGGTTTATCAATTGGTTCCTGTTCACCTTGATTTATCAAAATACGGAAAAAAAAACTCTTTGATATTTCTGTGGGAGACAGATTTATTCAATCTATAGACTTTTCTGTATGAGACAAATTTTCTATCAAGTCTTCGACTTTGGGTCGTAGCAACTCTTGGTTGTGGGTGAGATTAACTAAGGGAATCAAGTGCGTAGTATCCTGCTGGGATCAAAGACGTAAGGAACGCAACTATACCTTGAATCAGTGTGAGATTTATTAGGGTTCAACTACAATCCAGTTCGAAGTTAATTTATAATGGGCTAGAGTCTGTAGCGGCTTAATACAGTGTGGTGTTCAATCTGGACTAGGTCCCGGGGTTTTTATGCAATTGTGGTTTCCTCGTCAACAAAATTCTGGTGTCTGTGTTATTTATTTTCCGCATTATATTTTGTTATATAATTGAAATATCACAGGTTGTGCGTTAAGTTCAATCAATTAGAATATCCAACCTTTGGTTGTTGATTTACATTGATTGACACTTGAACATTGGTCTTTGGTACCGTTCAAGTTACTCATCTTATATTCAATCGGGCTCGCAGATTTTCTATTTGCTGATTGCGGATTGAATTTAGAGTTAGAGATATTAAAACTCTTTGACACACTTTATTCTAGATTAAGTCTGACTGTCTAGTTGATTCTCTAGAAAGTGTATTGGAGTAAGTCCTCTCAGATTGCCAAACGAATTGTTGGGTGTGGTTGTTAGACCCCCGAATTTTCAATTGGTATCAGAGCAGGAAAACACTATAAACCTAATAAGTTTGTGTTTGATTGATCCTTAAAAATTGCCTTATGGGAAATTTCTTTGGAAAACTTGCTCTTGGCATCTGTAACACACGGCATAATTCGTTAAAGATTGTTCGAAGATTATTACGGACAGAACCTCTGGTGTCTCATGATAATCTCTATTCATCTAAGACTTTGGAAAACTTAGATAGTGAGAAACAATCTAAAGGAAAAATTAAAAAGAAAGGAAGACTGAGAAAACGTTCTTTACGCTCAAAGATATGGAATCTCACTAGATTAACTCTTAATCTTTTTGAGGATTACTATCGTGATGGATCAATTGACAAAGATCTATTTGGAGCTTTTGAAAGCGTTTTTAGATTCTTAGAAAAACTTAACTCCGTTAAGTCTAAGAATCGTCCCGATAAAAGTTCGGCACACGTAATACCATGCAATCAAGGTGTACGAACTAAACTTGGTGTCAACACAAGTAAATTCAGTAAAACGGGTTTTCATGTTGTTGACACAGTTTCAAGTTATCGGAAAAACCTTCTTTTCTGGTCAAATAAAAAGGAAGTTAGAAAGCTCTAGTAACCCTGATTATCATCATTACTATGATTATATCACTGGCACTGCTCACAAATATCAACCAGAAATAATGCATGAAAGTCTCTCTGCACATAGTGCCCCTTGGTAACAAGTCTGGCTCTACCCCATTTGTATATATATCTTGAGATGAGGCAAGAAATGGTTTGATTTGTGTACAGTTGGGTTAAAAAATGTTATTTTGTCCTTATAGGATTTTCAAATAAGCTTTCTACTGCATCCGTCTCCTCTCACAAATTGTGTTTTCACGGGATGCTCAACCTTGATGTGCATCAAAGAAAATACCACATTCCTTTTGTGGGTCGCGGTTCATAAACGGGTCCGAGCCCATTATTGGGGCATATAAAGAAGAAGTACGCGTACCTTCTTCTTCATCCCATCAGTCCGCGTACGTGAACTTTATAGGGTTCATAAAATTCCTCCATTAAATTCCTTGGAGGAAAATAAGACAAAAGGGTGTTCAAGGTTCATTCCAAGTAAGTGATTTCCTCTTGTTTTTCCTTTCAAATTTCTAGATCTCATGATGAATCTCAAGGTTTCAAAAGGAATTTCAAAAAATTTGAGTTCTTCATCTCCTAGCATGAATTTACCTATAGATCAAAATTCTCTTAGGATTAGATTTGTTAGTAACTCATGTGCTGAGGTTTTTGAATGGATTTCATCCAATGGTTTTATTTTAGAAAAACATTTTGATTTATCTAGTGGACATAAAGAGGATCTAGTTTGTTTTGAAAAATTCAAGCTTGGAAACATCTTTGATGGTCTTGGTGAAGGTTTTGACACTCTTACAAGAATCTTCTATGCTAACATCCATGATGTTAATCTTAATGACCTGGAATTCATGACCATGGTTAATAGACAAAGGATTCATGTAACTAGAGAGTTAATTTCAAAGATTACTAATATTCCTCTTGGGAATTATCGCCTTCCAAGACCTTGTCATGAACGTCCCTCTTATGAAACCATCTTCATCGGTCTATGTGGTAAGAGTGTAGCTTGGAATGAAGGTAAGTTTCCTACCAATGATCTTAGTCTTGCCTTGACGTCTTTTGCTAAACTTGGAATATGTAATCTTTGTCCCTCCACGATTGAGAATTCTCGTTGGAGTCATGAGTTTGCGGAATTGGTCTATTTCCTTGTGTTGGAATTTCAAAGTATCGACATTTGTGGCTTTATCATTTTTCAAATGGTGTCGATGACATCCTACAACAAGAAGCTAGGATTTCCTTGCTTGATTGAGCAAATTTGTCGCACTTTCGATATAGATCCAATTGTGAACTCCATTGGTTCTCCCAAGCTCGTCCGCCCTTGTACCTTCAATCGCATGAAGGAGAATGCTTGCAAGAGACAAAGGTTCAACACACTTGATGGCTCATGTGATTCCTCTTCCATGAATCCTCTTCATTAAATTCACAAAGATGTTTGTAAGATAAATTCCAAAGTAAGGTGTGTTCAAGAGCAACTACTTGTAATTGCTACCAAGTTTCCGTATATCAAGAATGACATGGATAGGATTCAAGCCACTCTTATGGTTTCTGATGACGAAGATGTTGACTAATCCTTTCCTATCTTGTCACTGGTGATGGCTCATTGGTTTTAGAGTTGTTTTTGATTATGTCTAGTAAATCTTCTTTTAGAGAATTTATTTCTTGTTTTTAGAAGAATAACTAGGGTTCGGAATAGCCATTATTGTGAGTACACATAGTTATTTCCAACGATTTTCATCTTCAATGTTTTTAAGATTTATTTATTTAAATTCTAAGTTTTTTTAATCTTTATGATTTTATATATTGCAAATTATTATGGGATATGTTGTTTACGTCCGTGAACCTGTGACTATCCCATACTTTTTCAAAAGTTATCTCTATTATGTCGGTATGAATGTATTGATAGAAGATAGAATGAACTTTTGACATTACAAAAGTTAAAGCCTTTTATGTCATTGATTTGATGGAAGAAAGGATAAAGCTTTTGTTTACATGGATTAAGTCTATTATATGTCATTGTGCAAATAGTGATGGAAAATAGACCGAATCCTTGTTTATTCCGCAGTATTGGTCGATCTCCGATCCACTTTTTGTGCACATATTGTGTTGCTCCATAAGATTTATTATGTTTGAGCATGACCAACTAAATTGATCATTCTCTTGTGGTTATTTTAGTTGTTGCTCCGTAAGTTCGCTTATGTCGAGCATGACCAATTGAATTGATCACGTCATGGTTAATTTGGTTGTGTATATCAATTAAATTAATTGTGGGTTTTCTTGTGATTAATTTGGTTGTATTTTTCGATTGTGTTAATCATGGGTTCTCTTGTGGTTAATTCAATTGAATATGTTGGATACAAATTCATGTTTTCATGTGATTTGATTTTATCCAAAAGAAATCCTTCTTTTCTCGTTAAAAGCAAGGTCGCCTTTGTTGTTCTTTCGGGAATGACATTTTATGGGGGAGAGTTCTTTTTGAACTTGTGCTTAAATGCCAAATCTTTGTGGGGAGTGCGGTTGTGGAATTTTAAGGGGTTATCTTGTATCTTTATAAACTCCTTGATGAATGCATTTTGCTTCGGCTTTATGATGGCATCTAAATAAGTTGATATGATATTCTCTTTTGGTCATGAAGTATCTCTGTGAAAATTTTATGAGGATCCCACTAATTTTCGTACCTTTGCCAATTTATATTGACAAAAAGGGGGAGAATCAATGTGTAGTGTGATACTACAAATACATATGGTTTACGGATCATTATGTAAGGGGGAGTGGTTTTCATGTTGAGATGAAGTATTGACTAAGGGGGAGTGATACATATCACCATAGTATTGTTGTCAAAGTTGTGATACAATTGAACTTTGACGCTGTGTAATAATACTATGACACTGTATAACAATGATTGAGAGCATTTTGTTTTCTCATTGTTATCGCTACGGATTTTCAACAACTATGATGCTGAACTTACAACCTTTAGGATCATGGAGTACTTGGAAATGACGAAGATTTCGAGTCGCATTGAAGATGCCAAGGAGATCAAGCATTTGGATGAGAAGCTACAATTTCTATCTATTTTGTAATCCGTATGTATTGATAGTTTTGTCACTAAAATTGACAAAGGGGGAGATTGTTAGAGCAATGCTCGGTCAAACTTGCATGTGTTGCTATCTCAAGCATGTTTGTCAATGTTAGTGATCAAAACTATAAGTCTTGATTTCTATCCTATTTATATATGTCTCAGACTAGGACATAGATAGTGTAGTTGAGCTTATATTTCACAGAGTTCATCATTTGAAGACGGAGAACTACTAAGGGGGGGCTTTTGGAACTTCTTCGACAAAAGGTATGTGGAGACTTGAACTCATCTATCACTTGGAAAGTCTATTTCTACTATCTCATATATTGAGACATAAGTCGTGTTAAGATATAGTTTTCTCTACACATTTGAGATTTCGAGCTGAGTATATCTCGCTTACATATTTCTCGAAATATGTGTTGGTAAGCTTTCGCTTCGACCAAGTTCATCTTATATCATGAGAAAATTGCCGAGTAACATCTTACATGGTTTGTGTCATACAATCATTTGATGTAGGCATGGAATGTTTCGATAATGATTATTTCAATATCTTGAAAATTGCTTTGATGCTAATAGTGTGTGAAAACGGTTATTATCATCATAGAAGAATGTTTCAATGATTGAAATAAAGAGTTTAGAATCTTGTAACCATCTTTGGATATAAGCATAGTGTGTTCGCACATTAGTGTATAAGTCCAAAACCGGGAGCCTAAAGTATGCATACTTGTGTGTATACAAAAAGGTTGTAGGAGACTGGGTAAGTATGCGTACTGGCGGAAGTTCACGTCCGTGAATTTCTGCTGAGTTTGAAAACCAAAACCAAACTCATCCGGTTACCTAAAGTGAGCGTACCCGTACGCGTACTAGTGGAAAGTTCACGTCCGTGAATTTCTGCTGAGTTTGAAAAATAAAACAAACTCAAATCCGGTTACTTAAGTACGCATACCTGAAGGCATACTTAAGTGTGTTACTTTTATAAAATCGGTTATACGTGAACCTAAACATTTATCAATAAGGAATGCAATCTTGGCAAACCGTGGCTATACTGTTCATGTATTGATTCGAGTAAATCAAATCGATTTTGTTTCAATTGTGTTCTTGTATAATCCATGAGAATATAGCAATTGAACAACTCTTTAACTAGTTTCATTGGAGTCATTTGAACTAGTTATGGTTAAGATGAATAAGGTTGATATGAGAGTAATCATATGGCTAACCTCAGTTAACTATTTGTGAACCAACATGGTGTACACGTTTAGGTATGGTTACATAAACCTAAATGATGGTACATTTCATTTGTGTGTAACAAGCTAAGTTCGATCTAACGGTTGAAAGATATTAGCTTGGGAGAATCAGGTTTTTCATCTAACGGTGAATATTGAATGCTTTGTTACAAGGTAACTTAGATTGCAAACCCCGATATGAAAACTATATAAAGGAGAACTCTAGCAACTGGGAAACCTAATCCCCACACCTCCTGTGTGTTACTAGTTGCATAACTAGAGTCGATTCTCCTTTAACCTTAGGTTTCTTGTCGAAGACCTGTAGGTTAACGACTTAAAGACTTCATTGGGATTGTGAAGCCAGACCCAACTATTATCTTTGTAGTTGCGTGATCTGATCTTGCTATTTCTATCTTGTTGAGTACAATTGCAATAATTGGCTCGATATTTTATATCTCCGATAGGCAAGATAGAAAAGTAATCACAAACACTTCATCTCATCGTTTGTGATTCGACACTATCTTCTTTCGTTAGTCGATTAAGATTATTGTGAGGTGATTGATAATTCTAGGATGTTCTTCGGTAATATAAGTCCGGGTTATCGATTGGTTCATGTTCACCTTGATTTATTAAAAGACGGAACAAAAACACTTGGGTATTTCTGTGGGAGACAGATTTATTCAATCCTATAGACTTTTCTGTGTGAGACAGATTTGTATATCAAGTCTTCGACTTTGGGTCGTAGCAACTCTTGGTTGTGGGTGAGATCAACTAAGGGAATCAAGTGTGTAGTATCCTGCTGGGATCAGAGACGTAAGGAGCGCAACTGTACCTTGAATCAGTGTGAGATTGATTAGGGTTCAACTACAGTCCAATCCGAAGTTAATTGGTAGTAGGCTAGTGTCTGTAGAGGCTTAATACAGTGTGGTGTTCAATCTGGACTAGGTCCCGGGGTTTTTCTGCATTTAAGGTTTCCTCGTTAACAAAATTCTGGTGTCTGTGTTACTTATTTTTCGCATTATATTTTGTTATATAATTGAAATATCACAGGTTGTGCGTTAAGATCAATCAATTAGAATATCCAACCTTTGGTTGACACTTGAACATTGATTGACACTTGAACATTGGTCTTTGATACCGTTCAAGTTACTCCTCTTATATTCAATCGGGCTCGCAGATTTCTGTTTGCTAATTGCGGATTGAATTAAGAGTTAGAGATATTAAAACTCTTTGACACACTTTATTCTAGATTGAGTCTGACTGTCTAGTTGATTCTCTAGAAAGTGTATTGGAGTAAGTCCTCTCAGATTTCCAAACGAATTGTTGGGTGTGGTTGTTAGACCCCCGTATTTTCACAAAGCATTCAATATTCACCATTAGATGAAAACCTGATTAGACTCAAGCTAATATCTTTCAACTGTTAGATCGAACTTAGCTTGTTACACACAAATGAAAAGCGACTTCATTTAGATATGAGTAACCGTACCTAAACGTGTGCACCTTTATTGGCTCAACAATAGTTAACCGAAGTTATCCATATGAACACTTTCATATCAACCATATTCATCTTAACCATAACTAGTTCAAATGACTCAAATGAAACTAGTTCTAGAGTTGTTCAATTTTTTATATTCTCATAGAAGTATACAAGACACAATTGAATCAAAATCGATTTTGATTCACTCGAATCAATTCATGAACATTGTAGACAAAAGTTCATCCTATCTTCCATCAATATTTGCATAATGACATAATAGGCTTAACTTTTATTGTCAAAAGTTCATTCAATCTTTTATCAATATTTTCATAATGACATATGAAAGACTTAAATTTTGACATATATGGGACAATCATAGTTCACGAACGCAAACACACATATCCCATAACAAGTTGCAATATATAAAACCATAAAGATTAATACTGTAAAATCATCTTCCAAAAACAGTTTAGAATTTAAATAAATAAATTTAAAAACATTACAAGAAGAAAATCGTTGGAAATAGCTATGTGTACTCACAATAATTGCTATTCCAAACCCTGGTTATCCTTCTTAAAACACAAGAATAAATTCTCATAAGAAGTTTCATATATATCGTAGAGCTTTCTCAGAGCATCTACTGAGAATTCCTTCTCATTATTGAAAAACCCATTGATTATGGGATCGTCCAATTCCCCCGGATCTTCAGAAATATCAGTTAACTCACTAAGTTCTCTTTTTAGTCCACACAGAGTGTTCTTTGTTAGAGACAACATACGTTCATAGTGAGCTATCTTTTTTAAAGATAAAATGATTTGAGATTTTAAATCATTTCTTTTATTGATGAAATCCTTCACCATACCTCTAAAGTTATTATCAAAATGACAAACAAACAAGAGGCAGTTAGAGGAAGAACCTTCTTCATCATTTGTGGATCTCTCATTCTTCTTCATTGAGGAAATAATTCCTTCACAAAGATACACATTAACTGCTTCAACTGCATCCCTTTTTGTGGTACCTCTAGTTACAGGAGCCATAAAACTGTATCTTTCAAAGATAAGAGAAGTGAAGGGCATTTTGATCACAAATGAATATAAATAGACCTACGAGCACCCAAATCCTAGAAGAACTTTGAACAAGTCTTGTACGATACATGATCCATTATTTATTTTTAACAAGAAGATATTTTCTTAACATAAATAAAATAAGAAATTAATAATAATACAAAACTTGAGCAACCTTGATGCAATCCTCATTTTCTCAAGTTAAAGATGAGGATGCAGACATCACTAGTATTAGTTAGTGACGGAGTGAGCCGAATGCTCACATATTTTATCACATAGTGACTTATCAAGGTTTGTTGAATAAACAAACTTCTTACCTCGTCTGAATCTGGTTCTTTTAGATGTCTTCTTGTCTTCAGGAGTACCATGTTGATTACCCAAGGCCAGATTCATTCTTTGCATGTCATTTTGGAGTTTGTCAATCCTTTTGTTGTTCCTCTTGAATTTCCAACACTTACTTTGAACATGATTTGCACTTCCACAAAACGAACAAATCAAGGAAGATTTATTGTCTTGCTTATATGCCTCATGTTTATCACAACATTCATCATTAATTATTCGAAAACCAGTCTGAACAAATGAGTTGTTTGTGCTCACAATTTTGTTTTTGAACCCTAAACCATTTGTTTTTCCAAAAGACTTCTGACCGAATAACATTGCTGAGATTTTGTCAGAACTTCCAGACAGCCTTTGCAGGTCACACTTAAGGGTATTAATCTCTTTTTCCTTTAGAGACAAGGTCATGGTGAATTCATCATTAACACAGTCGATCTTAAGATTTTTCACCTGAAGTGATGATTCAAGTTTCTCCAACGAAGCCTTTAGTTGGAGACTTTCTTTGAAATTCTTCACACTTATCCAAGAATTCAAAAATCTCAGTGTCAGACTCAAACTCTGAATCAGAATTTGAGTAGGAAGAAGTTTCTGCTGCGGGAGATGAAAGTTCATTACACACATTGGAAGTATGCAAGATTTTGACAACCTGTGATGATTTTTCTTGTATAGAATCATTTGAAGCATTAACCAGAGAGAGAACATTCTCATATCTTTTGCTTCTTCTTACAATATCCTTTATCTTTTGTGTAATTAGTGATTTATCAAAATCAACATGATAGGAATAACATTCATCAACCCAAGACAAGTTAGAAGATTCGCATGTGTTGGTCACAACATTGAACGCAGATGTTCTGACTGTGTTTTGATCAAGATCAAAAAAATTTAACTTTCCAACAAGAGTATTTCTAGAAAGCGTATCAAGGTTATTTCCTTCAACGATGGCATGTTTCTTAGAACCGTATATAGATGGCAATGATCTGAGAATTTTCATCACAATGTCGTTTTCCGGAATAGTCTTATTTTTTATTTTATTTTTTTGTTAAGTCCAAGGTTTATTATAACAAAAAAAACGGAATTACAAGAATTACAAGATGGGAGGCTCAAGGCCTCCCCACACCCATAAACCAAAGGGGCAATAAAACTCTAAAAACTCATAAAAAAAAACCCTAAACACTAAAAACAAACATAAAGAGAAAAACTAGGAAAATTAAAATCTTTTGCGCCCCTTATTTCCAACTCTAAAATTCCTCTTCTTAGAATGAGACCAGCAATTATTTGAGTCAAATCATAGTCTCCATAAGACTCCTTGTATTCATCTTCATAATCATCATAAGTTTCATCATAATCATATTCATCTTCATCTGAAGCATAATTACCACCCGACACAAGCTTAAGAGGAGATTGAGCTTTTTTCTTAGTTGACATTCTATCCATTTGCTCCTTTTTTTCCTTGAAATAGTCTTGTCTAAAGGATGGATCTCTAATGAAATTAGCACGCACTTCATCAATCTGAATAGTACTTGCCTCCTCTAGTTCCTTTTTAGACAAAATATTATCCATATTAAAAACATGTTCCTTTAACCCGGCTTGAATATCCTTGTTATGCTCACGGCTTGGAGTTTCCTCATTGGACTTTGAATTCGTAGCCATGATTTTGGCAGCTTTCTTGGCCACTTTTCTAGCTTGTTTCCTTGCTAGAATATATGCATCAACTTCACCCCAATCTTTTGAACCCATACTACCATCTGAGGCACTTGAATCCTCTTGTTCTTCCACCTCCACCCTAATCTCACTAGAATTATTATCAAGGCCTAACTCAGAAGTTAGGACATCATACTTGTTATTCACCACAACTTATGTTCTTAAAAACTCATCCACAAAAGGAGTTTCAAAAGATTTAAATTTAAAAGGAGTACCTTTGTTAGGAGAGTTCTTACCCTTTATTGTTGTCCAATCCTCTTTAAAAGTATTATCAGACCCTAGCTTGGAATTAAACACGAAAGATTCCAAAACTGAGCTAGGTTCGGACATAACTGGCTTTGGATATATATACCTGAGAAACTTGAATTCCAGTAGTTTGTTTAGACCCAGAAATATTCTTATTCTTAGTCACGGACTTGTTTGGACTTTCTTTATTATGCTTAGATACAGACATCATCCCAGAGTTGTTTTTGGTCACGGCTGTTGGCTGAAATTGATCAATGAAGTTTTCCTTTGTCCCGACTGCTTGCAATTCTCTGACCGAACTGCATGGACTGCATGATCTGAATTCTTATGTGCAACAAGGTCTTTTTTTTTGCTGCAATATTGTTTTTGTAGCGAATCAATTTGAGCCGAGCTTCTCTATATTCAACAAAAGAGCGATTAAGCTCCTCTTCCAACTGTGTATCTTTAGCACACTCTTGAAGTGAAGCAACATTAAAACCAACGCTGTTATTTGTTTCAACTTCTGCCTATTTTCTTTCCCGGACTGAGTATTTTCTTTTTCTGTAATTTCATGAATTTTGCAAGCGATAACATCGGAAGGGCTAACTCTACGTGGATCATCAGCACCAAATTTAGCATGAACATCATGAGAACCATGCAAATCATGCATATTTTTTCTTTCTACGCACTTCCCTCTAGGCAAACTTTTGATTTGTATTGCTAACTACTTTACCATACCTGGAATTTTGAATCTGAAGTTTTTGGGACTCAACAGAAGATTTAGAACCCCCTAAAAGCTTACGAGCAGCAAGACAGTTTTCAAATTTATGACCCATAAACTTACAGTGTGTGCAAAACTTGATGTTCTCCAAATCCTGAACTTCTACTACATATTGCCAAAACTCTTTGCCATTAGCTTTCAAACGAATTCTTTTAGGAATCGGTTTAGCAAAATCAATATCAATAAGAACAGCATCATAGTTCCCAACATCATGATCCAAAGTTTTCTGATCAATAGCAATTGGCCTACCAAGAATTTTAGCAAGGATAGTCTTACCCAATGCAAAAGATGCATTAACAATTTTAGACACTTTGTGATTAAACTCATCAAATGAATCTTCATCTGCCATACGAAGGTTTTCCCAATCAGAATTTAGGTTTTGAATCCTAGCTTCCTTTTCACAGGTATTCCCTTAAAATACGGTTTCTAAGATATCCCAAGCATCTTTAGACCGAGTGCACGTAGTCACATGGTGCTGAAGATCTGGGGTAATGGCATGGGTGATTGCACTCAATCCGTCAGAATTTTGCTTTGCAGCAAGAATCTCGACAGCATCATAATCACCAATATCCTTTGGAACAGTTACATCGCCTACTGTAACAACCGGAGGAAAATAGCCATTAACAACATAAACCCATGATTGAAAATCACGCGCTTGAAGAAAGGCACGCTTAGCAATTTTCTACCATAGGTAATTTGAGCCATCGAAGACTGGCGATACGTTTATAGAGATAGCACTCCTGTCCATAGAGTCAGATCGCTACAAACACAGACTCATAAGCACATAAATGCTACATTTTATACCCATATTTATATTAGATAGGACTCGATATTTTGGCTAACGATACTATTTTAGTGATTTTGTAGAAAGTACAAGTGAACCCGATCAACAGAGAAATAACTAGCTAAACGGGGAGTTAGAGTGGCGTTTGCGGCAAAAGCATCAATGCTACAGCTCAGTGTGCCAAGAAGACATAGAGCTTAATGGACCGTGGGCTTCCTAATTAACCACTTAAAGTTAGTGCACCACATAACAAGTATACTTCCAGAAAATGAAACAAAGATTTCTATTTGTACGCACGTGAAAGTCACCAAGAAGTGGAGAAATAGTGGACGACATGCGTCCATCTGTCCAACCACTTTATTCGTACGTGGCTATATATCAGACCTTATCTTCTTTACCAAACGGGAGAAGCAAACACAGTTAGGGCTGCAGTACACACGGTGTTGCTGCCATGGAATATGGGGTTGAGGTGGTGATCGACAACAATGGAATATGGAGATGTGGTGATATTTTGTTGACTGGGGTGTACTTGCATGCAGTTTTCACCGATAGATGAATTATGTGCAATGGATGGTGAGAAAGCAGTTGCAGTCGTTTGGAACGAGAGCTGTTGTACTCCGGTGATTGAATGATGGTTGTGGCAGTAGAGTGGTTAATTCATTTGATAGAACTCTTGATCTCGGTTGAAGGTTAGTCAGTAGCAAGGATGGTCTTGGTTCAGTGATTCGAACTTGTTGTGGAGGTAATTGGTCGAGCTGCTAAAACCGATGGAGGAAAGTGCTGCTGTGATTGAATTTAATGAGGCATGAACGGTGAACCAGTCGTCTTGGGTTCATGTTTTGTGAGCCTGTGCAACTGGAGAAGTTTAGCAGCAACATCAATGGGTACTCGACATGGAATCGAAGGCTGGAATGATGGCATTGTTTGGAGTGTGGGTTAAATCAGCTGCTGGCAGTGATGGTTGATGCTGCAGACGCGATGCATGTGGAGTTCAGTTCACAGGACTGTACTCGAGTGAGATGGAGCTTTTGAGGTTTTGTGGTTGACTGTACTGCGATTGCAATGGGATTTGTTTATACTTGATGCTGCTGCAGTTGCCATGGGGGCCTTGATGCCGATGCTGCTGGTTTTGGTGGCATGGATTCTCGAAATCCTAACAGCAGTTGCCATGGGGGCCTTGATGCTCAGGTCAGGTGGAAACTCCGTAACCATGGTCATCAATTATAGGGATTGCTTATCCTTGATGGTAATGTCATTTAGTCTTCTATAATCAACACAAAATCTCCATCTATTGTCCTTCTTATTGACCAATAAAATCGAGAGGCAAAAGGGCTATGACTTGGTTGGATGATGCCTTGTTGCAACATATGGTCAGACCAATCACACACTTTTGGAATTTATATGGTCTTGAAAATGCAAAGGAATAGTGTGATCCAAGGAAAAACATCCCGAAATTCATGTAGTAATGAAGTAACTCAAGATGCCGAGAACTGGATGGACTGAATGGTGAGAAGATAGATACGCAGAGTTGATGGTTGGTGATGATTTAGACGCAACACGGATTATGTGGGGTTTGAGCTCGAATGGAATTGGAGTTAAGAGAAGACGAGAAAGTTCAGGCACTCTTGAGATGGAGGATGGTTATGATGGCTGAAGTTTTGGTGGCAGTGGTGATTCTCGAAATCCTAACAGCAACACCTCGTGGGGATTTTGGGGATTTATTGGTGTGATTGAAATTGGGTCAAAGTGATTAACGGTAGTGGTGGAGTTTCCAGATTACCAACACTGGATTCAGTTGAGAGAAGATCTCAGGTGCGAATGGAGATGGTTGAGCTGTCCGGTCGGTGTTGAGACGGTCAGTTGGACTTGAAATGCAATCCAAGGAGAAAGCAAGATGGCCAGAGTTGGGGTTTTGAACTGAGCCTTTGGCTGGATTTGCTTCATCTTATTTTAAGGCTCTTGGCAACACTATAAAAACGAAGAGAGACATAAAGAAAATGAGGTCGACTACGGAGCCGAAGAACAAAAACTAGGAAAAGGAGGCCGACATAGGAGGTAGACGAGAGGCTACAGACGCTGTCGACAAAGACTACATGGTTTGAAGTTTCATTTCTCCCATTTCCGTTTTTGATTAGCAAGTTTTCCTTCAATTTGTTTATGGATTTTGAGAACCTGGCTAAATTGGGGCCTATGCCCATTAATTTGGCCTACACTACAGCCTACACTACAGGACAACAGGACAAAAAAAGATTATTAAGAGATGAAACTACCAACTTACCCTTTATCATACCAATACTACAAATGTGTCCCCATTAAATCCTAATCATAAAATTAAAATCAAAATCATAAAATTAAAAACCAAAATCAAAATCATAAACCTAAAATTAAAAACTAAAATCAAAATCAAATTTATTTCCATCTCCACTTCAACTGATTCTTCTTCTCAATCTAAACTAGGTTTAAGTAACATGCAATCGCTCAAAAATTGAAAATTTTGAAATCAAACTTTTCCGGGTTTACCAGAATCGGTTAACGTTAATGTACATGTGATCCGATTGCAAATAGAAACGGTTTATGTTCATGCCCACAAAGACCGATTGTCCTGGATATGTTTTGTGGTTCGAGAAATTTGAACCAGAATCGGTCAATGTTAATGTCCACATAGCCCGATTATTTACCATTTGAATTCATAACTGCTTAGCCCATAATCGGATTACATTAGCACTTATAAAAACCGATTATTGATGTATAATAAAACCGATTATTGATGTATAATGCTAGAATCGGATTTTATATGTGTGTCGAGTAAACCGATTGTTGTAAGAAAAAATTCACAATTTTTTTGTATCTTTTTTTTGTTACAATCGGATTACATGAGCAGTTTTATAAACCGATTCCTGTTGTGCAATGTCAATAATCGGTTTTTATGTGTGTATCGTGTAAACCGATTCTGGTTATACCCAAATTGAAAAGAGTATGAGTATGATTTTACACAATTTCAAAACGAGTATGATTTCATACTCGATCTCAAAATGAGGATATGAATTTATACGCGAACTAAAATCGAGTATAAAATCATACTCGTTTTCAGATCGAGTATGATTTAAATTATGTTTGATTTTTTTCTTTCCCATAATCGGTTTTTTGTGTACATTTGTAAAAACCGATTCTGTTTTTTTTTTGTGAATTGAAAAAATTAACCCAGAATCGGTTTATGAGAGCACGAACATATACCGATTCTGGTTTGATTTTTTTCAAAAATAAAAATAAAAAATCACGTTTTGATGAAGAATCAAGATTAGTTAATTTTTAGTTTTATTTGATTACACATCAATTAATCACCCGATTAACGCTAATTAATCAAGGGGTAAATTAGCCATTTTTAAAAATAATTGGATAAGGGGTGGTTTTTTTTAATTTGCAATGACCTTTTTTGTCATGTAGTCGTAGGCCCAAATTAATGGGCATAGGCCCCAATTTAGCCAGGTTTTGAGAAAGCCATGTCTTGCTAGATTTTTCTGTAACTAGGGTTTTATGTTTGAAACCACTTGGAGTATGAGGCTAGTTTGGAATCGAATAAAATTGAGCAAAGACTATTATGATTTGATTAGATTAATTCTTGATATTGTTTATCGATTTATCGATATATGAGTTGTTGTTTCACCGGTTTCTATAACCTTTGTGCGCAATTGTTAAGTTTTACAAATATATTTGTCTCATTATTTGATGATCCATGCTTCGTTAAAAACTTTGATGGGTTATACTTAGAATAGCCATGTATTATTTGTGAACCTATATTTAGTTTCGTATAACTTTCTCGCTACCCCAATTTGATGGTGCATGCTTTGGTTTAATCTTTTGATGTGCCATACTTAGGGTGTCCCAGTGATATTTGCGACTCTAATACATATAATAGGTGATGTCGATAGAACGGACGATAAATAAATATTCATGAGTTATGTTTCATTTCAGTAATCGAATAGAAATAGTGGTGGATACGATAAACCTTGGTTGCTTTCTTTCTCATTGAATTTATTTCATTAGTTTAATTTTATTATTTCGTTTTTAATTATAAAAATCCAAAAACATTTTTTTTGGTTAATTTTTATTAGAGATATTGATTGCAGTATTTCCACTGCTCCTTGTGGGAACGACTTGTACTTGCCTCTGTCTACTAGTTAGACACCATGCGATTGCGGTTATTATATATAGGCAATCCCGAAAGCCTATCAATTTTTGACGACGTTGCCGGGGAACGGCTGAGGAATATTGTAATTAGTATTTTTGATTTTGCACAGTATTTTTATTTTAGGATTTCTTTTTTTCTTTTGACTTGTTTTCTGTTTTGGATTTTTTTTTCCAGGTACCTTTTTGAGGATGATGACTCTTTCTCAGGAGACATCACCTAAGATGACACTGGCAGAATATAAGCTTAGAAGTTCAAATTATCAGGCAACCTCATCTGAGATGACACTTGGTGAATATATGCATAGACAACAGTATGGAGTTTTTGCTCCACAAATGGTAAGTGAGGAATCACCTCAAACTATATATGAGAAGTATTACAAACACACACCACTTAGTTTGGAACAAAAAATGAGAGTTCTGGAATGCCAAAAATTATATGATGATGATGATCGGTCTTGTAGTGACTCTCTGTTCTAGACAAAATTTGTAGATGACCCTGTGGATGGTTGTGTAGATGTTTTGCCTAATTCTATAGATGAATCTATTTCACAATATCATTCACCGATTTAGAGGTTGTTTCTAGACCCCTAGACTTCCAAAAGTTACCTAATTTAGGGTTAGAATGTGTGCTTCTAAGGTTTTGTTGGATTACTTTGCATCAAAGTACCCAGAGGACTTGCTTGTTCCTGATACCGTGCATGAGCCAATTGATATTTTCTCAGTCCAAAGAGTATCCCCATATTATGTTCTTTATGCACATCCTTGTGAAGTAAAAGCCAGGTTTGGGGGTAACTTTTTCTTTTTAATAGTTTCACCTTCTTCAAAGAATCATAACATAAGTGCGGAGCTGTCATTTGTAAATACTATATTCTGGGTTGATCCCCAAATTTTCAGGTTATTAGTTTATGGGGATCCTTTATGTAGGTATTTCTATTTTCTTGTTTTATTTTTATTTGTTTATTTTCGCATATTATGAATTTCCCATCTTAATTTTTACGTTGGATGACTCAATTATATTGAGGAAAATGTAATGTTTAAGTGTGGGGGAGTGGTTAACTTTTTTACTTTTCTTTTTCAGGAATTTTCTTGCAATTTATGACCAGCTGTTGAGCGGGTCTATTGTAGGTTCGTAGGTATATTATGACCAGCTGTTGAGCGGGTCTAATTTTTTTTTTTATTATGACTAGCTGTTGAGCTGGTCTAAAAAAAAATATGACCAGCTATTGAGCGGGTCTATTATTTTGTTTTCTTATCAATTTATGACCGGCTGTTGAGCGGGTCAATTCTTTGTTTTGCTTGAGATAGATGTGTCAAACAGGCCGGCCTGGCCAGGTCGGGCCTGCTTTTTGTTGGCCTAACCTGGCATGTGATCTGGCCATGGTCAGCCTGTTAACTGAGCAGGCCAGGCCGGCCTGGCCTGCATAGCATACGAGTGAGCCCAGCCTGGGCCCGAGGCAGGCCTGCTTTCAACCGGGCCTGACCTGTTCAGGCCGGATTAGCCTGCCAAACTGTTCGTTTCTTTTCAATTACATTGCAAAAAATATTGACAGACAGAACAGATGAATAACCCCTGAGACTCGAACACTCATCCTCCGTTATACCAACTTCTCATGCAACCAGTTGCTCTACTGCCACTGTTGTGCTTAGAACGTCGATATACGGAATGTATATAAAAACTCATGAAAAGTAATACGATAAGTATTAATATAGCAATAATTAAAGTATGAATACTAAAAAATTAGGAAGATTTAATTAGAAAATAAATATGTAAAGAAAGAAAGAAAGCAAAAAAAAAAAAAGATTATTAGTGATGCTTGCTTACTAAAAATAAATAAGTTACTAAAACAATAATATAAACGTTTTAGAATCCACAATATCTAAATATGGCATTAGGAATCATATTTTGAAAGATTTATTTCATCAATTTATTTATTTCCGTTTTTGTAGTTATCTTCCACAAATAAAGAAAAATCCGTAACCAACAGGTTAGTCTAACGTTTTAAATAACTGTAATTATGTACAAATTAGTTTGAATGCAAGCGAAGAACAAGGAAGCTTACCTAGTTCGGTGGTAGCAGACCCCTCTGTTTATGGGTGAAAACTATTTCTGCCGGTTTTGGTAATTTGGGGTGTGTGGATGAGAAATGAATCTAAACCCTAAACAAATGCACTGCACGGGAGTGCTTGTAGATTCGAGAAATCAATCTGTGCAAATCCGGCCTAAACCAAGAAATGGTCGTTCCAGACTTGTTTCGGTCACAAAGTGAAGGAGATGGGGTTGATCTTAGGAAAGGAAGCGAAGAAGGTGTTGAGATTGTGAAGGTGTTGGCTATGTATGACTTGTATCAGAAAGCTGAACTGGCTTGCAGGATGTAAGCTATCAGTTCCGGTGTTTGAATACGATTGTATCAACACTTGCCTCTGTTGTCTTGTCTTGCCTTGTTTTTTTTGGAAAATAGGGAGGAGAACCTATTTATACAAGTCTTTAAGCCTAACCCTCGTATCTCGTGGGAAGTGGAGAAAGTGGAGTGATGGATTAGTGGAGTCGTGTGTTGGTGTCACACGACCAGTCTTGCCCACTTATCCCATCTTCACTAACCGTCCATGACTTCCTGACACGTTCTTGTGATGGCGCGTTGTGCGTTGCAAGTCAGAAACCGCCGGACCAATACCCCGCATGTATCCCCGGTTTGTGACATGATTGATGTCTCGAGTGTGTGGATCGTGGGACCCACAGAAAGTATCATGTAATGCTATATTAAATAACTTAGTTATTTAGGAAGTCGATACTTGTGAAGTATCGTGTGTATTCTATGCAGGTACTGCATCGAGTATATTCGGCGTGCATGAAGCATCGCTGTTTGAGCGTCTCAAAATAGCCTCATGTCCAAATTTACTTCATGTGATGGTTTGGAGGTTGCGTAAGCAAGTCCTTCCTTGGCCGACCACATGGTGTGGTAGAGTGACGAGTGGTGATCTTCATGACGCCTCACTGACCAATCTCCTGACTGGGGCTGTATAACCAAGCCGGTGAAGTTGGACGGACGAGATGATCTTTGAGACACTCATCTGCGACCGTTAGTGGAATTAGGTTTTTAGAAGAGATGCGCAAGCACCACTTTTCAGCTTGGTCGAATCCAAGCTTGGGACACGATTTTGGCATGGCCGATCGGGTATGCGTGTAGACGGCATGCTGGTATACATGCACATACCTCATTGTCCCGTGAAAGTGTGATCTGGACCGCTCAATTTGTCCTAAGAAAGAGGACCGGTCGAGATTGATTTACTGACGGTTTGGTGCCGCAAATGCCGCGCGTCATGCCAACTTCGGGCACGCGTTTCAAGACGACCAAGCTTGGTCGGTCCCGGCCGATTGGTTCGGCGTGTAGGTGGTAGGCTGGTGTTCACGCCTATACGTTATTGTTCCATGGAAACGTGATCTAAGCCACTCAATTTGTCCGGCGAAGTTGAGTGGTCGAGATCAGTTCGTGATTGGGAGGTGTGACCACGCTAGTTTGTGCGTGCGAATTGGAATAACCAGGCATGGTATGCCTTGGCCGATCGGGTGTGGAGATAGATGGGTCCACGGTGATCATGTTGATGTTCACTGGACCTGCTCAGTCGACTCCTAAACCCTCCATTCGATCAAGAGAAAACGGACGTTTGCGATCATGCAAACCCTAATTAGGGTTTTGTCAGCCGTGCGACATGCCCACTTTGGGCGCACGATTTGGAACGACCATCCATGGTTGGTCTTGAACGATCAGTCATGTGTGTAGGCGGGCTTACAGTGAGCGTGTTGACATGCTATGGCCCCTTTGGATCTACATCTACACCCTCCATCTATGCCTGCGAAGATGGATGGTTAAGACTGTTTTGCGACACATGTAATGTGCCGCAAACTCTAATTTAGGGTTTTTCGTCCACACTGCTTTGGCTTGGACGATTTGGCAAGCTATGCCACCCTTTTGGGGAGGCCGACCATGTGGGTCCCGCGTTGGGTCGGTAGTGAATATTCTAATACCTGCTTGGGGTCATGGATTCGATCTAAGCCATCCAACCATGCTTGGTGAAGTTGGATGGTCGTGATCGTTTCTCAAATATGCTTAATCGGGCTAGTATAACACACAGAGAGATGTATGCTCAATCGGACTAGTATAACACACCGAGAGTTGCAGCCTGTACGGGTATTTCGTACATGCTTCATTATTAGTACTTGGAGGTTCGTGTTGCTCTGCTGAGAACAACACTCAGTCGTCATGCCGCACCGATAATGAGTACAGGAAATACAAGGCTGGTCATGCATCAATTAATAATGTTGTAAATTCACAGGGTATATGGGATTGTTGCCACATGCTCCAACCTGGATTAATTTCGTGTATTTAATTCACAGAATACTGGGATTGTTGCCACATGCTCCTTTCTAGGTGAATTAGTAAAGTGAAGAAGTATTCATCACTTATTAATGGTTTTATCTTCTGCAAGATGTTAGCGCATAATTTTGGCTTTTACAATTTTAGCCTTAAATGAAAATCCACCATCAATATTAAGTCCCCTGCCTAGCGCATAATGGTTACGCTATTGTGGGGTAGGCATAAGATGGTGACAAGTTTGTATACAGAAATGACCAAGCTAAAGTGAATATACATTTACCGCATAGGTCGACATCGTCAGGTGTTGTCCCAGAACTGGTCGGTCCTGATTAGGATGGTGAAGGAAGCAGGACTTGATCTGGCGAGTCGCTTTTGGTTTCCTCCGTACGTATCTAGACAGAGCTTGCCCCGTTTCTTGGACTAGGTGCACTCCCCTTCGCTACCCGGCAGCTTTCCTCAGATATATCCGATAAGCATCGTTGATCGCTATCTCGAATCGGTAGCCTTTATAGGTGGCAAGTAAAGACTCATTTTCTTCTGGGATTCTGTTGACTTGCTAGATTATAAAGAAAAATTCTAAGGATTCTTCTCATCACATAGTCGTTCCTTCTATATCTCAGGTATTGCTCCGTACTTATTTGATCTTCTGATTGACTGATGATAATACATACATTTTTGTGTGCTCATAACTTCTTCTTCTTTGCGGCTTATCATGGAAGCAATGGGAGATGATCATTCTGTAACTTCTCCAAAAAAAAGTTTCGAAGTTGACAAACCCGAAACTAATGCGCACGAAGAGGTAATGGCTAAAATTGACCTCCCACTTCGCGAAGTCGGTCGTGCAATACATGGGATGTCCATTCTGCACCTGCGTATTTCCAGGGGACGCATATGTGCCCTTTCATCTGCGATCGACATGGAAGAGTGGTGGAGGCATGAGGAAGCGTTGCGAGCACCAGTAAGCGCAAGGGCAGAGAGATTTGCAGCGCGGTTAAAGAGGCGGAGGGTGGAGCATAAACGGCCTTCGGATGAAGATAGGCGTGATTATCCAATCCAGGATGGTGTGATAATCCTTGACTATGACACAGACGGACCTGAGTGTTCGAAAGCAGTCAGCGCAACCCCTAATGTTGTTGTGGCCTTTGAGGAAGACTTGGAAGCTGCTCCTGCCGATGATGTTTGGACGGAGAGTGTTGCTGCGGAAACATCTGAAGCGGAAGCTGAGGCTCCGAAGGGAGAAGCGGTAGCAGGTGATGGCGTTGAAGCAGGATCTAGCAGTGGTGCAGGCGCGGTCGCTCTTCTTGACGGCTAAACCTCTTTGCTTCTTTTTCTCTTTTCAAGTGTATTCTCGTAATTCTTGAACATATTTCTTGTACTCAGTGGCGGCTGAGTTCAAGATCTTTTCTTCTGTTTGCTTACTTTGAATAAAGGTTTATGTCATAACCCCTTGTTAAGATTGCATCTGTATGTGCTCCTGACTTGAGATCTCCTTGGTCTTGCTGGGGTAAATGGCTCAAATCATTTTCCTTTTGTGTGCACATTCTATTTCCTTCTTCCCATGAGATGTTTGCTTAGGGTTTCCTTCCTTGCTCTAGTGGGTTGATTTAGGCTGACTTAGGACTTTGTGTTTTTAGGGGTAAAGAGGTTCTCAGATGGAAATAATGCTCCAATTAAATTGAAAATTAAAAATTGAAACCCTAACTATGAATGCAAGTATTGCAATCATTTTCCGGAGGAATTACAAATATGACGTGAAATTGCAAAAGGAAACACGCTGGAGGAAGTAGCACAGTGTTTTAAAGTGTGAAGGACGCTGGAAAGTGGTAGCACAACGTCTTAAGTACGGTAGGGCTGGAGCCATCGCAAGTGAATTGTTACGCCTTCTAGCTTGTCAGCGTTGATGAGCTTGCAGTAGCCGCCTAGGATGACATCTCGCTACTGGTATGGTTCATCCTCCTTTTCGGTGGGTGAGTCAGTTGGGGTAGCCACTTTCACCGTAATGCTTCCAACCTTGAATGCGGTTGTCTTCGTCACTAGATCTCCAATTCCAAACGGGTTTGGACGTGTAGATGTCTGGACCTTGGACTTGTTGGACTCGTCGTCTTTGATCGAGACAGCTTCTAGGCTCCTGATAAACTGTTTGAAGGGGACAACCTCCCATTCACATCTCTTAGCCAGGGTTGGTTTGTTGGTTGGAGCCAGTCCCCTGGACTTATCAGAGTGAGGAGCAGTTGATTGTAAAAATGGTTGCGCGATGAGACTTACTTGAGCCCGGAACCTTTTAATGTATGCTGACAAGCTCTCTCCAGGAAGTTGTGTCACATTGGCAAGTTGCAGGTGGCGCGGCAATAGGCAGTCATTAGGTCTAGACGGCATGTTGGAGATCCTTTTGGGTATCGGAGCCGGTAGAGGACAGACTCCTAGTGTTGCCTTGTTGTCGTGTATCCAAGAGCGCCCTAGGATCATGTCGTAGTTCGGATGTTCTCTGACTATGTAGAACTTTGCTTGTGTCGAGGCATCACCCAATTTTACTTCAAGATCGATGTATCCATATGCATCTCCGAGTTCTCCTTCTGGAGTCTTAATCACAGTTGGGTTGCGAGTAGCCTCCTGTTTTGAAATCTTTGCTGCCTTTAAGGTCTGGAGGGTGATGATGTTGAATTCAGAGGTCGTATCGATCAATGTGTTATCGAACTCGACATCCCTCAAACGAGCAATGGTTAAGAGTCCCCAATTTCCCTTGCTTGCATCTTCCAGCAAGGACTGAGGTTTCGAGACCGCTTCCTCTTCCAGATACAAGCGTCTGCCTGAGACAACGCGGTTGAGGGCTGCAAATATGTCCTGACGTTGTGCTTTGGAGAAGTACAAGATCTCGCATAAATGTTCCATCATAGATTGTACAGTCTTGCGAACGGAATCCCCAGAAATCATGCAGTTCCTGACAGGAAGAGGATCTCTACGAACACCTTCGTTTCCAAGATGGAGTTCTCCCGTCTCTATCTTTTCTCTGAAGATTTGTTTCAGCCTGTTGCAGTCTTTGGTTGGATGGTGAACGAACCTATGGTAGCGACAGTACTTGGGATCCGCCATATCTTTCTCAGTTGGTGGACGTCTGATAGGAGGCAGCTTGATGGCATCGTCTTGAATCAATGCCTCTAAGAGTTCCACTACTTCACTCATGGGGAATGGGAAGCCTGTATCTTCGGTGTCTTGTGCAGGAGTCTTGCCCGCTCCCTTTTGAGAAGAAGTCGTTTGTGCTGGAGCCGCACGCTTGGGTTGTTGTTCCGTTGCTGAAGCTTTCCTTTTTCCTCCTTCGCCTACCACGCTCACAGAAGGACCAGTGTTGTATTGCTTGTTTGTGAGACGCCTGCTTCCTCGACTCTCACGTGGATATTCGTTTCGAACAACCCTGGTTCTCTCTAGCAACGCTGGGGCAGTTGTGGTGAACGTTTGCGCCTTCATGGAGTTCGGAGAACGTCCAAAGCCCAGATTCTCTAGTAAAGCGCGGTATATGGGTATCATCCCGTTGATGCACATCTCCACCAACCGACGTTCGATGACGTTCGGATCATGAAAATCTAGTGCTTGAGTTCAACCTCTTAACGAAGTCGTTCGGATGCTCGTTGTTCCGCCGAGAGACTCTCCCTAGATCTCGAAAAGGTGATCTCGCTCGAGATACGAAGAAATACTTCTGTAGAAAGCACCGACCATCTCTCCCCAATTGGATATGATGTTAGGTGCGATGTTGTTGTACTGTGTACGCCCTTCCCTTAAGTGACTTCGAGAACTCTTTCAAAGGAGAACATGATTGTACTCATGCTCCCCCAAGGATTCCAAAAATCGAGAGATGTGTTCACGAGCGTTACCAGTACCATCGTAGAGGGAGGACCGAGGAAAGGTGTATCCTCTTGGAAGAGGGATTCGTTGCACATCTTGAGGGTACGGCGGCTGATGTTAGTGTGCATCCATCAGATTTCCTTTGCTTCGGTTTTGGAGAAGTCGTTCTAGGTCCTCACGTGTGATGAAGTTGGATGGCTGGTCCCTTTCCCTTGGGCGTTCAGGAGCAACACGAGCTTCTTCACTCATGTGGGTCCGAGTGGAAATGCCTGCTCCGGGTGTATTGAAGGCATCCCGTGTTGGCTCCAAGGGTTTCCGTGAATCTTGTGGCAATCGTTCAGTTAAAGTTTTAAGGAAAGTGAGTACCTCTTTCTGAGTTGTGGCCATATCCGTTTGAGTCTTAGCAAGAACTTCCTACTTCTCCATCAAGTCTGCAATGGTAATGGACGGTGGTCCTCCACTGGAGGCGTTACACTTGAGGAGATGCCGGGATTCGCGGCTGCTCTGGCTCTGGTGATGGGAGGCGTTATACCTACTGGAATGTATCCTGCTCCGCTAGCGTTGGTGATAGAAGTGACGGCTCCACGTGATGTATTGACCACGGTAGCTCTACTGACGGGTACATCGACACCGGGAGTGTTATCCATACTAGATCCATCAGAATTGATTGCTGATCCAGACCTGAGTTCCACCATCTTGAAATGAATTGTTGATTGAATTGGTTCTAAGATCTACCCTTTTTGAAATTGATAAAATTGAATCGGATTTCGAAGAAATTGACTTTACAACCGAGAGATTAACCTCCCGCTGTGGTCGCCAATTGTTTATGGGTGAAAACTATTTCTGCCGAGTTTGGTAATTTGGGGTGTGTGGATGAGAAATGAATCTAAACCCTAAACAAATGCACTGCACGGGAGTGCTTGTAGATTCGAGAAATCAATCTGTGCAAATCCGTCCTAAACCAAGAAATGGCCGTTCCAGACTTGTTTTGGTCACAAAGTGAATGAGATGGGGTTGATCTTAGGGAGGGAAGCGAAGAAGGTGTTGAGATTGTGAAGGTGTTGGCTATGTATGACTTGTATCATAAAGCTGAACTGGCTTGTAGGATGTAAGCTATCAGTTCTGGTGTTTGAATACGATTGTATCAACACTTGCCTCTGTTGTCTTGTCTTGCCTTGTTTTTTTTGGAAAATAGGGAGGAGAACCTATTTATACAAGTCTTTAAGCCTAACCCTCGTATATCGTGGGAAGTGGAGAAAGTGGAGTGATGGATTAGTGGAGTCGTGTGTTGGTGTCACACGACCAGTCTTGCCCACTTCTCCCATCATCACTAACCGTCCATGACTTCCTGACACGTTCTTGTGATGACGCGTTGTGCGATGCACGTTGTAAACCGCCAGACTAATACCCCAGTATGTATCCCCCAGTTTGTGACATGATTGATGTCTTGAGTGTGTGGATCGTGGGATCCACAGAAAGTAGCATGTAATGCTAGATTAAATAACTAAGTTATTTAGAAAGTCGATACTTGTGAAGTATCGTTTGTATTCTATGCAGGTACTGCATCGAGTATATTCAGCATGCATGAAGCATCGCTGTTTGAGCGTCTCAAAATAGCCTCATGTCCAGCCTACTTCATGCGATGGTTTGGAGGTTGCGTAAGCAAGTCCTCCCTTGGCCGACCACATGGTGTGGTAGAGTGACGAGTGGTGATCTTCATGACGCCTCACTGACCAATTAACTCCTGACCGGGGTTGTATAACCAAGCCGGTGAAGTTGGACAGATGAGATGATCTTTGAGACACTCATCTGCGACCGTTAGTGGAATTAGGTTTTTAGAAGAGATGCGCAAGCACCACTTTTCATCTTGGTCGAATCCAAGCTTGGGACACGATTTTGGCATGGTCGATCGGGTATGCGTGTAGACGGCATGCTGGTATACATGCCCATACCTCATTGTCCCGTGAAAGTGTGATTTGGACCGCTCAATTTGTCCGTCAAAGAGGAGCGGTTACGATTGATTTATGATAGAACTTTGGTGCCGCAAATGCCGCCCGTCATGCCAACTTTGGGCACGCGTTTCAAGACGATCAAGCTTGGTCGGTCCCGACCGATTGGTTCGGAATGTAGGTGGTAGGCTGGTGTTCATGCCTATACCTTACTGTTCCATGGAAACGTGATCTAAGCCACTCAATTTATCCGACGAAGTTGAGTGGTCGAGATCAGTTCGTGATTGGGAGGTGTGACCACGCTAGTTTGGGTGTGCGAATTGGAATAACCAGGCATGGTATGCCTTGGCCGATCGGGTGTGGAAATAGATGGGCCACGGTGTCATGTTGATGTTCACTGGACCTGCTCAGTCGACTCCTAAACCCTCCATTCGATCAGGAGAAAATGGACGTTTGTGATCAATGCAAACCCTAATTAGGGTTTTGTCATCCGTGCGGCGTACCCACTTTGGGCGCACGATTTGGAACGACCAGCCATGGTTGGTCCTGACCGATCAGTCATGTGTGTAGGCGGGATTACAGTGAGCGTGTTGACATGCTATGGGTCCTTTGGATCTACATCTACACCCTCCATCTATGCCTGCGAAGATGGATGGTTGAGACTGTTTTGCGACACATGTAATGTGCCTCAAACTCTAATTTATGGCTTTTCGTCCATACTGCTTTGGCTTGGACGGTTTGGCAAGTTATGCCACACTTTTGGGGAGGCCAACCATGCGGGGCCCGCGTTGGGTCGGTAGTGAATATTCCAATACCTGCTTGGGGTCATGGATTCGATCTAAACCATCCAACCATGCTTGGTGAAGTTGGATGGTCGTGATCGTTTCTGAGATTGATATGGACAGTCCAGATTCAAATATGCTCAATCGGGCTAGTATAACACACCGAGAGATGTATGCTCAATCGAGCTAGTATAACACACCGAGAGTTGCAGCACATACGGGTATTTCGTACATGCTTCATTATTAGTACTTGGAGGTTCGTGTTGCTCTGCTGAGAACAACACTCAGTTGTCATGTCGCACTGATAATGAGTACAGGAAATACAAGACTGGTCATGCATTAATTAATAATGCTGTAAATTCACAAGGTATATGGGATTGTTGCCACATGCTCCAACCTGGATGAATTTCGTGTACTTAATTCACAGAATACTGGGATTGTTGCCACATGCTCTTTTCTAGGTGAATTGGAAAAGTGAAGAAGTATTCATCACTTATTAATGGTTTTATCTTCTGCAAGATGTTAGCGCATAATTTTGGCTTTTACAATTTTAGCCTTAAATGAAAATCCACCATCAACACCCTTCTTAAGGGTTTATGCATAAATGTGAACAGAACACATGGTTCGAGCCCCACTATTACACATATTTTTTGAACAAACTTAACATATATATACAAAGTAGTGGCACCCATCTTAGCGCAGCTAATATAGGCCCATGTTACAAGCCTGGCCAAGACAGTCCAACAGGCTGAAAAGTTGAGCCTAGCCTGGGCCTGTTTTGAGCCTGAGCCCGGCATGGCCTATTTATTTACGGGCCAACCCTGGCTTTGGCCTACTTATATAGGCCTGGCCAGATCAGGCTTGGGCCGTCCTGGCCTTTTTGACACCTCTAGCTTGAGGACTAACAAAATATAAGTGTAGGGGTGTTGATAAGCACATAAATGCTACATTTTATGCGCATATTTTTATTAGCCAGGACTCATTATTTTGGCTAACGATACTATTTTAGTGCTTTTGTAAAAAGTACAAGTGAATCCGATCAACGGAGAAATAACTAGCTAAACGGGGAGTTATAGTGGCGTTTGCGGCAAAATCATCAATGGATGGTCTTGGTTCAGTGATTCAAACTTGTTGTGGAGGTAATTGGTCGAGCTGCTAAAACCGATGGAGGAAAGTGCTGCTGTGATTGAATTTAATGAGGCATGAATGGTGATCCAGTCGTCTTGGGTTCATGTTTTGTGAGCTCGTGCAACTCGAGAAGTTTAGCGAAAATATCAATGGGTACTCGACATGGAATCGAAGGTCGGAATGGTGGCATTGTTTGGAGTGTGGGTTAAATCACCGTGTAAGCGGGCGCAATGGTGATGCTTGCAGACGCGATGCAGGTGGAGTTCAGTTCACGGGACTGTACTCAAGTGAGATGGAGCTTTTGAGGGTTTGTGGTTTAATGTACTGCGATTGCAATGAGATTTGTTTGTACTTGATGCTGATGCAGTTTCCATGGGGGCCTTGATACCGAGAACTGGATGGACTGAACGGTGATAAAATAGATACGCAGAGTTGATGGTTGGTGATGATTTAGACGTAACACGGATTATGTGGGGTTTGAGCTCGAATGTAATTGGAGTTAAGAGAAGACGACAAAGTTCAGGCACTCTTGAGATGGAGGATGGTTATGATGGCTGAAGTTTTGGAGGCAGTGGTGATTCTCGAAATTCTAACAGCAACTCTTCGTGGGGATTTTGGGGATTTATTGGTTTGATTGAAATTGGGTCGAAGTGATTAACGGTAGTGGTGGAGTTTCCAGATTACCAACACTGGATTTAGTTGAGAGAAGATCTCAGGTGCGAATGGAGATGGTTGAGCTGTCTAGTCGGTGTTGAGACGGTCAATTGGACTTGAAATGCAATCCAGGGAAAAGATAGCCAGAGTTGGGGTTTTGTACTGGGCCTTTGGCAGGATTTGTTACATCTTATTTTAAGGCTCTTGGCAACACTATAAAAACGAAGAGAGATAGAAATAAAAGGAGGTCGGCTACGGAGCCGAAGAACAGAAACTGGGAAAAGGAGGACAACACAGGAGGTAGATGACGAGAGGCTACAGACGCTGTCGACAGAGACTACAGTGTTTGAAGTTTCATTTCTCTCATTTCCGTTTTTTATTAGCAAGTTTCCCTTCAATTTGTCTATGGCTTTTGAGAAAGCCATGTCTTGCTAGATTTTTCTGTAACTAGAGTTTTATGTTTGAAACCACTTGGAGTATGAGGCTATTTTGGAATCGAATAAAATTGAGCAAAGACTATTATGATTTGATTAGATTAATTCTTGATATTGTTTATCGATTTATCAAAATATGAGTTGTTGTTTCACCGGTTTTCTTTACAAATATATTTGTCTCATTATTTGATGATCCATGCTTCGTTAAAAACTTTGATGGGTTATACTTAGAATATCCAGGTATTATTTGTGAACCTATATTTAGTTTCGTATAACTTTCTTGCTACCACAATTTGATGGTGCATGCTTTGATTTAATCTTTTGATGTG